>CAJNDT010001001.1:1316490-1666842 GCA_905221615.1 Symbiodinium sp. CCMP2592
TATTCACTTCAGCACCCATTCCTTGAGGACGGAATGAACCCTAGAAATGTTTAAGGCTCATATACCATGTAGGGATTCATAATATATGGGCATAGGGCCCCTACTTTTAAGGGTCATTTGGTCCTTCAGGTTGTAGCCTTTGGCCGATAGGGATACCATGTGAAACAGCACCCGGCGTCGTCTGGCGCACAGCCTCGCCTCGTTGCAGAGACCCTGATCTGGGTTTTCATCGCTAGAGGCTAGAGCCACTGCCGACGGCCGCCAAAAGCACTTGGGATAGTGGTACTCCGAATTGATTCGCAGGTTTGATTTCATTTTTGACTTGTGAATAATGTATGAATACGCTATTAGGGGGTCTCCAGCTTCTGTTGCTTACTTTCTACCCCAAACCGTGGCCCGAAACCTCGAAACTTGGGATGGCAGACAGTTGGAAAGAATATGCCGTCCTTTATATCCTCCCTCCCGCATTTGTGACGAGACTAAAGGCCAAGGTTTGGTTTAAACCCTGAATCACCCTATGGTCAGTTTACTTCGGGATGAAGACGGAAGCCCAAAACCCTGCATGCTCAGTGTGATATTTTTTTGGGGCCTCAGCGAGGGACCCTAGTTTGGAGAATTACCGCATCGGTAGTTTGTTAGTCTGCTGCGAGCTCTGGATCATTGCTGGTATCTGCACGAGGCTTGGTAAACAATTGGTGTTCGGGTCTTTATCGCTTTGGTTCCAGCCATTGATTGGTGAAACCCCTATATACCTTAGACCCCAAACTCAAACCCCAAAGCCCTTAAACCCCAAAGCCCTTAACTCCTGACCCCTTGTATTACCAGGCCTCCCAGTGGGCCCTTTTTCCCTTTTTTGTAGTCCCGAGGTTCCTAGTAAAGTTACCCAATACCAAAAAGGGAGCCATTTTTATTCCTAGGTTACTGGGCATCCTTTATTACGGCCCTTGTCTTTTTGGTAATGTTGGTGTCGATGCTCTCTGGCCGTTCGACAGCCTTGGCCTGCAAGGCGTGCTTGACTCCAGCGGCGAGAGCTAATTTAACTCACCCTAAGGGTCCATGTACCCAAACAGTATATACTTTGGCCTTAAAATACTCCCTTTCTAGGTACATTGGGGCCAAAGTATATACTACTTGGGTACGTGGACCCTTAGGGTCAGGACAGCTTCGATGAACAAACAGTACAAGCAGTTGCACAAAAAGGAGGACTGAATAGCAAGATAATATCTTCTATTAAGTGTACATCTCATACAACAGTATTCACCAAAGCTTTGCTGAAGTTATTGAGGCCCCTACGTTACCTATGGTTACCGGAGATGGATAGGAATGGATAGGATTAACTGCTGGCCCATTGAAACTGTCAATCAGGAACCTTCAATCTAAATTTCTCCCTAATCCCGCACAGCAGAAGCCAGAAAGTTGGAACATCATTAGCCTCATGGCCGTAAAGTAAAGTATAGGGAATCCCGGCATGAATCATCCTGAATCTATGTTCCAACTTTCTGGTGCTCACTGTAAACCATGAAGTGTCGTCAATTGACACTAAGGAAACCGCGGAACGTGTGCTCAAGTGAAAATCCCCTAGTTGGACGCGTGCAAGCATTGCTCTAACCTCTGACAGCACGAATGGTATTATCCAGGGCTGAACGGCATTACCTTTCCTTGATATCTTGTTTTATGGTTCAGTCAGGATCGTAGAAGATCAAAACGTGGTCCACCAGTGTACGGTTAGTTCTGAAGATTTCACATCTTATTCTCCAAACTGGCCCGGACCAGTTACTCTTTGGATCGATCATTTGTCCAAATATGTGTTCATTCAGGTTCTTGCCTTTTTGTGCGATCACTGTGACAATGTGAGCACCTCTTGTCTAGTCTCGCCAGATGCTTAGTAACAGGATCGCCCTATTGTCGCTATACGAGTATAGTCTTAGTACAACATGACCCAACATCTCTTGTAGCAAGGCCTAAATTCGCTCTCCACTTTGTTTCGATTTGAAGTCTGTATGTTGAGGAACGTCGCTGTTGTTGATTCTATCGTTGCTCGAACCTCGAACCCTCCACACGAAAGCCTAAACCCACCCGGCTCTCTGAGCCCACCCAACCCTAACCCGCATGCCAAACACCATATGATCGAAGTGTCCAAGTATTCCTGATTATAGGACTTTGGGGCCTTTTGGGCACCAAAACCCACAAATCAGGACCTCTTGGACCCTTCGGGATAGCATTTTTGAGAGTCGCTGCAGTCTGTCGTCACCACACTTTTGGCCTTTGGCAGTTAGTAGGTAGGGCTTTGGGACATTTTATATTTTCCCTTATTGGGTTTAAGAGGATCTTATTTACTAATATTTTCAAAGGCTTTAAAAGCCCCACCTAGGTTAGTCTGAGGGCTCCCCAGGAGTCAGTACATGCTTGGGTTCTGGCGTTTCAAGGTTCAGGATTTACCCTAAACCCTAAACCCCCAAACCCTAAACTCAAACCCCCAGGCAGCATGAGAGATGTTTGTGGGGCCCTATTGGGGTCTGAGATCCCACTACTAAGGTGTACTTAGAAATATCTTGTAATTTTTGGTTATTATAATCTCTAAGAAACAGCTGAAATTATAATTGTTGCTAGGGTTCTAAGTTCAGTCTACAATTGGAGATTATATAGGGACTACTAATCATAGGGATCCCTTCCCCCATTCCCTGCTAAGCACCAGACAGAGGACTGCATCTTTGCACGGCCAAGGTTCTGACCATCGTCTCACGCCATGGAGCCTGGTCAGGCAGGCCGGGGGTGGTTTGTAATCTAGAACTGCCTAAACTCTAACCCTTAGGGCTTATAGGGTTTAGGGCTTATAGGGCTTACAGGGTTTAGGGTTTAAGTTTAGAGTTTGTTTTGGTTTCTGTGTTTATAGGGTTTACCTTGACCCTGAAGAACCTAAAATTTCTAGGGTTCCCTATTATGATTCCCCTACAAAAGTCCTCAAAAAGTAGGTTCTTCAGGGTTAAGGTAGAACTGCCTAAACTCTTACCCTTACAGTAGCCTAAGCCGCAAATCGTAGACAACAAGAGTTTTATCCTGGTATGCTAAGTTGTTCAGTGGTATACTTTTAGTTTGTAGTTTATGTCTTCCTGCTTCAACATGACGAACCCGAAAAAGCATGGGCTTGTTGCCAGGGTGTTACAACTCTGCATAGTAGCCCAAGGGTCCAAAGGACTCAATAATTAGGTACTCGGTTTTAGGATAGTAGTTATGTCGGTTAGGATTATTAGGTACTTGGACCCTTGGGGGTAGTGCCTTGTTGTCGGGCCTCCAACTCCCGTTTGCTAGCCGGCGTGATAGCTCTTTTCGGAGCTTGGGTTTGAGGTTTAGGTTCCGGAGGTTTAAGGTGTTATGGTTTATATGGCTGGTTGTCATAATTAGGGTCCCTTTCTAATTTTTTAATTGGGACCCTACTATATAGTAAGGCACTTAGTATTTAGGGTGCCCAAAAAGGAACCCTGATTTTGACAACCACCCATATAGTCAATAGAAACCCCAAAAAAAGAAAGACTTTATAGACCCTCAGCCTCCAAGCCCTAACTAACCCCAAGCCATACCTGTTCTGTGAAGCCCTGCAGCGAAGACTTATGAGCCACCTTAAGAAGCCTGCGCAGAAGCCACACCCCCAAAAGGACTCGGAGGTTGTTTCGAGGAAACCCTGAACTCACACCTTAAACCCAAAACCATCCTAAATCCAAAACCCTGAACCATCTTAAACCCTAAGTAAACCCACCCCAAACCCCCAAACCCTCAAACCCTTAAGTATGTCGTAAGGCATGCTTGTAACAATCGTTGGGGGATCCAGAAGGGTTTGCAGTATACGGGCTCCTTTGAGGGTTCCTTCATCGGTTCCTTTTTGAAGGTAGTTTCCATTGATGACGTTGATCCCCGAAGCAACCTGAAAGGAAGCCAACCTTTCTTCCTAGGACCTGTAGAGTTCGCAGGAAAGTTTTTCCAAAAGTATCAGGACCCCCTAAACGCCTAAGGGTTCTTTGAAACCCTCATCCTCACTTCCGAAAGCCCTAAACTCACTGTCACCAAACCCATCTAAACCCTAAACACTGTGCTGTGGAACTTATGGCACCCCACTTTATACAAGCTTTACAGAACTCCTTAAGAAATCCTTTAAACTGTAAGCACTTAGCCGACTGTCGATCTATGATTAGTTATCGTAGACCCGAACGCCTAACGACTGGAGTCATTGAGCCCAAAAAGACCCCTGATGCTTACTACACATATCCACTAACCATACGTTTATACTAAGGTGGCGATTGCAGACCCCCAACCCCCATTCTAATCGTTGAGGCCAAGGTTCGAGCCGAGATGGAGGCTCTTCGGCCTGCATATCCACAGAGACTCCAATATCCCTCAATTGAAGAATATTGCTTAGTTTCATATTAGGGATCCTACCACTAGAAATGAAGGTAGATTCCTGAACTGAGGGATATTTGAGTCTCTGGGTCTCAGCTCCCGGAAGGAGCTCGTGAAATGTGATGACGAGGGAGCAGTCCCCTCAAGGAAAAGCGAGAGATTGAAGAGAAGCTCAAGACGAAGCAGCAGGAATGAACAACTGTTGATGATATAAATCCTGCATTACCCATAACAGGGAATATACCATAATTCCCAAAGCATCGGGTCCTTAAGGTAATGCAGGATTTGTAGCATCAACCGAAGGAAAGAGATCAACACCTCTGCAAAGGACTCGGGAGGCTGAAGTTGGCGCCGAAAACGGCACAGGACACAGACCTCGCAATCAAATAGCCCCTATAAGCTTGTTAATCTCAAACTCTGTAACACCAAATTGCAATCATTATAAGGCCCCTGTGTTAGCTAGTTACGCCCTCATAGCCACAGCCCCTGTTTCCGAACCTTTTGAAGAGGAACCCTATTCCAACCACTACGGCGTCACCACGGCCCCATTATTTTTATGTTTAGAATTCCCCAAGCGTCCATGTACCCAAATAATATATACTTTGGCCATGAAGTACTCCCTATATAGGTACATTGCGGCCAAAGTATATGCTATTTGGCTACATGGATCCTTAGGGCTTCGTGAGGCGGCAGCGCGCTCGGGGTCGTGTTGCAGATCGCGGGGGTCATCTGCAAGGCGCCAACCCTGTAGGGTTCATTGTTTAGGGTTTAGGGCACCTGGACACCAAACAACGTAACGTTATAAGGACTTATATAAGGAAATCATGATAGGGAACCTATAGGGGAAGTTATATAAGGAAATCATGAGTGGGAACCTTAGAGGGGAAGGTTTGATAGGGTCCTGGTAACCCCTTACACCCTAAGCTCCCATCCCCTCCGAGCTATTGTCCCTCACGGCTCAAAGTAGTGCAGAGGGCTTGTAGACTACATTATGTACCCTAAACCCTAAGCCCTAAATCCTAAACCGCAAAGGCTTAAAAGGATGAGTTATATTGGAGAGCATTAGGGCAAGGTTTGTTCTTGAGAAGCCTTCAACGGCCCTAAACTGGGCTGGGCCCTAGGCTGCCCTGAACCAACTTAAGGGTCAGTTTCAAGGAACCCTCATAAAACCTTACCCTAAGGGTCCAAGTACTCATATAACCTATACTTTGGCCCTAAAGAAGCCCAATATAAGTACGTTGGGGGGCGAAAGTATATACTGGGCATTATGGAACCCTTCAAGGAAGCCCACAAGGGATGCGGTAAGACCCTGAAGCCCTACCTGGGGCACGGAAGGCACATCTCTGGCTGGCGAGGAAGGCTTTATTAATGTGAATTCTACGACACCCAAATGGCGCAAGCACCAATGAAGTTGCTAATTCGTGGTATTTCGGCAAGCCCAAAGTATTTTCTACACTACACTATTACTTGGACTCTTGGGGTCATCTAAAACTCATGTGTCCTTGCCTGTGTCCCGCCGGCAAGATTGCACAAATAACTTAGTAGCTGAGTGGATACACTTTACACCTTTTTGGGATAATATCTGCCCTTTCAGTCTCAGCAGCATCGTTCCCCTAATGCTCTGTACCCATATAGTATATACTTAGGCCTTGAAGTACCCCTATATGGACCCCTTTAAGGCTCGAGTATCTGCTATAAAGGTACATGGAGCCTTTGGGTTCATAACACCCCTTAGTTAAGGAATTTAGCTTAAATCACAATGAAGCCCTGATAATTTCAGGGATATTGCTTAATTAAGGGATGTTGGGCTCTCGGGGATCATTCACCTAAACCCTAAACCCAAGCCCTAATACCCTAAACCCCTAAACTCTAAACCCCAAAAACCCTAAACCCCTAGAACCCTAAACCCTACATGGCCAGGCCTCTGCGGCCACATTGGCTCAGTACTACAACTGGCGACCTGAGGTGCTACTGCGTCTGAGGTTGAAAAGGGTTTATGGTGTTTATAGGGTTTAGGGTTTAGGGAGTTTAGGGTTTATGGGGGCTTATAGGGTTTAGGGTTTATGGGGGCTTATAGGGTTTAGGGTTTAAGTGTAGAAGGCTTTTTGTGTTCATAGGGTTTACCTGGACCCTGAAGAACCTTCCTTGTCGGGTTTCCGAATATGATTTCCTTATACAAGTCCTCAAAAAGGTAGGTTCTTCAGGTTTTAGGGTTTGGGGTTTCCTGAAGGACCAAATGACCCTTAAAAGTTAGGGCACTATACCCATATACTATGAATCCATATAATATATGGCATATGAACCTTAAACCCTTTTAGGGTTCATTTCGTCCTTAAGCTTTGGGTTCTGGGGCTTGTCAAGGTTCTCGGATTCAGCGTTGAAGGTTTGGGGCTGTAAGGTTTTCGGATTATAAGGTTTTAGGGTTTCGGGCTTCAGGTTTGAGGCTTTAAAGAGATTAGGCTTGGCTCTCTACTATAGGGCGGACCCGGAGCAATTTGTAAGTGTATCCGCATGTATAGTAGTAAAACCCAGGACGTATTCAGCCGGTTTTGCTGCGCTTTTGGTAACCCGTGTCTAGGAACTCTCCCAGAATCCTTGTGCAAATGAATCCTATTCTTATCAAGGCCGCTATGTATACAAGGCTCACGGGGCTTGCGGCCTTGTAGCGGTTGTGTAGCTCTTCAGGGGTTCTGGGCTCTTAAAATGGAAGTTGTTACAGCCTAAACCCTAAACCCGACAAAGGACTTTAATCCAAGGGCAAATTGAGGGAGCCTCAATAAGGACCCCTAGGTACATACCCTGAATATATGCTATTAAATACCCATTTTATAGCCCATTATAGGGTAGGGGGTCCCCATTTGATTTAAGCTTCCCTGCCAGTGGCTAAGGGGGAGCGGGAGGGTGGATCGCCATAGCAGAGCGTGCATAACCCCTAAACGTTAAGCCCTGAAGTGATGAGCACCAAAGGCCGACACCTGAAGAACCAAATGAGCCTTAAAAGTAGGGGCCCTATACCCGTATATACTATAAATCCCGATACGGTATATGAGCCTTAAATCCTTTTGGGGTTCATGTCGTCCTTAAGGAACAGTCCTGCACCCCAAAACCCTAAACCCTGAATCCCACCCACCCATTGGCTCGAAGCTCTGTTGCTCCGAACATCCTTCCTTCCCGTACTTGGAGGTTCATGGGTAGTTATAGGTGGGGTTATAAGTAAGGTAACTATACTTACGACCCTTATTAGGGGACTTATAAGCCCACTTAGAACTACCCATGAACCTCCAAGTAAGCAGACCCCCATTGCTGGAATTATTGAATAGGGATTCGGGCGGCTGGGCTTAGGGTGGTTTAGTTTATGCGAGGGATTAGGGTTTATGGGAAGAGGGAAGAGGGCGGCTATGGATTGAGGGTGGTTTAGCTTATGGGAGGGTTTAGGGTTTACGGTTTAAGTTCAGGGTTTAGAGATTCTCATTCGCAGCTTCACCCTCCCCCCATCCACTCCCCCCGCAAGACAATGCTCACTTCCGTCCCTGCGGCCAGGTGAAGGCATCCGTGATGCTGCAGGCTGCTGATGGGGTTTTCTGGGCTTTCGGTGTAGTGAGGTTTTCGGACATTTCGGACTGGACATTCAGGTTTTAGTGGGCTTAGCGGACTTCGGTTTAGGTATTTAGGGTTTTGGTTTTGAGGGGCTTGGAGGGCAAGAAGAGCATTTAGGGCTTCAAGTTTGGATAGATATCCGAGGAGGATGGAGCATTGGGAATGCAGGGTTTTTTTGGGACCGGAACCATGAACTCAAATGACCCGCGGGAGGATCCAAAAAGTAGATCCCTTAATGGGGGTTTCCTATAAAGTACCCTTAGTAGCATAGGGCCCCCAAATTAGGGGATCTAATTTCTCGATCCTCCTGGGGGTCTGGGTAGGTGCACAGGGGTGCGCATTCAGGCTGATCGGGTCCCTATAGCAACAGTGGGATGACCTTCTTGTTTCAGGATCTGCCAGGCTGTTCAGTGGTACACTTTTTTACTTTCAGGTTTCTGGGTTCCTATTATAAAATAGGAAGCCTAAAAAGTATATACTTTTCCCAGTGGGTTACTGAACAGGCTAGTCTAGGGCTTCTTGCGAGAATAGGGGTCCGTTTTCGTGGCTGGATCCTTAGACGAAGCCCTGAACCCCTAAAGCCCTAAATCCTCTGCCTGGTTCTTAGTGGGGAATGGGGGAATGGATTACGGAGACTACTATCGGGGATTATATTAGGGGCTACTTCAAGCATCCATTCCCCCATTCCATACTAGGCACCGCACAGAAAAGCCCTACTATTTTAAAAGGACCCCTATCTTTAAGGCCCCTTCTTAGTAGCAGAGTGGATACACTTTACACTTTTTGGGATAGTATTACCCACTCTAAAGCTAAAGTGTACACTTTGGGGGGCATATGAACTTCGCAACTAAGCCTTCAAAGGACCCCTATACAGATCCCTTTGGGTGTAGAGTGCCAGGTCTGAAGGGATCCAAGCCACGAGCCGAGGCTAGGTTCAGGCTTGCTGGACGATATGGCTGGTTCTCGACGAGGCAGGACTTTGGGATATTTTATATTTCCCCTTATTGGGCTAAATAGGACCCTATTTACGAATATTTTTCAGAGCCAAGCCTAAATTGTGGTCTTTTTTTTTAGGTGTTAAAGGGGTCTATAAGGGTATCCATAAAGGTTTCTATAAAAGTGTCATCTACAGGTAGTTCGATGAACTTCCTTCAAAGAGCCCTTAAAGGATTCCTAGAGTCCTAGAGATCCTTTTAAAGGAGCCCTTCAAGGATCCCTTAAAGGGAATCCTAGAGATCCTTTCAAAGGAGCCCTTAAAGGATCCCCTGGGGGATTCCTAGACATCCCTCTAAAAGAGCTCTTAAAGGATTCCTTTAAGGGATTCTTAGAGATCCCTCTAAAGGAGCCCTTAAAGGATTCCTTTAAGGGATTCTTAGAGATCCCTCTAAAAGAGCCCTTAAAGGATTCCTTTAAAGGGATTCTTAGAGATCCCTCTAAAGGAGCCCTTGAGGGGAACCCGGGATTTTCCTCGCTTCTTCAGGCCTTGGTCCAGGCGACGTTTGGAGCGCTCGTCGCAGCCGCTGGGCTTCCTTCGAGGTGGTTTTGTTTCGGGGGTTTAGGGTTTCGGGGGCTCCTTTCAGGGATCTATAGGGCTTTAGGATTTTAAGGTCTAGGGTTGAACGTGATGGCCCGATTAGTGTCAGGCTCTCCCCCCCACCAAAAGTTTTGGCTTGAATAACCTGGTGTCAGGTAGGTTTTATCTACGGGCTGTAGGCACCGAGCTAAGTAGGCATTAACTGCATACTTGGAGATTAGTTAGTTAGGCCTGAAGCTCGAAGCCTTAAACCCCAAACCCAAAGAATCGCAGCCAGCCACAGGCTCCAAGAGTAAAGGTCTCTACTATAACGGCGTAAATAATTACCAAGACTGTTTTGGGGATTCCTTAGTATAACTACACCATAATGGCCCCAAAACCCCTTTCACTCTAGTTATTAAGGCCCATTCATTGTTTGAGGAGGTCTTTTCAGTTTCCTTACCCCCAAACCTAAAAACCCCTAAAGCTCTAAACCCGAAACACTCGGCCCTACGTCTGAAAACCCTAGACCTTGAACCCTTAAAGCGCCAAAACCCCTAAACCCTAAACCCCTAAACCCCAGACCCTGAACCCTAAACCCTAAACCCTAAACCCCTAAACCCTAAACCCTAAACCCTAAACCCCTAAACCCCAGACCCTGAACCCTAGACCCGAAAACCCTTTAGACTTTAAGCCCTGAAGCCCTAAACCCCAAACCCCGAGATCCCGATCCCTTAGCCCCAAACGCAAAAACCCCTAGATCGTGAACCTTAAGGACGAGATGGACCCTAAAAGGGTTTAAGGCTCATAGACCATATAGGGTTTCATAGTACGTGGGTATAGGGCCCCTTCTTTTAAGGCTCATTTTGGTCCTTCAGGTAAGCCTTAAATCCCAAAGCCCTAGATCCTGAACCCTGAGCCCGAATGCCCAAACCCCTGGATCGTGAACCCTGAGCCCTAAACCCCAAAGCCCGAGACCCTGAATTCCATAATTAAGCCCTAAACCTTACATCTTCCGTAAGCCCTATGCCCCAAACCCCTATATCCTCAACCCCTAACTGAAGCCCTGCGCAAATGAGACTCTGGTAGGATCCTCATTATAAGAATCCCAACTAAAGTACTACCAGTTTTCGGAAACTCCCAAGTCTGAGAGAAGCCTTATATAGTATGGTGTGTGGGCCCAAAAGCCTTAATATATGGGTAGTTGTCAAAATGATGGTCCGTTTTGGGGTACCCTAAATATTATGTGCCGTATTATAATAAGGACCCACAGAGGGACCATAATATTGACAACCACCCATATGAGTCCTTAGAACCCCAGGGTAACTGAAGCCCTGCACCCAAATCTGAGAGAAGCCCAGACCTATAGAGTAATTTAAAGGAACCCTTATTGTACCCTTTATAGTAACCCTAAACCCTAAACCCCAAACCCTGAACCCTAAACCCTAAACCCTAAACCCCAAGCCCTAAACCCTAAACCCTGAGAGAAGCCGAGACCATCCTCTCTCTTGCGCTGGACTTTCGTGGCTTGACACCGAGTTTCCTCGATCCCAGGCCAGGGGGGCGCTATGAGGATTCCAGGGGATTCTCTTTTTAAGGGTTCCTGTTAAGGGCTACTATAGGGGATGCTGTAAGTGTTCTATGGGTTTTATAGGGTTTATAAGGCAGTTTAAGGGTTTTGAGAATCTAGAGCCTTTTTGACAAGTCTTCCAGGTTTTTTAATGAGGTGTCTATGTCGGAGAATATATGATGGTCTTCAGAATCGTGTGCACCGGGATTAAGTGCCTTGACATTTGGGGTCCTTGATTGTTGTTAGGGCTTGCGGATGGTGGGCAGGGTTCTGGTTACCTAGGCTGACTTGCGATTCCATGCGTTTCCTTCCCCCGGAAAAAGGATAGACATACGTTAGTATTCCCAGGCCCTACCCAATACTATACCCTGAACCACAAAATTCAAGCCGCCTAGAGTTACTGGGCTCTCTAGCCAGTGTAATTATTACCTGAGCCCTACACTTAGACTTCGTGTCAAGGCTGTGGTTTAGGATTCAGGGGGTGGAGTAGGGTTTCGTTGTTAGGGTTTCGGAGTGGGGGTAATTGAGTCTACTTGGGATGTAAATCCCAAACTCTAAATGAGGTTTTAGGGTTTAGAGTTTACTGTAAATCCTGGTCCCCAGACCTTACCTGCACCATTCTCTGCCAAGCTGAAAATTCTGCAGAAAAGAAGCCACCCGCCAATGCAAAGGCGATATTGAGCAGAACTGGGCATATGTTCAGGATCCTTAAGGAATGGGTCTCATGTTAAGGCATTACACGTCCTTAAGACTTGGAGTTGGATTTTGCGGCAGATCACATGAAACCATATGTGTGTATGTCTTTGTATGGATGGATGGATGGATGGATGTCTACATGCATGCATGCATGCATACATACACAGATATGTGTGTGTGCGCATTGTTTGTAGCTATGAGAAGGATCGCTGAGGAATTCTATTGTTAATGACTCAGACCTCTACGGTACACCCAAGGAAACACGTTCTTGAAAATCCGCAGGCACCTTAGCAAAGGTGGTGGCGCCCCGGCTTGCTGTCAGCCTATCAGGGCTAGTACTTTTAAAGGATGTTATGGGGTACTTGAGGGTTCCCGTTTAAAGGTTCTTTGTACGTAATAGCTGCTCGAAGGTGTTCTAGGGGTCTAGTAGCATGAGTTTTCTGGTCTGCGTTAGCAGTTTCACTGCAGGTCTGCTGCTTAAAGCTGCCTGTACGTAGCCGGACGCAGACAGCCAGGACATGTGTTCCACTTGAAGCATACAAACGTAACATACATGCTTACCCACCTATACGTACGAACGTACGAACTTGTGCCTGCTCCATGCCTGCGCGCATGTCCGTGTGCCTTCTCACATGCTTGTGTTCAAGTTGATATAAATGCGCATGTCTTGTGTGTATATTTGCAGATGCAGTGGCGGAGATGGGCCCCCGTGCTTTGGTAGTCAACCCAGGCTGGATAGTACATGAAAGCCTGCGCCCTTCAGCCTACTCTAGCGGTCAAAAACTCTACCGTTTTCAGGAAATCTAGACGGAAAAACACAAACAAACACAGATGTTTAAGCGTCAGGCAAGCCCGCTGATTTAGGAACAAGCTGCTTTGAAGCACAAGCCGTCCTAATTACCATTGACAAAATCCTAAACCCGTGCTCCCTAAACCCCCTAAGCCCTGACTCCCAAGCCCTCTAAGCCGCCGACGCCTCAAAAGCAAACCAGCGAGCGAGCCCTGAACCCAGCACGGCCAAAGGAATCCGAAGCCATGTAAATTCAGGTTCAGAGTGCACGGTTTGGAAAATTCAATCATACCGGAAGAAACCAAACTCTAAAACCAAACCCTAAACCCCCCTAAGCCCTAAACCCCAAAAACCTAAACCCTTAAACCCTGAACCCGAAACCCTAGCCCCTAAACCCGACACCCTAACCCCTAAACCCAAGAAAAGGAAAACCCTGCCCAGGCTGGGAGTTTCTCGCCGACGTCGGCGGAGAGCAGTGGCTTTGTCTCCTGGGGCTCGGCCTCTTCGGAAGCTGCTCGGACTTACTCAGATCCCTTTCAGAAAGGGATCTTTAGTAGGGTTTCATAATATAGGGGCCTTAATAAGTACCTATACTATGTTGGGGCTCTTTATGATAATTCCAGCATAGTTGGCCCCAAAACCGTACTCAAAATGTCTTAGTATTATAGTAGGCTGTGGTATAGTCTATCTACAAGTCAAAATGTCTTAGTATCGAAGATTGCCCAGAGGGTCCAAGTACCCAAATACCAGGTTTTTCAGGTATCAACAACTTGGGTACTTGGATCCTCAAGGTTATTGTTGTTATCGTTTAGGGTTTAGGGGTTTGGGTTTAGGTTGCAATTGTCTTAGTAGCTGAGTGGATACACTTTACACTGTCTGGGATAGTATTATCCACTCTAAAACTCAAGTGTACACTTTTTGGGGCTTATGAACTCAGCAGCTAAGTTGTTCTATCTTAAGTTGCGGTGCATGATCTTGTAGTTTTTTGTTGAGTAGTAGGGGGTCCCTTTAAGATTCAGGGCTTCCTTGAAGGGTTGCTTGCAGAGTTCGTGTCAAGGGTAAGTTTTCCAAGGCTTTAAGGTGTCCTCAGCAGGCCGGGATGCCTGTAGCAGCTGCCGCGTCGCCGGTCCTGGCTCGGCTCAGGCTCGGGCCTGGGCTCCAGCTGTTCTTTGCAGGATCGAAGACTTCGACGCTGGAGAGTTGGGAGGTGTCGCTGCCATAGCCCGCCACAGCGTAGATCTTCCCTGAAACCACCGCCGCTGCCATGCCTTGTCGCCGCTCCAGCATGGGCGGCAGCTCCTCCCAGCTCTGGCTGCCGGGGTCGAAGCGCTGCACGTGGGCGAGGATGCCGTTGTCGCAGCCTCCCAGCAATACGAGCGTGCCTGGAGCTCCACCGCTGCGTGATGATACCTGCGCTGCCCGGAGTCCGGGCCCAAGCTCCAGACCCCAGCGCTCTGAGGGCTCCAGCACTCCATGGAACTGAGGGACTTGCGGCTGATGACATCGAGGCCTCCCGTCACGTAGATGGTGTTGCCGATGACCGCGGCCGCAGCATGGTCTCTCTGGCAGCGGAGCTCGGGCCCTTGGCTCCAAAGATTGCTGGAGATGTCGAAAATCTGCACCCTGCGGAACGACAGGCTGTTGCCCGCAATGAGGTAGATCTTTCCGTCCAGAGCGAAGGCGGTTGCACCGTATGTAGGATGCTGCAGGGGAGGACAACAATGAAGCATCCTCTGTGGATGCTTCAAGACGGAGTATCGTCCGAAAGTGCCAGATCACATTCCAACGCGAATCCCTGAAGGACCACATGACCCGTAAAGGTAGGGGCACTATACCCATATTACTATGGATCCCTATATGGAACCTTAAACTCTTTTAGGGTTCATTTCGTCCTTAAGGTCGGTTTAGGGTTTCCTCAACGCCACCAAAAGCAACGTTCGCGGAGTTCACTATACAGTATGCAGAAAACTGCAAGTATCGCCCAGAACTCAGAACCCTCTACAGTGTCCTTGACTGACCCCAAGGGTCCATGTGCCCAAATAGTATATGCTTTGGCCTTAAAGTACGCCCTTTTTGACTACTTTGGGGCCAAATCATGTACTAGTTGGGTACATGGACCCTTAAACCCTAAACCCTTATATGGAGCCTGTATAGTAACCCTTAAAGGAACCCTGATGGTACCCCTAAAGGAACCCCATTCGGGTACAATGGACCCTTAGGGTGAGCTTCGTCCAGGCTGCGTCGTCTACATGCTTCAGCAGCTTGGGTCTGGGACGGTTTGGCTTTCTCAATGCTTCTCAAGAGTTGAGGAAAACCCCAAGGCTCTATGGACTCGTATTTCAAGGCTTTTGGGCCTAAAGACTATATTATATAAGGCTTTCGGGCCATTTCGAGCCTTAAGGGTTTCGGGATCAGTATTCGGGTTTTGCGGCTGGTTCAGAGCAGTTTCTCTGCTACTTCAGGGGGTATGCTACTAATGTGAGGACTCTCAAGACTAGCTTTTGTGCGCTGATTGATTCAAGCAGCTATAAGAAGAAGAGCCCCTTGGCCTGTTTGAAGCAAACGGCTCATCTGTCTGCAAAAGTGTCGCATGCTTTCTTCGGCAAGCTTTGCAGAGGCGTGGTAACTGTAGAAAGGGCCGGAACTGGGAGGCTGTTTTCCAGGACTTGACCCTGAAGTGCGAACTTGAAATCGCAGTACGCTGGGAGCCGAATGCATTGCAAGAACCTGTAGTCTTGAAAAACATTAAGCTTAACTGAAAAATATCCTGTTACACGACTTTCTAGACCTTGTACACAACAGACTTGTGTTTTACAGTAATTACGAGATATTGTGCGGTGTAGTACTACGCATTTGTAGGGAGTTACTGAGCCATTAAGGATGACGTGATCATCGGCGACGCAATTTACATGATCCTGGCAGTGAACCCCGGGTCCAAGTACCTAATAATCATAGGCTCTCCAAAATCCTAACCTACATAACTACTATCCTAAAACCGAATACCTAATTATTGGGTCCTTTGGACCCTTGGGGAAGCCAAGATATGAGGTTTTTGCTCCTTCGACGAGTGGGCGCCGTGCGGCAAACTTTGATGGCATCCCGCCTGCATTTGCAAGGTTGTGGAGGGTTGAATTCTGGAGATTGTGCATGCGGTGCCTGTGCGGGGTTTCGCAGGTTTCTGTATAATTAGATCTTCGTGTTGCGGCAACTATGTACGCGCGTGTTCATGCTTGCAGATATGCGAGATCTGGGGTTCAAACACAAATACGAAGCAGTTTTTTACCATGTCAGGTGAGGTATCTGTAAGGTGTTACAGGAATGTCTCCCCCTGGACTTTCTGCTCACGTCTGAATGTTTCGTTTATGCTACAGTGTATCCCTAAACCCTAAGCCCTATTCTGCTACCTGAGGCCGGGCCGTGTGAGGGTTCAGTATCCGAGATCCCCCTGCCTTAATATAGGGGCCTTCATAATTATACTTATTATACTATTTTGGGGGGGTCCATATTATAAGTGTAGTATAATATGCCTCAAGACCCTATTCCAATGATAAAGGCCCCTACATTGCACTAACGCCTCAACCATGAATCGAGCATTCGGCATTTATTTGTTGAGCTCTTTTACTGACTGTCTGACTTGGCTCCCAAGAAGTGGTACCCTGCCTGAAGGACCAGATGACTCTTAAAAGTAGGAGCCCTATACCCACATGCTATGAATCCCTTAATGGTGAAAACAACCTTAAAACCTTTTAGGGTTCATTTCGTCCTTAAGGTGGGGGTCCATGGGTTTGAGGTTTGGGCTTGGGGTCTAGAGTTTCGGGTGTTGACGCTGCTTTGGCCTGAAGGGGTCCATGAGGGTTACCTATAGTCTCCATTGTAGTTCCTTTTTCTGGTTAACCAAAATCTTTATTGTAGGGTCCTAACCGTAAGACTGGTTGACCAAAAGAGGAACTACAATGGAGACTATAGGTATCACCTAATAACTAGGGACACCACCATGTCGAGCGGAGAACACTATGCAAGCCGCACACCCTACAACTCCTACACCCTAACTTGAAAAAAGCCTGTAAACTTCAAAACAAGACGTTAAAAGATACTACAAGCTCTCATAAACTCAAACCTGATAGAAGAAGCCGGAGTCCCGAAGCCTAAACCTCCTTGAACTTTGAGAGGCCTTCAGCCGCGACCACGGACACACAGATCATCTACCCTAAACCCTAAACCCTCAACCGCAAAACCATAGCCCGAAGCTCCACTCCAGTAAACCGAAACCGAAACCTCAACCCCCCTAAATCCATATCGACCCCAGCTCCTACACAGTACCCCAGCATGTTCCAGCCAAGCCCTGCTAGCAAGCCATATACATACCTAGACCTCGTTTGTTAGTCTTGCAGCCAAGCACCTGTTTGCCTTGATCATCTACTTTAAAGCCTCAACCCTAAACCCTACACCCTAAACTGTCTGGTTCTTAGTAGGGAATGGGGGAATGGATTCTGGGGACTAATATTGGGGATTATATAGGGACTACTATAGGGATCCATTCCCCCATTCCCGACTAAGCACCACACCCTCAACCACCCAAGGACCAATTTGCTCTGATCATCGGTGTGCTGGAGGGGGCGATCCTCCTGGGCGAGTGGCGCCGCCCTTGGCTGATGCTTTCGGGCAATAACCCTGAGGGTCCATGTGCCCAAATAGTATATACTTTGGCCTTAAAGTAGGCCCTATATAGGTACATTTGTGCCAAAGTATATACTATTTGGGTACATGGACCCTTAGGGTAAGTGCTTACAGCAGGGTTTAGGGTTTGTGGCGGTTAGGGTTTTATAGGGTGTAGGGTTAGGGATGTCACCGTTTTTGTAGGGGCCCTATCAAGGCTTGAGGGTGCTATGGGCTGTACGTTTGAGTTTGTTTTTTTTGTGTTTTGTTCTGGATCTTGTTTTTTTGCTAGGGCCTTGGGGGAATTGTGGGTTTAGTATCAGAGAGCGTAGTCAAGGACGTTATGTGTCCTTATAGACCTGCTAAATCTCTACGGAATCCTCATCATAAACCTGAGCCAGGCTTCTTTCATGTTGAACGAACCCCGAAACACTAAAGCCCAAACCCATTGCATCCAAAGCCACCCGAAGGACAACTCTGCAAGGCCGACGGAAAAAGCATTAAAACAAAACATGTCTGAGCCCCTAAACCCCTGAACCCTACATCTTAAGTCCTAGAGAACTCAGAAAGACTTCATGCCCTTGCACAAGAAAGAAACACTGACCCCATAAACCCCCGAACCCTACCCTGAGCCCTAAATCCTAAGTCATAGAGGGTTTTAGATCACACTAGACCCCTGAACCTCCACCCTGAACCCCAGAGATCCTCAGAAAGACTTCAGCGACCTTGCAGGCCTAAACCCCTAAACCCCTAAACCGTAAAGTCTAAACACTAAGTTCTAAACCCTAAACCCTAAAGTCCAAACCCCAAACCCTAAACCCTAAACTCTAAACCCTAAACCCCTGAAACCCCTAAACCCTATATAAACTCTAAACCCGAAACCCCTAGGCAAGAAGCCGATAGTTTCGAGATGATAATGTTCATTCTCGGCGCCGTCTTGGTCATGCTCGGCTCCGTCTCCCAGCTCCATTGCAATAATATCGGGGCGGTTGTCAAAATTATGGTGCCTGTTTGGGTCCCTATCATAGTACGGCACCTGTGATTTAGGGTACCCAGAAAGGGACCATAATTTTGACAACCAACCATAATATCGGGGCGGTTTGTGGTTTAGGGTTTAGGGTTAAGAATTAGAATAGGGTTCCGTTTAGAGAGTTCCTTAAAGGGCGCTATAAGGGATCTATAGTAGGCTCCATTGCAATAGTACAGGGGCGTTACGAGTTAGAACAGGGTTCCGTTTAGAGAGTTCTTTCAAAGGGCGCTATAAGGGATCTATAGTAGGCTCCTCCAATGGAGGGTTTCGTGGATTTGGGGTTTTCGGGGTTTGGGGGTTGGCCTTAGTAATTAGAAAAGAGTTCCTTTAAAGGGGGTGGGGGTTGGCCTCAGTAGTTAGAATAGGGTTCCCCTTCAAGGGGTCCATAAGGGTTACTAGAAGGGATCGATAAGGGTACTATAATTCATAACCCCCGTAATTTTACAACGGTTTTCAGCCTATGTGCTTTGGGGTTTAGGGTGTTCGGGGTTTTGGGGTTGAGAGCTTCTCCCCCCATGACTCCCCCCGCGCATTATTGTTCATTACCCTAAGGGTCCATGTACCCAACAGTAGATACTTTGGCCTTAAAGTACTCCCTAAATAGGTACATTGGGGCCAAAGTATATACTGTTTGGGTACATGGACCCTTAGGGTTAAGCAATTATTTACTTGTCACAGTGTTTTAGGTTTTTGCACGCTGCGGAAGAAGGAGAGAACAACACACACAGACCCGAAGACAGAAGGACGCAACAATGACGTACCATAATGTTAGTGGAACTTTTAAACAAAACACAGCTTTTGTACTGGTTTTGGCATTTGTTGCAGCAGACCGTAGAATCAGCAAAACACCCTAAACACTACATAACCCTAAGGGTCCAAGTACCCAAGGACCATATACTCTCCAAGCAGTAACCCGCATAACTTCTTGATAATTAGAAGGGGGTTCCTTTGTAAAGGGATCCTCAACGGGCTCTATAAGGGATCTATAGTCGGGTGTTAATATAGGGGCCTTAATAATTAGAATCGGGTTTGTACATTATAACTATACTATAATGATAATAAGCAACCCTCCAGAACCCTATAGTCTGTGGGCATCGGGGATCGGAGCTCTTGGAAGAACCTCAGCAGTATAGCCAGCTTTGGATTAAAGATCTAAAGAAACCCCTGAACCCTAAACCCCTAAACCCTAACCCCCCCCTAAACTTGAATATTCACCCCTGAACCATAAAGCCCTAAACCCTAACCCCCCCCCCCCCCAACTTGAATATTCCTTCCAACCTGGTTACAGGTGTTGCTGTACCGCCCGCGATTCACTGGCGACGACTACGACGTCACCTTGGAGCCGATGGTTCAGGCACCCGGCTGGTGTTCTGTTTAGTGTTTAGGGTTTACGGTAAATTTTTCAGGGCATAAAAAACTATTGTTGTTTGCTTTTCTGTCAACAATTTACATGGCCTAACTAAAAAATGTTGTTGTTTATTTTTCTGTCAATAAATCAGGTTTCAGGGCTTCGTGGAGCTTAGAACCGGCTGCATGGCAAGGCTTCCGTGTTCCTGTATGAGTTCGTGATCATGAACATTTAGTAGCTGAGTGGATACACTTTACACTCTTTGGGATAGTATTACCCACCCTAAAAATAAAAGTGTACAATTGTTGAATTGGGGCTTATGAACTCAGCAAGTAATAACAGTTTCCCTGCGCTGAGCCTTAAGGACGAAATCAACCCTAAAAGGGCTGCGTGTACCGTACAGAGATTCATAGTATGTGTGTGCAGGGGCCCCTACTTTTAAGGGTCATTGGGTCCTTCAGGAGAGTGTAGGGCTTGAGCGCGGTGAAGGTTGGGAAAAGAGTCTCAGGGCGAAGGTTTGAGCCTGCACTTACTCGCCCTAAACATAGGGATCGTCCGTCCGAGAAGACTGCAAAGATATGGTAGATTCAGAAAATGAAGAGCCCTTAAGCTAGAGCCAAAATAGCCCGATAATGGGCCTCTAACTGAAGTGCTGCGCCATTTCTGCAAAACACCCCTTATGGGAGTTTCCGAAAATAGGGGTCCCTAATATAGTACCCTAAATGATAGGACCCCTACTATCAAAGTAAGGTACCCCCAATTTTCTGAAAGACCCCATACCTTGAGAGACGAAGTGAAGCGATCGCTGAGCTCTGCACCCTAGACTACTCGAGAGCGGCCTTGTAAATCCTATGCCTACTACTTGGAGGTTCATGGAGAGTTATAAATGAGTTGTAAGCCCCCTCATAAGGGTTATAAGTATAGTTACTTGACTTATAACCCCAGTTTTAACTACCCATGAACCTCCAAGTACCCTAACTTGAACCTGCTGAAAGCCTTACAAACTTCAAATTGAGGACCCTAAACCCCAGCCCCAGTGACCCCGACTAACCTAAGTCGAAGTTACTTCAGGGGGTGTTGTGCTATGGAAAAGTCCTCAATAAGGCCGGCTACGGAGTCCTTCATGAAAGTCTGCGAAGCCACATCAACACCGCTCAGGTAAGGCCCCTGCCTCTAAACCCATACAGAGGCATTGCAGAAACCTTCAAAGAGCCCTTATTGAAACCTTGTTCCAACTATGAAGGTGGACCCCGTCATAAACCCCCCGGAAACTTCACACAACCCCTCTGCGAGCCCATAACAACTGCTATTTCTTGGAATGCTCCTGAAGGACCAAAGGACCCTTAAAAGTAGGGGCTCTATGCCCATATGCTATGAATCCGTATGTGGTATATGAACCTGAAACCCTTTTTGGGTTCCTTTCGTCCTGAAGGTAACCCTAAACCCTAAACCTTAAACCCTTTTAGGGTTCATTTCGTCCTGTTGGCTTGGAGCATTTTCCAGGCCAATCGCTTCGTTCTCGAGCGCCCGGCTGGGTGAACATCGCCTGCAGCCTTGCCATCGAGAGCTGGAGCGAGAAGGAACCCACGCATGCTTCTTCACATAAATATAGCCAGACTATACCCAAAGGCCCCAAAGTAGTTCCTTTTTGGGGTTCATATATAGAATCCTGTAAGGTAATCCCAAAAAGGAACTACTTTGGGGCCTATGGGTAGTTTAGGGCTTGCAGGTTTCAGGGGGGGAGGCCTTCAAGTAAAGTGTCTGAGTCTAGGTGAATACTGAGAAGCTCTGTATGAGTACTAGGATGCCCAGTAGTACCCGTATTCCCTTTTTGTAGTCCTAGGTTCCTTATAAAAAGCTACCCAATACCAAAAAGGGAGCCGTTTTTATTCCTAGGATACTGGGCATCCTAGTTTGTCTATGTCTAGTTTATTCCCAGTGTTGCGTCTTTACGGGTGGGAGGGTGGTTGAGAGGTCCTGGAGCTTTGGGACTTTAGAGTCTTGAGGGTTTGGGTCCCTAAGGGTCCATGTACCCAAATAGGATATATACTTTGGCCCCAATGTACCTATATAGGGAATACTTTAAGGCCAAAGTATATACTATTTGGGTACATGGACCCTTAAGGTTGAGGGTTTGGGTCTTTGTTTTGTAAAGTAGCAACCTGATTAAGAAACCCTGGGCCTATAACCCCTAAAAGAGTAGGACTCACAGAAGGAACAAGAATCAAGGCCCAGGTTCTTACATTATTATAGTCCCTTGTAGATCCCTTATACATCCTTTGTGGTAACCCTTATAGACCCCTTTAAAGGAACCCTAATCAAGGCCCCCAAGGTTTCTTCAGTCAGGTTCCTACAACCTATAAACCCTAAACCCTAAAACCCTATAGATCCCATACAGGAACACCGTAAAGGTACCCCTTTAGATCCAGGAACCCTAAGTCCTACATTAAGGTAACTACATTCGGCCGTTGAGAGGTGTCGCGACTTAGGAGTCCTGGTTAGTGTTTAGGGTTAAGGGGTTTGGGGTTTAGGGTTTAGGGGTTAGGGTTTAGGGGTTTGACGGTTTAAGGGTTTAGGGTCGTGTTTAGGGGTTTAGGGGCTTAGGGGTTAGGCGTTTCGGGTATAGGGGCTTAGGGGTTAGGGGCAACTTAGGATTCCTGGTTACAGGGCTTTTGGCGGTTTCCTATTTGAGGGCTTTGGCTGGCGCCCCTGGGGTTGGCGAAGTTCAGCTCAAGTTTCTGTAGCTTGTCGGGTATACATGTTTAGGGTTTAGGGTTTGGGAAGGTGTTCCACATTATGTTTAAAGGTTTTCGTTCAAATATTGACTCGGTAGCAAGATGCAGATTAATCAGTAGAAACAGTTTTCTCTGAGTACTTCATGCTTGGTGTTCAAGAGTGCCAGAACCCCAGTCTAAGTATTGAACCTTTGTTTAAGACTCTATTGTGTAGACCAGGAGCCACCAAAATTCCCTTCAACAGAGCTTTCATGTTCTCAGCAGTGCGTGTTTATGCTTTCGCAGAGTGTGACTTGGCTGTTAGGGTTTACCTAAACTGAGTCCTACCTTGACCCTACAACACCTGTGTTTTCAGGGTTTTAGAGCCTGTTTGCCCTGGGTCACATACTGAAGGAAACGTAGGAGTGGCCCTCAACCTCAATCGTTCAGCTTCAAACCCGTGATCCCCAAAATCCGACACCCCTATACCCTAAACCCAAATTAAATCGTATAGTCCCAGTATAACTGTTTCACTTTCACCCCCAACAAACATCTAGCTTCTTACACTAGGCCCTGTAGCCCCAAACCCAACAGAAGAATAAGTGCGCAGGAGCTTGCAGATCTTCCCCACGGTCCTCCTCTCAGCGCTGCACGCGATGACTTCGACGGCTGATTGCTCCTCCCGCTCCTTTCCCGTCCTCTGGAGACGGGCTCGGGGCTAGAGATAAGTGTTCGGGTGCACCCCTCCCCGTGCCAGCGCCTAGCCGACAAAAAGGAGCAAAGGCGTGTCTACCCGATCTGTTGCGTCAGGACTTGGGGGAGATTCCTAGAGGTTTAGGAGATCAGTTGCTAGGCAAGGCTTACCTATGGTCTCCCGTTGTAGTAGTTCCTTTATTGGATTACCTTATTAGGCTAGAAGGTAATCCAATAAAGGAACTACTACACTTATAGGATCCTCATCATAAAATTTGTTGCCAACAATAGGAACTACAATGGACACCATGGGTATTATGATGTATTCACTTAACTGCCCCGAAGGACCATCAACTGGGGGTTAAGGGTCGCCAGTTCACTGATGTGAGGTGCTTTGAACGTTGAACGAGTTTGGAGTTGCGGTTCGGTTTGCAGGATCAGGGTTCCAAGGAGGAGGTATCACAGCATTTAGCGTGGAAGGTTACATTCCCCCCTCAACATCTCCCACCCAAAAATAAAATCAATTGGCCTTGCTCCATTTGACACGGGTGTCAACCGGCTTGCACATACACTGTACTCAAGAGCTGTATCTAAATGTTGCAGGACTTTAGGAGATTGCTTAGACAACGCCCTACCTTTAGCTTCCTGTGTATATATTTATATAATTACCCTAAGGGTCCATGTACCCAAGTAGTATATACTTTGGCCTTTAAGTACTTCCTAAATAGGTACATTGGGGCCAAAGTATATACTATTTGGGTACGTGGACCCTTAGGGTTATATATGTATGAAGACACCGCAAGATGGACTTTGCTTATGCTGAGCCGGTCCGTTAAAGCAGATAAACCCTGCTCAGTGAAAGCCGTCCTTGGAGGTTCATGGGTAGTTATAAGTAGGCTTATGATTTGGGTAACTATACTGATAATAACCCATATTAGGGACTTATAACCCCACTTATAGCTACCCTGAACCTCCAAGCAGGCATCCTAAACGCCCTGAAATCTAAACCCAGAAAGCGGTCAGGCGACGCCTATGCGGAAGGACTCTGAGGTGCCAGTTGGGTAACAGCCGAGATCTCCTCTTAGGGCTTTACCCTAAAGCCTGAACCCTACACCCTAAACCTTGAACTCTAAGCTGTTTAGGGTTTAGGGGGTTAGGGTTTAGGGACTTCTGGGTCAAGCCTTCGAGGTTAAGGCCACTGTAGTTTTCAGGGTTGGGGCTTGGCGAATAAGCTAAACCTACTTCCCCTTTACTGAGAGAATTGCTCTCAACTCTTTCCATGATTTTGCCCAAAGTAATTAAGTTGTGAAAGGGCTCCGTTCTGTGCACATTGGGCGTCTAGGGAGGGCTAAACTCTACGGGAGCTTATAGGGCTTAAGCTTTGGTTAGGGTCTGCCGGGGGTGCCGATGTTCAGGTTTAGGGTTTAGGGTTTAGGGTTTAGGGTTTAGGGTTTAGGGGATTCAGAGAGTCCATTATACTATTTAGCTTACAGGACCTTTAATTATTCAGGTTTTCGTTTCTCGTCTAAGTGGACCTACAAACCATTCATTCTCCAAGCCCAGAATCATAGGAGTCTTGTCATAACCAGAGAGCTTAAGGAAGCACTGAGTATTGCTTATGAAGGTGGCTCCGCAGGTGAGGTTCAGGGCCCTGGGTATCTCGCTTTTGGGGAGGCGGTGTCTGCGGAGGCTTTTAACGGCCTTCATTTTAGCCCGAGGCAAGTACACTATAGCACCACACTGCATCGCGGCTTCTGATCTTCAGAGGGGTTGCTCTGAGCTCTTGGTTGCTTTATTTAGTTTGTTTCTTGCCTTCTAACATGAGTAGATCTTGTGGCCTTCATAATTAGCCTACGGTTGGGTACCCAAAGCCCAAAATCCTACAACCCTTAGCCCTAAAACCCCAAACCCTAAGCCATCCCCAACCCCAAAACCCTGCCCTACACCCTTCAAGCCCTAAAGCCCTTCAAGCATGCCTTACAGCCCAAAACCCTAAAGCATCCTCAACCACCAAAACCCTAAACCCTAAGACCCATCAAACCTGTGCCCCTTGCCTAGCCTGAAGGACCAAATGACCCTTAAAAGTATAGGGCCCTATACCCATATACTATGAATCCCTATATGGTATATGAACCTGAAACCCTTTAGGGGTTCATTCCGTCCTTAAGGAAAGGAGCCCTCAAGAGAAGCCGTAAGCTCTAAACTACTAAACCCTACGCACTACAGTAGACCCTAAACTGTTTAGGGTTTAGGGTCTAAACTGCGCACCTTAAAACCTAAAGCCTTAAACCCTGAAAACCCTCGGATGCCCAGTAGTACCCTTATTCCCTTTTTGTAGTTCAAGGTTCCTTTTTAAGTTACCCAATGGCAAGAAGGGAGCTCTTTTTAATTCCTAGATTACTGGGCATCCTCGAACCCTAAGCCATCCCGAGTCCCCAAAACCCTAATTCAAACCCTGAAACCCTTGAACTCAGCAACTAAGACCCTTAGTTCCTAAACCCTCAAACCTTAACCGGTCTCCAAGCCCAAAGCCCTGAACCCTAAACCCTACCCTTTAAACCCTGTGCAGGTCCGCTCTGAAGTTGAAATAAGCTCCACCATCTTCGTGGAAAACCGGAGTTGCCTCCCAATGGTCGTTCCCTCCTTAGTGTGGTTTTAGGGTTTAGGTTTAGGGGTTTAGAGTTTAGGGGGGGGCTTTTATATGGTTCCCTCCTTAGTGGGGTTTTATAGGGTTGGGGGGGGGTTACATAGGGCTTCAGGGTGTTTTTGAAAGGCTTCCTTAGGGTTTAGGAGATTGGGGCTTCCTTAGAGGGCTTTGTGGTTCTGGGTTTTTGAGGCGTTTAGGGGTTTAGGGTTTTGGCGTGTTTTCTTCGGTAGGGCTTTAGGGTTCTTGAAAGGCTTCCTTAGGGTTTAGGGCTTTTTTTCAGGGGGTTGGGGGTTTGAGAGTTGTTTGGGGTTCAGATTCAGGGCTTCAGTGGTTTAGGGGTTTAGGTTCAGGGCTTTAGGGGTTTAGGGGTTTAGAGCTTTGGGGCTTCAGGCGTTTCGGGCTTTGGGGCTTTACGGGTTTAGGGGTTGGGGTTTCGGGGTTTAGGGGTTTAGTGGGTTTAGGCTCTAGGCTTTAGGGTTTAGGCTTTAGGGTTTGGGGTTTAGGTTTTAGTAGGCCAGCGGGACCCTGACAGTGTTGAATGCTATTCTTGGGTGTCGGTCTGAATCTTTGGGGCCTTTCAGAGGGCTTCAGGTACAGGCGCAAGGTGGGCTCTTGGCACAAACGCAGTTGGAAGGTTCAGGATCTGGTGCCTCCGTGCTCC
Organism: Symbiodinium sp. CCMP2592; assembly: GCA_905221615.1. Classification (NCBI taxonomy): domain Eukaryota; class Dinophyceae; order Suessiales; family Symbiodiniaceae; genus Symbiodinium; species Symbiodinium sp. CCMP2592. The sequence continues at coordinate 1,342,798 of CAJNDT010001001.1, forward strand.
TTACAATAATGAAAGCTTACCTTCCAGAGATCCCAAAGCCATCCAAAGCCCTTTTGATAATGGAGGCACATGCTCCAGATGCATGAAGCATCCGTCTGCAATTTGTCCGTGTCTTCCTTATGCAAAGCCTATGCAAGCCTCTTGAAGCTTGTAAAACCCTATAACTCGATGTCTATTAAAGCACCCAGCAGCCCCAACCATTCTAATTATCCCTCATATCCCCAATGAATATGCACAGTTCTCTCGATTAGGGGTACCCTCTAAAGTCGTGGCACTGTCTTTTCAGGACCCCCATTGGCAGAAGGTTTGTGTGTACATATCGTTCGAATGCAACATCGCCGCCGCACTTGATGTTCTTGTGGTGGGGTCCTCAGTGCAGGCACCCTTACGCAGTAGCTCCAAAGCCTCGCAAGATTAAACCCCCTTCCTGGTCCCCAACGAAACACTAATACCTGCACCTCCAGGGTTCAGGGCTCTTCGGTTCGAGGATGTTGGGCTGATAAGGTTTAATTAGGATGGGGGCTGATCGAATAGGGTTTAGGGCTTTTGTGGTTTAGGCTTAGGGCTCTATATGTCGGGTTAGGATGTAGACTTTAGGGTTGAAGGCTTAGGACCGTATAAGCCCCAAACTCTGGGGAGACGTCAGGTGCTTCCCCTCGCAGAGGGCGACATGGATCGGGGCTGAGCATTGAGAAAACTGGCTTTTTCATGGTTTGAACTGTTATGGGGCTTAGGCTTTAGGGTCTAGGGTTAAGCGCCTGTAAATTACCCAAACCCTAAACCCTAAACCCTAAAAACCCTAAACACTAAAACCGGTCATCTGCAATCTGGGCCCCTGGGCCCTTTGCAGTAGTGAGTAGCGAAAAGAAGTCGTCAAGCGCTTGGGATGGAGGAGCCAGGGTTTGGGGTATAGGGTTTAGGGGTTTTAGGGTTTTTGGGGTTTGGGGTTTAGGGGTTTGGGGTTGAGGCAGCAGGGTTTGGTGTAGGGTTTAGGGTTTAGGGTCCCTAAACCCTAAACCGCGTTTGGGGGCTGAGGATTTAGGCTCTAGCTTAGGATTTAGGGTTTAGGGTTCGGGATTGACGTTTACGTGTTGCAGACGTGCCTTGAGCCGAGGTGTTGAATGTACCCATAGTCCATAGTAGATCCTTTTGGGGCTTCAGATTTAGATCCGTATAAGGTAATTCCAAAAAGGAACTAGTATGGAGCCTACATGGGTAGAGGCCTGAACTTAGTTGGGAAGTAGTCGTCCCGCTGCTACACTGTAACTCACGCAATACACCCAGTACATCCATGCAGAACCGCAATCACGGCCCCCCAATGTTAGGGCTTAAGGTGTTTATGGTGTCAGGGTGAGCATGTTTCCGTAACGAGCCGCCCTACGATCCAAACCCGGCCTTGGAACCGCACTTGCAGCGATTAGACTTACCTTTGGTTAGTAGGGAATGGAAGAATGGTAGTAATCGTAGTTATAATTGTACCCCATTCCTCCATTCCCTACTAACCAAAGGTACGTCCAGCAGCACGGTCTCATAGTGGACAGCGGCAAGCAGGAGCCGGCTCTGAACGCAAAATGCCCAACTCTCGTGCCGTTAGCCCACATGGCAGGCCCAGTTTCTGTCAACGCAAGGGGCACGCTGTTGGGCTACACGGATGGCAGCCTCTCGACGAATCAGTGCGAGTGCTTCCTCACGCCCATCCAACGTGAATGGCAATAGACTCTCTCACCCGAGTTCAACACAGCCTCCGGCTTCTCCGGTGCAATCGCATCCGAAATGCACGTGACAGCCGTCTGCATGCAATTCCCCGTCACCAATCACTGGCTTGCACTGCGTACAACTTGCAGAGAACACTCTCGGCCATGATCGATGATTTGGAGCGGGGACCGCTCTTAGCATGTATCCGTGCCTTTCAAACAGAATTGTGTGTGTCTTTCTGCTCCTTTTTAAGTGATCTTCAACAAGCTGCCTTGCTTTCCGGTGCAAGAGTAGGAGAACAAGTTCCTATCAATTCTCAGTCCCTACAACGCTCACCGGAAAACCCTCCCTGTAAGTAGCAGCTTTAAACCTTGACCTTGAACCCTGAACCTGCACCTAAGTTGAAACCCACGAATGATTGAGATTTTCGAGTGAAAGTTTAGAAGGGGATGAGCTTTCTCATTGTTCCTAAGTATGTGATAGATACTATTACTACCGTAGCACCCAAAACCATCCTGTTGTCGAACAACGAGCCAGTCTGCACCCCTATGATAGCCTTACAAAAGTACAAAACCGCCTAAAGGACCCTTGACACATGAACTTAGCCCTAACCCCTAAACCCTTCGAGTATGTAATCCTCAAAGAGCCTTTGCCAAAAAACCGTGCAGAACCCTGAAACGAAACCCCAAACAGCACCCTTCGAAGGCCCTTTGTAGAACTTTTAAAAGAATCCCTAAGGAGGAACCCTGGTCGATATATGATGTTGATATATATATATATATATATATATATATATATGCATACACACATTCACACATACATACATACATACATACATACATACATACATACATACACATACACATACACATACACCTACACGTACGCATACGCATACACATACACATACACATACACATATACATACACATACACATACACATATACATATACATATACATATACATACACATATATAAATATATATGTATATATGTATATATTAGCTGTATATACATATGTGCATATATACATATACATATGTGATGATGATGATGATGATGTTGATGATGATGATGATGATGGTGATAGAGCGCAGAGCATGTTGGACCGAGGATGGTAGCTCAGGGTCCGACGAGCTGCAAACCAATCGAGGAGAGAGGGCGGTTTGGGGTTTAGAGTTTGGGGTTTAGGGTTTAGAGTTTGGGGTTTAGGGCTTAGAGTTTAGGGTTTTGAGTTCAGGGTTTAGGGTTAAGGGTTTAGTCGGGTTTGAGCTCCCGGGGCTCGGATCTTATGGTTTCAAGGTTCGTTTTTTTTGGGTGGTTTTGGGGTTTTGGTGTTGCGAGGTTTTTTTCAGGGTTTGGGCTTCAAGATTTTGTGTGCAGCTAGAGTTTGGATGTTATGTAGAATCGAGGGTTAGGGTTCAGATTTCTGGTGTCTAGGGCCAGGGCTCATTGTAGGGGCCTGAAATCGTTACCAATACTATTTTGGGGGGTTCCTTATTGCACTTATATCAGAATGAACCCTGAATCCCTTTTCTAATTCTCAAGGCCCCTATACTAGACTCAGTAGCTGAGTGGATGCACTTTACACTTTTTGGCATAGCATTAATTACCCACTATAAACTGAAAGTGTACACTTTTGGGGGCTTATGAACTCAGCAACTAAGCCCTAAAGTCTGCAGTTTGTCAAGTTATGAACTCAGCAACTAAAACCCTATTCTACTTATCAAGGCCCCAATACTCGAGTGCAGAATTGGGGGGTTGGGGGCTCAGGACGCAGGTTCAGGCTTCGGGGTTGAGTCCTTCTCGGCGGCTCGGTTCGGGTGTCAGGGGCTGGTCTTCGAGTTCTGCGCTTAGAGTAGGGGGCTTGGAGGCTTTAAGGCTTACGGCTTTGGGTTTAGGCAGGATCCAAGGGTTAAAGTTTAGGGTCCTAGGGTCTACCTTAACCCCAAATAACCTACCTTGTTAAGGACTTATATAACGAACTCATATTGGCGAACCTTAAAAGGTAGGTTATTTGGGGTCCAGGTAGTAGCTAGGGTTTAAATTTTGTTTAGGGCTCAGGGTTTGGGTGTTAAGTTTAGCGTTTCGGGTCTTCGGACTCAAGGGTTCCCGGCTTATTTAGGGTTTGGGGTTTAGGGCTCATTTAGGGTTTAGGGCTTGCGCTTAGAATTTAGGGTCACAGGGATTAAGGTTTAGGGTTTGCTTAGGTTTAGGCTATGGAGTTATAGAGTTTAGGGATTAGAGTTCAGGGCTCTACTTGGAGGTTCATGGGGCTTAGTAAGTACAGTTATAAGTACCTTATCTGGGGTTATAAGTAATTATACATATAGTTACCTTGTTTATAACTCTAGTTACTAAGTCCCATGATCCTTTAAGTAGGGTCCTCGGGTTCAGGGTGTCGGGTTTGCCTTGGCGTCGATTTAGCGCATGGAGTCTAGTCTCTTGGAGCTGGCGGGCAATGCTGATGCATGTGATTATTGGCTAAGCCTTTAGTACGCCCAATGTGGGATGAGGGTCCCGGGTTTAGGGGTGTAGGATTTAGGATTGAACCCCAGACCGTAACATCGGGAACTTAGTAATTGTAATGGGGTTTTGGGGCAACTAACTATTTTACTTTTGGGTGCTCCGGTTGTAGCCTTATGCGGTGCCTGTTGTTGTTGATGGGTCTACAATAGTAAATCTGACATTAAACAGCCTAAACATGCTAAACGCCCTGAAACCTAAACAGCCTATACACGACCGCCCTAAACCTTAAACCCTGAAGCCCTAGGAACCCCAAGAACCCTAAACCCTAAACTCTAAGAGCCCTAAACCTTAAACCCTTATAAACCCTAAAATCACCAAGAACCCTAAGCCCCACAACATCTTTGCAGCCTTCTAAGAACCGTAAGAATCCTAAGAACCCTAAATGCCCAAAACACTAAGAACCCTAACCCAAAGGGTCCAAGTATCATTGTGGTCTATACTTATAGGGTATTTTGGGGGTTCCAAGTATATACCAAGATGATACTTGGACCCTTTGGGTAAGCCCCACCGAACCTTTGCAGGCAGCCTGCTGAGGAGTTGTGGCTGGTCAGGCTCCCAATCCCTTTCTCTTAGCTTTCCTGCGCCCGGGCTTAGGGAGTGGTTTTAGGGTTGCTTTGGGGGTGTCAGGGGTTCAGGATGTTTTGGGGGGTTAGGGTTTTTAGGGCTTAGCAGTATAGGGTTCAGGCTTTTGGTTTAGGGCCCAGCAAAAGTTTTTTGCCAAGCATGCCGCGAAGATGCCTGCAAGTGCGATGTCATGACGAATACTATTGTGGTGGTTCCTTCATATGATTATGGTCGAGTCTAGTATATACCCCACAACCCTATTCTATTTATTGAGGCCCCTATATTAAAACCCTCATGCCTAAACGCTAGACCCTAAACCCTGTAAGCCCTAAATTCGAAACCCCCAACCCCTAAATGCCCTCAACCCTCAAACCCCAAACCCCTAAACGCCCAAAACCCTCACGCCTAAACGCTCCTTGGAGGATCATGGGACTTAGTAAGTATGGTTATAAGTACCTTAATTGGGGTTATAGGTAATTATAAGTATAGTTACCTTAATGATAACCTTCGTTACTAAGTCCCATGATCCTCTTAGTACCTACCCATGAACCTCCAAGTAGACCCTAAACCCTGAACCCTAAACCCACTACCCTTATAGAAGCCCTATAGATCCCTTTAAAGGGACCCTTGAAGGAACCCGCCTAAACACTTAGGATGGTCCTGGAGCCCGAATCAGAGCCTCGGCCTCTGCCGCTGCTTTGGTCGGCCCGGGGTCCCAGTACCCAAAAACGGACCATGATTTTGACAACCACCCAGGTTGCAAGAAAGCCCCATCAGGCCCCCTCGCCCTACAACACCCAAAGACGCAGGATTCAGGGGTGAAGGTTTAGGGTTCAGGGCTTCAGGTTTGGGTTAGGGATCCCAAAAAGCACATAAGCATAAGCATTTTATAGGGATATCCCTACCATTTTGGGCTTCATCATGAGGGGGTTTATATGGGATATCCCTATCCTAATTTTTGCTTGTGTGCCTTGTTTTGGTCCCTAAAGTAGGAAACGGTGCTGGGCTAATTGTTACGGTCGCCTCTGCGGAACCCCGTATAACCAATGTAGGAACCTGATTAAGAAACCCGGGGCCCAAAACCCAAAATAGTAGGATGCATATCAGGAACTCAATAAAGGCCCAAGGTTTCTTAATCAGGTCCTACATTATAACCCATATATAGGCTTCATAGGGAAACTAGTCACCCTTACAGCAACCCTGAAAGCAACCACTATACCTAGACCCTCCAACTACCCTCTAATGTACCCCAAATATCCACTATTAACGGCCATAAGGGCTCCATTAAAGGGCCATTGGGGGGTCGTGGATGGAACCCTAGACCCTAAACCCTAAACCCTAAATCCTAAACCCTAAACCCTAAACCCTAAACTAAATGGTGGATGGAACCCTGACAGAAACCATTCGAAGCCGAAGCCGCGACTCTCAGTTCGGAGTCTGGCCTGGCCCGAAGATGAATCTACGTAGTCTACTGGGGACCGTTGAACTTCGTGAGTTTCCAAAAACTCATGTTACAACTCGTGTATATACATATATATATATATATGTATGCACATACATATACACTCTCGGTTTTTGATTTTCATTTTTGTTAGTACGTGTTCGGGGAACTTGGGCAGGGGGTTGACCCCCCCGTGTGCGAGTGTGTCCTCTGGCAACCCCACAATCGCAACCTTGGACAAGAAACATACATCATATGTGTTCATGCCATTTTGAATATTTCTGTATACACACCTTATGCACAAACACAGCCCTACATGAACGAACATAGTCATCTATCGAATCAGCCTAAAGCCCCCATGACAAGAGCAAAGGACTACTTGGAGTAAGCCTAAGCTGATCCAAACCCTGGTTCATATGTTGAAACCCGTAAACCCGAAACTGTAAGCCACCAGGAAATATCACAAACTTCAAAATCCGTAAATTCTTAACCCTCAACCCGAATCCCTACACCCCGAATTCTAAACCCTCAGCCCTAGACTCCTCAACCCCCGAAGAACTCAAGAGGTCTCTCACCGAGTCCTCCGCAGCCTTCGCGCCGCCGAGTCGGCGGCCCTGGCAGCGATGGTGGACTGGGCTCCTCGGATTAACTCTTCGATACCAGTGTGCAGGTTGCATTCTCCCTGAACGTCTGAAGCCCTCAGCCCTACATCAATATGAACACCTTATGGTTCCGTGCGGGTTCCCGTTTGTCTCCTCCGTTACTCAAGCCCCATCTGAAAACCCCCTCCTGACGACTCCAACTTCCTCCAAAACCCTATAACAACAACTCACGAAATCCTATTAAACCCTTAGTAGCTGAGTGGATAAACCTTACACTTTTTGGGATAGTAATACCCACTATAAAACTGAAGGTGTACACTTTTGGGGGGCGCATGAACTCAGCAACTAAGAACCCTCTTCAACCCTGGGCCATATGTTTCTTAATGGACTCCAACTTCCTCAGCCCTGTAAACCCTAAACCCGCAAGCCCTAACACCTAAATGCTAAGCCCTATAGGCATTAAAACCTGAAACCCTATGAACCCTAGTCCCCTAAACCCCCTAAACCCTCCAGTACCCTTATAGATCCCTTATCGGAACTCTTATAACTCCTTTAAAGGAACCCCTAAACCCTAAAATCCTAAAACCCTATAGATTCCTTATCGGAACCCTTCAAGAACCCCCTTAACTGGAGCCCCCGAGCCCTGCCCTAAACACCGCCGCCAAGGGCGCCGAGGAAGATTTACGAGCGCTGGTCGCCCACGACAGCATCGCCGATGCCACTTGGGAGTTTCCGAGAATTAGGGGTACCTTATTTTGGTGTCCTTATAATCGGGATCCTACAGTTTAGGGTACTACATTCGGGTGATGCCACTTGGACCTGTCGTCATAGGATTTAGAGGGTTGGGTGTTACAGGGTCTAGGGTTAACAGTAGAGGCCCAAAAGTTGGAATCCCAACAGCTTCAATCCTGAAAAGCAATGTATGGGGAAGAGTGTAATTGCATTGTTCTATCGCTTCTATAGGGTCAGTAAAGGTCCTGCAAGGCTTTATCATGGTTTCATAAGGAGAACGTGGCCATGAATCTAGGGGTTAGGATTTTGGGCTGTAGGGCAGGTTAAGGGTTTAGTGACATCATCGGGCTTACATCTGCTCCTTTCGGTTGTAAGCTTCGAACTGCATTATTCGTTTTCGGGGGGGGTGCAAGGTGGTATTACGGGGCGAACAAGGTCAGAAATCATAGAGCATTAAATTGCATTGTTCGCTTACATGGGGTTGTGAAGACCGTCGCTGCAGGGGCTTTCAAGGTAGGGGAAGGCAGGGGCGAACAAGACTTTGAATCGTAGGGCTTTAGTTGCTGTATTCGGCCCTCTAATAAGACCATGAATCAGAGAGAGTTTACGACGCTGCTGTTTGCACAGTACATCGGCTTTTGTGGTAGCACCCTCCGTATCTGATCAGGGGCGCCCATAGACCTAAGGATTTCACAGAAGTAGAACTCAAATTAAACCCTTACCCAGATTTTGGGGGATACAAGGGCCCTGATGCCAAGCCTGCTTCGTTGGTCCCGTTAAATGCGATGAATATCTGGGGTTTATACTAAGAAAATACAAATAGGTAGGTTGTGGTAGTTTGAAGTAATTTGTTCGATTTTGGGGTTTGGCTTTCGGGAGGTCTTGCAGGGCTCTTGGATTTGGACGGGTTTCGACGATTCTTCAAGGACGAAATGAACCCTAAAAGGGTTTAAGGTTCATATACCATATAGGGATTCATAGTATACGGGTATAGGGCCCCTACGTTTAAGGGTCATTTGGTCCCTCAGGTTGAGTATGTTTTTTTTTCGCTGGTGGACCTCTTGATCGCTGGATTTAGGGTGTGGCTGTCTCTCAGTGCCCACGTATCTGCATAAATACATGCACCCGTACATATATATATATATATATATATATATATATATACACATATATATATATATACATATATATATACATACATATATATATATATACATATGTATACAGATTTGTATATATAAATATACATATGATATGTATACATACATATATATATATATATATATATATGTATATACACATGATTCTTGAAAGTTTCTGAGTTGAGTCCTCACAGAACCCTACTGCCAGAATCCTTTCGTGTACACCTACAGAGAGCACTTGAACCCTAAACCCTCGACCCTAAACCCCTAAACCCTAAACCCCTACACCCTCAACCCTAAACCCCAAAACCCTGAACCCTAAACCCTAAAGCCGAAGATCCCTCGAACATGGCCTTTTTGCTGTACGAACCCTCTGCAAAACACCCCTAAAAACCCTAAACCCTATACCCGTCAGCCCTAAAAGGCTTTTGATGAGCAGATGGATCTCCTCCAGCGCGTGGAGGACACAGAGACGATTCCTCCAAGCCCCAAAGCCCCAAACCCCAAAACGGTTGAGTTAGCATAGCAAGAATGTAGCAATGCGGGTTTCCATCGTCAGAAAGTCAGGTTTATGTCAAACAGGCCTAGCGCCACTAGCCACGCCGCCGTGCGTTTCGCGACGAGAAGTTTACCCTTGGTACTTGTGTACTTGCAGATGCGACCTCAAACAAAGCAGTTGGAGCCGCGTTGTGATCCGCCGATAGTTACCCGGAGGAGAAATCAAAATCCAAAGGGCATCAATAGACAGCAGCCGCTTCCATGTCCAAGAGGGTCCATAGCATTGCCAGTCTTAGGTTCCTTTTAGGTAACCCAGAAGCGTCGCTATAAGAGTTTCTTTAAGGGTTCCTTTAAGGGTTCTATGTATTACCATTCTTGGGTCAGGACCCCAAAGATGGGCAATTATGCTGGAAGCACTGTAGACCCGATGGGTAATCATTAAGCGTTTGTTCAACAACATGGTCGTAGTTCCATGATGCCAGTATTAACCCTACATTTTAAACTTTCCCGAACTCCATACACAATATGAGACTGCGCATGAAACAGTCATGATCCCTCAGCCGTAGTTGCCTGCATGACAATGCCACAGACTCCAACAGTCCCCATCCAGTTTTAGAACAAATTTCCCGAGTTCCCATATATATATATATATACATATATATATATACATATACTACCAGTAATTCTAGAGCAGTCCTTTTTATGACGTACGCTTTGATGACGTTAGGTATATTCCCTAGTTATGGGTCTGGGACCGTGAGGAGTCTGCATGCCGCACGGCCAACCGGGTCTTCTCGGAGAGTGGGGAACCCAGGTTAAGGGATTGGGGTTGTAAGATTACCATACGGTTTAGGGTTAGGGATTAGCGCGATTAGGATGGAGGATTTAGGGTCCACCTAGATCCCCCACTACCCTCCAAGGTTTAGGGTGCAGTCCATTGTGTCATGCTGGCTGTCTTTTACGGGTCTAGAACTTGGGGGCGTGAAGGAAGCATTAGGATGTTAGGGCGAAGGTTTAGGCGTTTAGGGGTAACGTGCTATGCAGACCCCTCATGCATGCACATCTCTTTCCTCTAAGGGCCACGGTGGCCAAGGGACTACATGGGGTCGTAGGGCGAGGGTTTCGGGTGAGGGCTTCCCAAGGCTGTCAAGCACCCTAGTAATTCGTTTCAACCTTTCAATACTTCTGAGTGGTATTGTCGGTATTGTGTTCTGCGCATCAATTGCATTCCTCGGCACCAAGCTCCAAACGCCAAGGAAGATGTACCGAAGATTCCTTTGGCCATGAATGTATCTGGCTTTAAAAGGGCTTTGTTGTTAGGTTTAATCACGCATACAGCTTCATGAAGAACACCCTCAGCCTGTTCATCATTACATCATTCCGAAGGACCCTTCTTGTAGTTGTAGAGCCCTCAGAAACCCAACCCCCTCCCAAACCCGCGAAAGCCTAAACCCACAAGCCCTCAACCATAAGTTCCAATGCGCATACTCGAAGTTTGAATCCTAAACCCTAAACTTACCTTATCGCCGAACAACCTACATTTTTGAGGACTTATATAATACGGAAATCATAATAAGGAACCCCAAAAAGGTAGGTTCTTCATGGTCCTAAACCCTACTACCGTCCGACGCTCGAAAAGTGGCGGCGACGAAAGACCCAAGATGTACTTCCCGAAACCTAATATGGTACCCTAAATACTAGGATCCTTATTCTAAGGACCCCAAAATAAGGTACCCCCAAATTTTAAAAAGGTGACAAGTCGAAGCCGCTGCGCGTCTTCTGCTGCCCGCTGTCCGCTTTGGCCGAGGTGGGAGTTTCTGACAAGTAGGGCTCCTTTAAGGGGATCTATAGGGTTTAGGGTTTAAATTTAGGGTTTGGAAAGACCTACCTTTTTAGGGTCCCTTGTAATTATGGTTTCTATATATAGTTCCTTAAAAAGGTAGGTCTTTTCGGCTACAGGTAAGGCTTTCTGCAAGGGCTCTTATAAGGGACCCATAGGGTTTAGGGTTTGGGAGTTTCCGAAAAGTAGGGGATTGCCGTATTTTCGGGTCCTTGGGTTCCTTAAGGGTTCCTTTAAAGGTTCTGTAGGGGATCTATAAGGGCCTTGTGTTTAGGGGTAATTACCTTATTTTGGGGTCCTTATCATAAGAATCTTACTATTTACGGTACTATATTAGGGGCCCCTGTTTTCGGAAGCCTCTAGGTGTGGGAGACAGAGGGGATATGGGTTTGTGTTAGGGGCCCAAGGGGAACATAAGCATAAGCATTTTATCGGGATATCCCTACCTTAATGGGCTTCCTGCTTTAAGGGGGGTTGATTGGGACATCCTTATCCTTATTCTTGCTGATGTGCTTTTTTGGGGCACTGCTATGGTCTATAGGGTCAATACAAGTACCACGCAGTAGGGTTTGATTGAACACTCGGAATTGAGATTGTGCTTCAGTATGTACTCCCCAGACAGGTACTCAAAAGCCTCTGGGTTTGGGGGTGTTTGGGGCGTGAGGTTTACGCGTTTGGCAGTTGAGGCGTTTATACACGCCACCATCATCACGACTGTCTTAGGGTGTTCGAGGGCTTCCCCAACTCCTCGCTACATGACCTCATTGTCGTAGAACTATGCTTAAATCACGTGCCACGCCATAATAAATACTCGTCGCAGGATGGACTGGATGTGCTTGATGCCGAGAACAACGATTCAGATCAGGCTGGCTTCGCATGCTTTTAAACCCTTAGCAGCTGAGTGGATGCACTTTACACTTTTGGGATAGTATTACCCACTCTAAAACTAAAAGTGTACACTTCTTGGGGCTTGTTCACTCAGCAACTAAGAACCCGAGGGTCGTTCTACAGCAGGCTTTGCTGTAAAGTGCCCGAAGTTCGTCGCAGTTGGCAACTGCAAGAACCCCAAAACGAAACGGAATAACGTTTACGAGCCTGCCTCAGGCCAACAGCAAGGGCCTGGTACTCCAGTGCCGTAGATGGATGAACTGTCAGCCTTAGCTAAAGCTGGAAGCCCATGCACTAAAGTGGGTTCGGAGGTAGTCGCCTCTTTTCCTTTGTCGTTTTAGGGTTTCTAGGGGAAAGACCGGTGAAAGGGAATCCACTAAACCCTAAACCGTGTTCGTGAAAGACCTACGTACCTTCAGAGCTGGCCTGACCTCAAATCCAAGACTTTGTAAGGCTCCACCCTACAGGTGAGGTGTGTGTGTGTGTGTGTGTGTGTGATAACCTACTCCTTGCAGGGTTTGGAGCTAAACCCGAAACCCGATGTATCCTAAACGTCAAGGCTACCCAGATCCAGGGCTCTAGCCAAGGTTGTTTTTTGAACTGCAGTACTGTATACACGGTTTACCGAAAGGGTTATACCCTGTTCCTTTTTATTGTTAAGTTACCTGGCTGTTTGTACAGGACCTGCTATATATAAAGTGTTACTCTTCCCGCAAAATACCGGGTACTTAGGGTATGCCGTAGCCCTGAATAATCTACCTTTTTAGGGTTCCTTATCATGATTTCCTCATATAAATCCTTACAAAAGGTAGGTTATTCCGGGTTAAGGTGACCCTTGAGCTAGAGCTGCAGTAGGATTTACATGGTAGGATTTCGGGCTTCAGCTTCATCCCCGAGCCTTGAGGCCACATCCCGTGTTTTCTCCTCGTGTGCGAGCCGGCCTGATGTTTTGATGCTCATTCTGTCTAAAACAGAGACGCAGCGATTCAAGGAGGTTACGTTCAGGGAGACAGACCGAATGGCCCGGGCGCACGGCATCACAGTATTGTGCCTCTTTACACTGCGTGCCGTCGGAAAGGACGGAAAACTCAATGCACTGTGGACGGCGGTTAATGGCTCCGGCGCGATTTTTCGATCGATCACGCATGTTGACGATCGTGAGGACATCGTACGGGACTTCGACCGCTACAATGCATATGGGTGGCGCGGTATCCACATGTTTGCCCGCGAGCGCCGAGATCTGCACCAGCTTCTGACTGATCAGGGCGTTGTCTAAAAGAAAATCTGGTGCCACGTTGTCAATCCTAAATTCCTATCCGTAGTGTGCTGCGGCAATTTGCTTCCCTCCTCGACGAAAGGACCAGGTCCCCCGAAAGGGATTCAGGGTATTTGGGTTTAGGGTTCTAGAAATTTTAGAGGTTTAGGTTTCGGGTTTGGGTTTTGGGGTTTAGCAACGGCCAAAGCGTAAGCAGTAGTTAACCTGTTACCTGTTTACCTGTTTCTTTCTGAAGGTTCTCCTTATTGAAATCATTGACGTATCGTTGATGAAGTTCTTGCCACCAGCCAGGCCCTTAAACCCTAAAAATCCAAGGCCCCGTTTTGGATGTAGTCCAATGTTCAGAACTCGGGATTCGGAGCAAGAGGGTTGTTGATTCGTTTTGCGGGGTTTAAGATACTAAAGCCTGAACCAAAAACCCTCAGTTCCAAATCCTTCAACCCGAAAGCCTGAACCCTGAAGACTTTCCTTGACACAAGTCACCGAATGGCAGGTCTGGGCAAAGTTCAAAGAGCTCTTCGATGACGGTGCGTCATAAGCCTGTTCTAAAAGGGTCACTGTAAACGACGAAGGGTTCCCGGAAAGCATACGATAAGAGTTGTGATCGGCGATCCCTGTTTTATGAGGGTTGTGGCTGTGCTGGGTTGTCCGTTCGAGAATCTCTTCAGCTTTTTCGAAGCCCTTAGCCCTAAACCCCGTCTTCGCATGATGGCGCAACGCCTTCGGCCCCATTACTACGCCCCTCACGCAGCAGTCTTGCATAACTAGCAACATCTTTCCTTCATGATCATGAGAAGTCATAGTACATCTAGCATACTCGCACACCGGATTCGGTCTCTGACGTGTTGTACATCTTCATGCCCGTTTGAGGCGACCCGTCTTCTGTTTTGTCACGGAGCCTGGACCGAACCATGGGTGGTTGTCAAAAACATGGTCCCTTTCTGGGTTCTTAATATCATACGGCTCCTAATATTTCAGGTGCCCAAGAAGGGACCCTATTTTTGACAACTGCCCACATTCATGATAAAGTCGACGTGCTTGACGAAGTGCACAACCTCCCGAAATCCAGTATGAAGAACAGATGCATGGGGAGTTTCAGGACCACATGTCAGCAGCTGGCAAGCGTGTTGGCTACCTATGCATGTGCCTGGTCAAAGGGGGGCTCATAGAGACAAGCCTTGGAAAAGCAGCAGCACAAGAAGGTACGTATAACACCTAAACCCTAAACCATAAACAACCCTAAACCCTAAACAACCCTAAACAACCCTAAACCCTAAACCCTAAGTCAAAAGCTTCAGCTCGAGGTCCAACACCAATCTTATGAAGATGTGTATCCTGACTTCCCCTGAGAGTTCAAGACGTCTATCCCTAGGGGTCAAAAATGGCCCAAAAGCCTTTTTTCAAAAGCCTTAATACATGGGTCCTTAGATCCCCAGGGTATAGAGAGCGTTCTACAGTGCTCAAGTCAAGGTGAGCCTCACGGACTGCGGAGCAACCCTCCACTGAAAAAGATTAAACCTGGAAGCCTACAACGGGCATGTTCCTGGTTTAGGGTTTAGGGTTTAGGGACGGAGGACGTCGTGTTGCCGTCTTCGGGTCAGGGACACCACCGGCCATCTCGCCAGCTATGGCATTCCGATGCCTTGGCTCTGGCCGCCGCTTCATGAGCTTCCGCGGCTACAGCAATAATCACACATGGTGCACGTTGATGGAACGCCTTATTGATCACGAACACCAGCAGAGCGTCGTGGATTGCATCAGCATAGCTAAGCATGTGATAAACCTCACCACCTCCAATGCCGACATCTATACCTGGACACCCCCACGGTGGAAGACGGGTGGCAGCAAGATTTTGGGGCCCGAGATAGTTCCCTCGCACCTCATAATGGTGGCCCTTAACCTCCAGCCCAAACCCTACAGCACGGTCTCCCAATTCGCATCACCGTTAAGTCAAACTTCAAACCTCAAACGGCTCCTGAACCCAAACCCCAAAAGCTCCTCTCATCAGAAGGCTTGCATTCCTCAACCTGCATTGTCCAAAACACATCTCCGTTCAACGATGTAGAGAAGGAAGTCACGATAAGCGAGAAGCCGCAGTAAGCTACCAATGATATTTTTCGGGTTTCCTCATGTTCACTATGCCCCGAAACCGTATTCTAGCTACTAAGGCGCCCCTGAAGGACCGAACGACCCTTAAAAAGTAGGGGCCCTATACCCGTATACTATAAACCCCTATATGGTATATGAACCTTAAACCCTTTTAGGGTTCATCTCGTCCTTAAGGTAATGAAAACCGTAATATAGTGGGCTTAAGAGAACCCTACTACAGATCCCTTATGGCGCCGGGATCCTCAAGTACTTGCCCTCCTTTGGGGATCCCTATGGGCGGTTGTCAGAGTCAAAATTATGCTCATTTTGGGGTCCCGACTTTAATACGGCACCTATCGTTCAGGGTGCCCCAAAAGGGACCCTAATGTTGACAACCACCCTTATCAAGATATTATCATACGCGTCCTTTACGAAGGTAGGTTGTTCAAGGTCCTGGTTGGGGGTCCCGGCTCCTTATAAAGATGTCTTCAAAATACTAAGGGTCCTTAAAACTGCACCCTAAACCCCTGAATCCTAAATAATTCCGAAGCCAAAACCCTAAATCCTAAACCTGCAAGCCCCTAAACCCAACCCCTAAAAGCCCTATAAACCCTAAAAAGCCCTAAACCCCTATAAGCCCCCCTTAAACCCAAGCGTGAAGGAAAGCTCTCCCATGGTCCAGGCCGGATGCAGCCTCTCCTTGCCCTAGAGCCTTGGAGAGCCCGGGCCTCGCCTCGGTTTTTGTTCCTTTAAAGAATTCCTATAAGGGATCTATAATGGGTCTATATTATGAGGGTACTATAAGGCTTGGGGTTCCTTTAAAGGGGCTAAGGGGGCTCCTTTAAGGGATTCTTTAAGGGCTCATTCAAGGGATCCATACGTATGGTTTGGGGGTTTTTGGGGGCTCCTTTAAGGGATTCTTTAAGGGCTCATTTAGGGGATCTGTATAGTAGGATTTTAGGAGCTATAAGAGTTCCTATAAGGGGACTATAGGGCTTGGGGGTTAGGGGTTTTAGGGGTTCAGTGAGGGTTTAGGGTTCGGGGGTGACGGTTTAGGGTGTCGAGTTTGGGTTTGGGGATCCTCTAGCCTACCGTGACCTGTAAGGGCGGAAAATTTAGGCATTTCTGCGTTCGTGAGAAGTCCTTTCGTGGTTTTTCCTGAGGGTTCTGGACGGTTCTGCAAGGGTTCAAAGCTGGAAAGGGCGTTTTGCGACTCTGTAAGGGGAAAAAAGATTCGCTAGGGTTTTATGGGAGTTGAAGAGGTCTGTACGGGGCTTTCAGGTTTTGGGTTTCGGAGAGGTATTGAGGTTTTCCTTAGTGACGAAATGAACCCTAAAAGGGTTTAAGGTTCATATACCATATAGGGGTTTATAGTATACGGGTATAGGGCCCCTACTTTTAAGGGTCATTTGGTCCTTCAGGTTGGCTTCCCAGACATATGTCCCAAGACTTCGGGGATGGTTTGCTGCAGCCATTTCGACAATGGTCGTTTGGCTCTGCATTCCGTAGTATTTAAGGGATGTTGCGTTTAGGATAGGGTTGAAACCCTAAACCCTAAACCCTGAACCCCTAAACCCTGAACCCCTAAACCCTAAACCTTCAGATGTTTCGGTTTTGGGGCTTTGTAAACTGCAGGCCTAGGTTGTTGCAGCTCTGGCAGTTTAGAACCCAAAAGGTCCTATGTACCGATATTCTAGTAAAATGTAGGGTTTCCATATTAGGAATTACTATTATGACTTAGGGAAGTATCCCCCATAACAGTACATAGGACCCTTTGGGGGAACGGTTACAGGTTGGTTTGGTTCGGGTTTAGGATCTATAGGGTTTAGGTTTTTAGTCTTTTGGAATTTGGGGTTTACCATTTGTGAGTTCGGTGTTGGATCGTGCTTTTCTTTAAATAGCCTTTAATGCAAGGCCCTAAACTCTAAACTCTCAATCCCTAAATTTTACATCCTAGACTCCTGAACCCTGAAACTGTAAAATTACCCTCAAACCTCGAACTTATCATTCTAAATCTTGAACCCCTGAGCGCACTTTTTTTTAAGAGCCCTGTAAGTGTGTCTTCGAGAGCTATCGTTCCGGCGAGGTCGTCGTCGGAGCGAAGAAGTTGGGGAACAAAAATGCCGGGGCCTGAAAGGTAGGCAGCTTCAGGGTTCCTGTAAGGGTAGTTTAGGGTTTAGGGTTTAGGGGTTTAGGGTTTAGGGTTTAGGGTTTAGGGTTTAGGGTTTAGGGTCTAGGGTCTACGGTTTCGGGGTTTAGGGGCATCGGGTTTAGGGTTTGCGGTTTAGGGGTTTAGGGTTTAGGCTTTAGGGTTCCTATATTTAGGGGTTCCTGGAAGAGTTCCTGTAAGGGCTTGGCGTTTAAGGTTCCTTTAGGCGTTCCTTTCCGAGCTTCTAAGAGTTCCGTTCCTTTAAGAGATTTGAGGATCCGGGTGGAGCGAGCTTTCTGATGGTCCTTACTGGAATGTATTTCCCTAAAGGCTCCATGTACCCTTATGGTATATACTTAGGCCTTAAAGTACCTACATAGGGACCCCTGCAAGGCTTAAGTATCTACTATAAAGGTACATGGAGCCTTTGGGTTTGGGGTCTAGTAGAGGGCAGTTAGTTGTAGCGTGTGGGTAGGTTGTAGGGTTTAGCAGGTTTGAGACTTTCAAGATTTAGGGTTTAGGGCCTTTTGGCAGTTGGGTTTGGGGTTGAGGAGGAGTTGCAATGTCTGTGTAAATTTGCCATCAACCCTGCAAATGTTTATAATCGGAGGAGTCACATGAACTTTCTCGCACGTGTCTTGTTCCCTTTTCAGTCTCAAGCCGAATCAGACCCCCCCAAGCTTCAGTCCGATTTCTCAGGCCTTTAGAGCAGGGTGCTTAGAGTGAAGAAAGTTCGAAGTGAATATTTTGAGCAGTGGCTCTTGAAAGGATTTATGTCAATGTCAGAAGACAGTCGTACAAGGAGGCCCAAGAACGTCGAGGTGACGATTGATGCGCAGGCGAATATTGCAAACATGCCCAAACGCCGCCATCATCATCAACAACATCATCATAATTTTCATCATTCTCACCCTGACCTTCACCTTCGATCTTCATCATCATCTTCGCAACTCACATGGCCATCATTCATGTCAGCACCACCATCGCAGGACCGTTATCACCATTCATCATCAGCCAGCTGGTTGTCAATCTGCTCTGAACTTTCTACTGCAAGTACAAAAAGGTATCACAGACTCTTATTGTAATGATGCTTAACGCCCCTGTAGTGGTCTGTCAGTGCACTGCACGCCCCGCAGCCCAAATTATTTTCCAATTTCGCTTGGACTTTCGTAAGCGATCTGGCAGAAATGCACAGTGAAAACCCTGCACACTTCAAGCCCTCGCAAGCAACGCTGTGTAACTCACACCCCGAAAGCCTTGAGTCTTCAAAACCCTAAACCCCCGAACCCCTAAACCCCTAAGCCCTAAAACCTAAACCCCAAGCATCTCATTGTGCTTGAATGACATGAGGAGAGACGTTCGTGGCAGGCAAGGGTCATGGGAGTTCTGGCAGCGACAAGCTGAGGGTCAATGGCGTGGCACCTTGAACAAGATAGTGGAAGCTGCTTTGGCCCAGCAGAGTCATGCACACATAGGCATCGCCAACACCAACGAGATTCAAAGGTCAATGTATTTTTATACATTGACAGCAGACAGCGCCCATGTCCAGTTCCAAGACTGGCTGTTTGAGAGGCTGGTTCGCTATGCGTTGACGCTCATGAGGTTCATGTGCATCTATGATGCTTCCTTGACTTCCGCTTCATTTTCAAGGTTCGGCTTACAAAATTCCAAACAAAACACAAAAAAAAACGAACCACCACAATCCCAAGCCACAAAAGTCACTGCAAAACCTTGACGACTCGTTGGAGTTTAAGAACCTGTATAAAAGCTTTCATAGGGCTCTGCGAACCCTTAAGGAACCTTTCAAAGAGGTCGTTCCCTAAACCCCAAACCCTAAACCTTGAACCCTAAACCCTACACCCAAAACCCTAAACCTTGAACCCTAAACCCTACACCCAAAACCCTAAACCCAGAACCCTAGATCCTGAACCTTTCCAAAAAAACCCTACACCCTAAAACCCAGCAATCTGCAGGAGATGCGTGGGTCTTGCCTTCAAGACAGTCTCGCTGGGTTGCGCCTCGGACTTTAGGGGAGGTTACATTGCGGAGGTTTAGGGGCTTATGGGGTTTAGGGGGTTTATAGGGCTTAGGGGATTTAGGGGTATAAGGCTTCGGGCGTTTCTGGGGTTTCTACAGGATTCGAGGGACAAGGTTTCCCAAAATGGTTCATGTCAAACGGGTAAAAAATTCGTGTTACTGAGAGGATTGCCATGAGGTTTCTGTGTACTCTGAGGATTGCCATATCATTGGGTTTGGGAGATCCTTCATTCAAGGGCTTCTTTGATGAGGTCGAGAAGGGACTCAGCGTTTATCGGGGGTTGTGGTCTCGGGTTTTATAGAAAGGTTTTGTACTAGGGTGTCCGGCAGTACAGTTATGCTTGAGGGTCTATCTCCAGCTCAAATAAGATGTTTTCCAGAAGAACTGAATAGGTGATCCTAAACATGTAAGCTTTTGTGGGGTCCAGGTGGGGCCTAGCACCCCAATATTCTCACGCCGCCAATTCCCATATCATAAGCGTGTGACAGCACATTGGAGCTTTATCCAACTGCTTTTCAATCCAGAACCATATTTACATATATGACGTACATCCCAAGCCCAGCACCCGAAACCCAGAACCCACGCGCTAAACCTTTTAAACCGAAGCTAGCAAAGCTACACGCTGCACCCCAAACTTTGTTTTGCTTACAGCGGCATCGCTAAACCACAAAAACCCTAAAGTTCTGAGCCCTAAACCCCTAAAGGGAACTCCAGAAAGTTGGAATATGGATTAGTGGTAGGATCCCTTATGATTTACCTTAAAGAGGTTACGATAATGATATTCCAACTTTCTGGCTTCTACTGTAAACCCGCGGATCTCCCATGGTGCAAGCCTCGCACAGAGGCCGACCCTTGCACGCAAGGAAAAGGGCATTGCATTAAGAAGATAACCAAAACCTAGAGCTCTAAACCCTAAAGCCCTAAACCCTTAAAAGCCAAACCTCAACCCACCCCCACAGAGCAGCAGGTGCTCAACGATCTACGGAGCCGGCCTGACTCGACCAAGGACGTAGCGCTCACGGGTTGTTATCGAGTTTAGCGTTCAAGGTTTACCTCCTGACGGACAAAATGACCCTTAAAAGTAGGGGCCCTATGCCCATGGACTATGAATCCCTATATGGTATAAGAACCGAACCTTAAGCCCATTTAGGGTTCAGTTTCGTCCTTCAGGTTTCGCGTTGAAGGTGTACCGGGCCGTGAAAACGTACTTTGTTGAGGACGTACGTAAGGAAATCATACTATGGAAGCCAAAGAGGCGCTTACGTTATGTAGGGTTGAGGTAGGGATTCCTTTTTAATAGTGTAAGGGCTTTGCGATTCTTGTCGAATTTCATAAGGCATCTATAGAGGACACGCCTTGGGTTTATAGTTACTGAGGGATTTAGTCAGATGCAACTTGCAGGACCCCTACGGATGCCATCTTCTACATCATCGCCATCGAGCCAGTGATGTTTGTTTGCAATCGCCTCTGTTGCAACCTAAGGCGGGGTTGAGGGGGTGGGTAAGCCGTAAAACCCCAACCCTGCACATTAGACCCTAGCCGCTGAAGACCCTACGCCAAAGAGCACGAAGCAGGCCTCAGCTTTCGGGCCGCATGGATTTGAGTCTTCGGGCAAAAAGCTTTTGTATTCCGGCTTGGGGCTGATGCCTAAACCCTAACGCTCAACCCTATAAACCCTGAATTAAACCCTAACCCTAAACCCAAAATTTCAATACCCGAACCCCTATAAGCCATAAGCTCTAAGCCGTCTCAGCATTAAAAATTTGATGTGATTCTCCTGGTAGGCTCAGCTTCGACGAGGAGGAGCTGCGGCACAGTGCCGTCTGCGAAATTCTGCCGGGAGAGGACAAGGCTTGGGGCCTTCAACCCAGGATATAAAACTTACATGGGTGACTCGCAAAATCATGGTTCCTTTGAGGAGCCCCATACAAGACTCTTCGCAATACGGCACCCCCTAGTTTGGTAGCCTAAACCTGTCCATTTATAGACTTCTGGGTTCTGGAGTACCATTCGTGAATAATTACCTTGTTTGAGACTTGCTCCTACCGCAAGCCAGTATGAAACAACAGTTCACAACTTTTTCTCCCCGGATTACTTCCAAGGCCGGACTTAGACTCAGAAACCCTAAACCCCCCCTGGGATCCAAGAGATCCGCACGATTCGTGCGCTCAGCTCCTCAAAGCGCCGGCTGCTCGAAAGTGCTAAACTCTACAGTAAATCCAATAAGTTGGAAGCCGGATTAATGACAAATAGTGCTGGGATCTCCCATGCATTACTCTTAGGGATCGGGGCTATTGGGTTTCCAACTTTTGGGCTTCTACTGTACAACAAAACTAGGAGCTACAATACTTAGTAGATCAGTGGATACACTTTACAATTTATGGGATAATTCTACACACACTAAAACTAAACGTGTGCACTTTGGGGGGGCCTTATGTAGCAACTAAGACTAGGAGCCCCACTCTACAGAGAAAAGATCCAAGGGTAGACCTCGATTTGTTCACGTCACCTCCCTACACAGGGATCACTATATACACTAGCTCCTTATTACATATTCAAAGCCCAATGCTCTAGAACTGGCTGGTTACGAGAATTAGATGAATACTAATCTTGACTAATATTAGTACCAGTAGGAGATACGAGTAATACTAATGTACTGATACTCGTAAATTTGAGAATGGGCTGTTGGGCCGTCCCGCATAGAATTTTCCACCACTGCTCTCGATGCAGAGGCTCCTTCAGTTCTGCATAGTCGCTTCCCGAGCTGAGGCTTGTAGTGAGGCCCTTAAAGGAACCCTGATAGATCCCTTATAGGAGCCCCTATAGATCCCTTAAAGGGGCCCTTATAGATCCCTTAAAAGAGCTCTTAAGGGTTGCCGTTAAAAGGGTGTCATTAATGCGGTAACCCCCCAGTCCCTTCACCCGAACCCCCCCAAACCCTAAGCCTCTAACCCTAAAATCCTAAAACCCTAGAAGCGTCCATTGTCCAGGCTGTGGCAGCCGTGGATCACGTCCTCATGGAGCTGAGGCCAATGCAGCCAGCTGTTGGGGCTTGGGGGGGGCTTATCGGTTTAGGGATAAGGGCTCAGGGTTCACTGGTTACGGTTTACAATCGTCGAAGCCGTTTCGGGCCTGAAATATCTGTCGTAGACGTACGAGGACCTTCACATCCTTGATTGATACATAGCCCGAACCGAAGCGGCTATCCAACCCCAAAGCCCCCTACATCAACAACCCACCGCTGAAGGCAGAACGTGTAGCATTTGTTGAGTTTGATGGACCTTTGATCCAGCCATGCCAAGACCCTGTCCGAAAGCCTCAACCTAAACCCGATCATCATCGCTGGTCTGGGTTTGTTTGGCCTTGGTGGCTTTCACTCCTAAGCTAAATTAAATCAATCGCCAAGCCATGTGACCATGTGACAACCCTGAAGCATTCTGAATCCCCAGCTGGATTTTCAATGAACGCTCCCAGGCGTAATGACAACTAAATATTGGTGTCCTACTGGACCGAAGAGTCAACCCAAATCGCATGCATGGCCCAGATGCCAACCTTGTGGCTTGGGGTGGGCGTAGGCTCTGACAAGACGTTATTCGAGGGTTCATGCCGCAGACATTTGGGGTTTCTGTCCTCACAGTTTTGGGTGGTGTGGGACTCCTCCAGTGCGATGCAAGTCTAGATTTCTAGGTTCCCTTAAAACCCTACAACCTAAACCCAAAACCCCGAAAAGGAGCCCTTAAAAAAAAGTTCTAAACCGATATAGATCCTGGCAACCCACGGCGAAGCGCCCCCTTTGCTCTGGAAGTGTAGTGAAGGCGAAGTGCCGGCTCTGTCAAGGCACAATTCTCCGGCTTCCAAACGGAGCCCGGCATTTGAAGAACCTAAAACAGCCCTGCTGAAATCCGAGAAAGCTTCATCGAAGCTAAGCCAACTTACAAAGCAACATACCACGTCACGGAAGACATTAACTTCGTACCTTAATAGGTTCACAGTAGTTCTCACAATTCTCCAAAGCCCTAAAGCCTAAACCTGTGAATACTCATAAGCCCTGTACCCTAAACTTATACACCCTACACCCTAAACCGTATCAGCTAAAATTCTAGGATGAAGCGAAGATCAGAATTCTGCACCAGGCTGCCGAAAGAGGCTCTCGCCGATGGGGACGGTGACGATGAAGCCTACGACTCTTACCTACACTATTTTTGGTGACAAGGGGTCTGTAAGGGATCTATAGTAGGGTTCTATGATATACTGTATACTTACCAATACGATTTGGGGGGGTTCTTGATAATGCTGAAAGTACATGATTAGGGGTTTAGTTCGGGTTTAAGGTTTAGGGTCTAGGGCCTAGGGATTAGGCTCAAGGGCTGAAAGTTTCAACAGGTTTGTTTGGGGAATTCCGAGTGAGGTTTAAGGCTTAAGGGTTTAGGGTTTGGTAGTGCCTTTATAGGGCCTCTTTAGACTTTGCAAGGGATTGGTTCGACTATTCAGCTTTGTGCTTGCTTTATGGGTGTCTATGCTAGCAGGATTTGCAGAGTTGTTCGGGTTTCATACGAATCTATAAGTCCCCTGTTTGCCTCCTTAGATGCAGGGCCCAGGTTGCTCCTTAAAACGAAAGCATCTCAGGAGCGCTTCATAGTACCAACAATATTTCAGAGACAATAATATAAACGACAAAACAGAAACAGATGCCCAAGGATGTCTTCAAGCGAGAAGCCCTACTGAACCCTAAACCCCAACGGGCACCCTAAACCCTCAAGCCAAACAATAGAAACAGCCGCCAACCCTGCAAACTCCATATGCCCTAACCCCCAGAAGATTTTCGTCAAAAGCCTGAACCAAAACCCTAAACCCTAAACCCTTAGAACACAACACCCAAATGGCTACTATTACTACTGGTCCTACCGTTATTCCTGCTACTACAATCACTAGTATTACGAACCCCTGAACCCCAAAGCCTAAACCCAAAACAAAGCGGCCCAAGGAGATCTTCAAGCTGGACCCACCTTTGCACCTCGAGGGTTCAGCGGTGACCCCGAGCTCCAAGCGCACGTCGATGCACCACGGGAAGAAGCAGGCAAGGGCTTCGGGGCTTAGGGGTTTAGGGATTAGGGTTTAGGGGCTCATCAAACTCAATAAGGCACCCTTGGAAGACGGCCAGGGTTCCTTAGAACCCCGCAACCCTGAGCCCTAATAGAACCCCAAGCCCCAAATCCTAAACCCTGAAAACCCTGCACTAAACCCTAACTGAGCCCTAACAGAACCCCATACCCGAAACCCTGAACCCTAAACCCCTAACCCGAACCAAACCCTTAACCCAAACTGCCACACCGTTTCTCCCTAAACCCAAGAACCAGAAAACCCCAAACCTTAAACCCTAAACCCTCACTTAACCCTAAACCCACACCCCAAACCCTGAACCAGAAAGCCCCAAACCTTAAACCCTAAACCCTCACTTAACCCTAAACCCCTAAACCGTTTGCGGGGGGCAGGTTCTTCACTTCTTCGGACCCGGTGGCCGCCAACTCCAGGCATAGCTTTGCTGTACCGAGCGGTTCAAGACCAGGGCTTCCCTCACGGAATGGCCCTAAGGGTCTTTAAGGGTTCCCTTAAGGGTTTAGGGGTTTAGGGGTTTAGGGTTTAGGGGTTCAGGGTTTAGGGTTTAGGGGTTTAGGGATTTAGGGTTAGGGTTTAGGGGTTTAGGGCTAAGGGTTCTTTTAAAGGGCTCCTGTTAAGGGTTCCTTTAAGGGCTGCTTTAAGGGCTCCTTTAAAGGTTCTCTAGGGGTTGAGGTTTAAGGGTCCATGTACCCGAATAGTATAGACTGCGGCGATTAGGGTTTAAAGTAACCATCTACAACAACAGTAGGTTTTGGTAGGTAAGGCAGTATATACTTTGGGGCCCAGATACCTAGTAAGAGCCTACTACAGTGGCCTAGCACATTGGTACATGGACCCTTTGGGCCCCATAGTTCCAGACCATCCCAATACTCGGACCCCACCAAATAATCATAGACTCTACAAAATCCTGACCTAGGTGACCACTATCCTAAAACCGAGTACCTAATTATTGGGTCCTTTGGACGCTTGGGGGAACCCTAACAAGATCAAAGGTATATTTCTTTATATTCCTTACACAAGGGGATGTGGAGTCTCTGGGTTTAAAGATTCTTTTGGGGGTTCCTTTTGAGGTTACTTCAGGGGTTTTGCCTTCGTGCTTGTAAGGGATTCGGGGTGTAGAGGTTTCAGGGCTTAGGGGTGTTTGGGTCAGCGCCAAGGGCTTGCCTGTATCCCCAAAGCCTCAAAATAGTAGGTTTATGACCCCTTAATTAGAGGGTATAGCCCTTAAAACAGCAGGTTTTTGGACGCCCAGGTGGGGTTTGGGGATTATGGATTGGGGTTTAAAGGGCTTGGATGGGCTACAAAGGCACTGGGGAGTCGGTACGTAGGCCACACTTGGGGTTACCAGTGCCCTAGTTGCAGTTATCCTAATCATCACCCAGCCATCACCCTACTTATGAGCTACTTGCTGCTAGAGTCCCGTGATCCCGCAAGTAGGGTTCGGGGTGCATGCACGGTGTAGGCATAGTACGCCTCAGAGACGTTCTTTGAGGCTTCTTTCAGGGTTCTTGCAAGAGCTTAGAGGCTTTCGGGCCTTTACAAACCCTAACGCCTAAACCCATGCAGTATTATAGGGCTCCTTTAAGGGCATCTTCGTGAGTTCTTCGAACAGTGGGTTGATTGCTGGAAGGATCATGGGACTTAGTAACTATAGGGTTATAATTCAGGTAACTATACTCATAATTACTTAAAACCCAATTAACGTACTCATAACCATACCTACTAAGTCCCATGATCCTCTGAGTGCCGCAGCTTTACATGGGGCCGGACTCTAGGGCTTAAAGGGCTTACAGGGCTCAGGGCGGCGTTTCTTTTAGTGGTCTGTCTCTCTGCCCTGGACTACGTCGTTGACAAGATCAGTGATCGACCTCGGAACTTGGCGAACCTTGAGCCCGGGAACCCTCAGCTCCGCCAAGTCCTGGGCCTACATCTTGAACTTCACCCCGGGCATTCGGATCTGAAGAAGCCTAAACCCAGGCCGTAAATGCTAGAAAGTCACAAGCTCTACTTCAAACTCTCAACCCTGGAGCCTTAACCCCAGAAGCCGTGAACCGTAAAACCCCGAGAAGCCTTAAACCCGTGCAAACCCCTAAAACCCCTGTAAACCCTCAACCCCTAACCCTGAACCCCTATCAACCCTAAACCCTAAAGCTCTTCTCCCTGAACCTGAAAACCCCTACAAACCCTAAACCCCTAAACCCTGAACCCCTATAAACCCTAAACCCTAAAGCTCTTCTCCCTGAACCCCTAAACCCCTATAAACCCTAAACCCCTAAACCCTGAACCCCTATAAACCTTGAACCCCTGTAAACCCTAAACCCTAAAGCTCTTCTCCCTGAACCCTTAAACCCCTGTAAACCCTACACCCTCAACCCCTGTTAACCCTAAGCCCTGAACCCTTAAAACCCTATAAACCCTAAGCCCTGAGCTCTTCTCCCCTTTTGGGGGAGTAGCCAGGTGCATCTCCAGAAGGAGGAAGGCCTTACCCTCGAAAGGCCTGGGCTCCTCCTCTTGTGGGGGGTTTAGGTTTTGTAGGATTTACGATTTAGGATTTACGGTTTAGGGTTCAGGGGCTTTGGGTCCTCTTGGGTGCCTCATTCTGGGCTCTTACGACCTAATTTTGTGTCGGAATGGTTAGTAATGGCTCTTCTTAGGACCGAATTTGAGTTATCAGAGTGGTTGGTAATGGCTCTTGTTAGGACCTAATTCGAGATACCAGTATGGTTAGTAGTGTTGGCAATGGTGATCTGTAGGATATTGAAAGCCTAAGCCCCGTCAATTTTAAACCCAGTACTGCAGCCAGCAGCTGGGGACCCAAAAAGGACATAAGCATAAGCATTTTACGGGGATATCCCTACCCAAGTGGCTTCATTGCAAGGGCTTTTTGCTTAGCCTGAACCTCAAACTCCTAAAAGAAGAGCTGAGCCCAAGAAGCAAATCCTAAACCACCCGGGTGTTTGGGGATTATAATGCTGTTTTTGGATATCGGGTCCTGCTATCAGACAAGAACTTAGTAGTAGAGTAGGTACCTTGAACCGTTTTTGGGTAGTATAGTCCCTATATAATCCCGATATACCCAAAAAGGTTAACCTTTAGTTCCCCATGATACCCGACAAGTAGGTAAAGCCTAACCCCAAGGGTCCACAGGACCGAGCAATTAGGTACCTGTGTTACGCATAGTCGTTTTGAAAGGTTAGTATTTAATTCGGGAAACTGTTTGTGACTGTTAGTTACTGGGGGGACCCTTAGTATTTTGGGGTAAAGCCTTCTTTGAATCTGGACAGGACCTGGCAACAGGAGATGCATTTGCGGAGCCTCGGTTGCATCAGAAAGCTGAGGGTTTGGGTTTTGGGCTTTAGGGGTTTACGCTCCAGGGGTTTTGTGGGTTTGGAATTGGGGTTACCATGGTTCACCTATAGTATTAGCCGTAGACGCCGACCCTTGCGAAGCCGTAAACCCTAAAGCCCTAAACTCTTACGAACCATGCCATCCAGATCAGAAAACAGTGTATTTCGTTCAACCGAGGAATAGAGTTGGGCAGTACCTTCCCCTCAGGGTCCATGTACCCAAATAGTATATACTTTGGCCTTAAAGTGCTCCCTGTATAGGTACATTGGGGCCCAAGTATATACTTTTTGAGTACAGGGACCCTTAGGGTTACAGAACTCTTCATAGAACAAGCTTAAACACTGAGGAACTGGGCTGGGCATACCTACCACATCACCCTCTTTGTCAGCCACTGGCTCGTGAACCGAACTGGCTTCGCAGCGGCAAGTACCAATGGGAGAAGGGGGTGGAGGGGGGGAGGTTAACTGTACGGGCTACGGTATATAAGGGTTACTGGAAGGGTTTTTGGGCTCTCGGCTTGGTATATTGCTTCGGGTCTATAGGGCTTGGGGTTTAGGGTTTCGTGGCACACTGGGTTTTAGTGTTTTATCTTCATCCTAAGGTTCCTTACAGGGTTCTACAAGAGTAGTTAATTATAAGGCTTACTGTAAGGAGCTTCGGGCTAGATTAGGTCTTCCTCAGCGCTGTCTTGGGGGGGCATCTACGACCTTGTATTTTGATGAGCTTGGGGGTTTAGAGCTAAGCCAACTAACCGTGCTTGTTTGTAACATCTCTTTAGGGGCCTCAAGGGTCGAGGGCTGAGCGAAGCTTAGGCTTCAGGTGTCAGATTGGGTTTTGATTCGATATCAGTCGAGTACATAGGGCTTTCAAAGTCTTCCATGCGAGTTTGGACCTGGCAGAGCTTGAAGCTTAAATTGAGACGAAAGAAAGGCTTCGGCGTGGGATGGTTCCTGTCATCTCGGGAGTCCTTTAACTGTAGGGCTGAAGATCCTTCTTATTTATGGCTTTCAAATAATGCCCAGCACAAACTCCAAATCCCAAATCCAGATCCCAAGCCCCAAACCCACATCCTCAGAAAAAAGACGTTCACTTTTTGGGGTTTCTAAATGAACTATAAGTATAAGGAGGCTGAAGGTTAACTTTTAGGAGGGGTTCAGAAGTCAGCCAAGTTCACTTATGTTTTTGCTGATTTTTGGATGGGCTTCCCAGCAGCTTTACCTTCCGCCTCGGGCTGCAAGTGAACCGTACTATAGATTCCTGAGGCTAGCCCCGTTATAGTATTCCAGCTTTAAAGCTTCTAGAACCCTATAGCATCCCCTGGTTCCTCATCTCTTTCAGGAACCTGTATTATAGATCCCAAGGGGACCCCATTATAAAGCCCTATGTAAAGGGGCTTCAACCATATAGACCTTATAGAAGCCTATAATATAGTACCCCTACATAAGGGTCCCTATAGTACCCCTATATCAGGATCCCTCTATAAGGGTCCCTATAGTACCCCTATATAAGGGCCCCTTTGTGAACCCTACAGAACCCTACTGCCTTAATATAACTATAGTATAATGGGCCCCATAACCTTATTCTAATTATTAAGGCCCTTACATTATGGCCCCCAAAGCCTGGGTCCTCCCTCCTTCCCCAGGCTGCACGCTGCTCATTCCCCGGCCATCCACACTTCCAGCCATCCTCAGGCCTCTTCTTGCTTTTCCAGGGCCCTAATGTAGGAGCCTTAAGAATTCGAACTGGGTTTCGTTTTTAAAGTGGTCTGTCTCTAGGGGCTACCATAAGGGATCTAGAGTAGCATTCTAGAATACAGCGGCTTTAATCATTCGAAGGAGGTTCCTTTGTAAAGGGGTCCTTAAAGGGCTTTTTTCTAAGGGGTCTTTAGTAGGGTTCCATATTATAGGGGACTTAATAATTAGAAAGGGGTTTTCGGGCCCATTAATTATGCCATAAATATACTCAGGAACCCGCAAAATACATATAGGGCTTTTGCAGGGGTTCTTAGGCTTTGTGGGGGAACTGCTTGGTTTTCGAGCGTTGCAGTGGTTGATGCTACCTGGATTCGCACCAACTGTGTTTACTGAACTCTTGTCAACTACTCGAGAGTTTTGTGATCAGCGTTGTCTACAAACTCGCCTTGTGCAACAAGCTCGTTCACCAAAAGGAGCCTGTGAGTTCCCATATAACCGAGTATAGTAATAGTTCTGGGCAACAACACAGTCGCCTTGTTCTTCTACCCTAAGTTTATACTATATCGGCAATTTGGGGGCCTTAATAAGTAGAATAGGGCTTGGGGGGGCATTATACTATAATTATAAAAAGGAACCTCCAAAAACGATAAAGATAATCAGTAGGGCCCCTATACTCCATGGAGCCTTGGGGGCGTATTGCCTGCAGCTTCTTCCGCAGTACACCTCATGAGCCCGGTGCTTCTCTGACGCTGGGCCTGCAATGGCTTCTACATAATTACCAACACTATTTTCGTGGCTTCTTATTCTAAATATAGTGTAATGGGCCCCAAGGCCCTATTCTACTTATTAAGGCCCCTACTTCACGAGTCCGCTGTTATAAAGGGCTTAGGACCTAGGGCTGCGGAGGTCGGGTGCTGGTCTCAACTGTACACACCTGATTAATCCACCCTTTTTCAGTTGTTAAATTGGGGATCCCGAAAGAAGCCTTCGAAAGAAGGAGGTGCATGGATTCTCACTTTGCATGTGCAAGGCCCTCCATGCAGCTCAATGCGCGCTCCGTCATCCCAGCTGCAGTTTGCTAACGAGCTGCTACTAAACCTTGAGCCCTAAAACCCTAAACCCGAAATGGTATTCTTGCTGTTCCTGCAGTCGGAAAAGGGCCCATAACAAGAAACATAAAAACCCGAAATGGCGGCGGTGCTAGTCCTAAGCAACCGTGAACCCTTCAGACTCCAGACCCTATCCTCTCAAACCCCAACCCAATCCTCTAGAGCCACCTTAAAGCCCTACGATCATCTTAGTCCCTACTTCAACCAAGCAGAATCTATATTTGTATATCTCAGGTTTGTAAAACCAAGATGAATACTGAGATCTTCGGTTCGGGGGCCACGAAAGAGGGTTATGGTAGGTTAAGGCATTCGTGGGCCGTGCAGCCTGCAAAAAATGCCTGTGCAGGGACTACGATGGCGAATTTCCGGGGCCCTGTTTCCTTGCTGGTCGCACCGCTTCAACATCCAAAGCGGCTCCACCAAAGCCTCCCGGAAGACCCTGGCAAAGGACGCAACCGCCTAGGGAAGCCCGTGGGTTGTCTCCACGGAGACATCCGCGATCCCGCACCGGGACTAGGCGAGGGACATCAGCCTCTTCGCCCACCAGCCCGCCACGGATGAGGCTTTAGGCTTTAGGCTTTAGACGACAGCTGCTCGACCAGGTGAGTCCAGTGGTGCAGGAGCTGGCTATTCGGGCCGCCAGGAAGGAAGAGTAAGAGAAGAACGAAGGAGGACTTCGGCTGGCGGTGACACCGGCTGCCCGAGGGCGTGTCCAATCCCACCAGGCTCCTTCCTGCTGCGTGGCTGTATGGTAGTAATGTAAAATTTTAACACCAGGTCAACGACGATGACGAGCGTGATGACACAGAGGGTTACGGACTGCAGGCGAGCGTCGCCGACTCGGGAAAGAGCACCAAAGCCAGGCACCCAAATCTTTTTGGCGCACTTATGGTACTAACTAATGCAAATGCAACAACAGCCATACCAAGTAGGTTGTAGTACTATTTGCAAGAGAAGAACAATAGTTCAATCATGCACAGAGCCAAATCAGCTTCCGACCCGCAACCCTACAACCCCAAACTCCAAACCCGCGAGACATCCCTGCACCCTAACACCGGTAGTCTCGAAAGCCAACCCTCAGCCCGAAAATCCTAAACCCGAATGCGGACCCCTACTTACAGTATCTTACGGTTTAGATCTGGGGTTTTGGGGCACTCCTCGTACTCGACTAGCAGTACAGGCTTTGCTTTTCGATTGGCAGCATATACCCTTGCGAAATGATAGCCCTAAGCCCTAAACTGGATCCTCTTTAGCCGCACAGCCTTCGTTGTCAAGGTCGACATCTCCTTTCAGGATATAAATGGGAGTTTCCGAAAATAGGGGGACCCTGGTATAGTACCCTAAATAGTAGGACCCTTGTTATAAGGACCCGAAATAAGGTACCCCTAATTTGCGAAAACTCCCATCTATGCTGCGTTTTCGCAGTAGGTCTGGGTCATTTACTCTTCCCAAAACCTGCTCTCTTAGCTTGATGACATTTGGTCTCTGCTGATGAATTACTTCGTTACTTAACAAGGTTCAAGAAAGGTCCGGTCCCTCTAACTTTCTGGTTTCGGGTATCTCCATGTTCTGGACCTTAAGCCTTGCCTGAACCCCATGTCGTGTTTGGAGCTCCGTATCTTGACTTGCTTGCATTGTAAGTCCTCAAGACAGTAGGATTTTGGGGTCAAAGTATAAGCCCCCAAAGACCACACGAGGGCCCTTGCACCCGATAGGTTGAATCCTTGTGCTGGAGGGCCTTTCTAGCAAAACCTTCACACCCAACTCTAAACCTGAATCCGTAAATGCTGCCTTGAGCTACCTGGACACGATTTCTTCTGTGCGGATGAGTTTCGATATTAGCCAAATACTATGCTATACAGTAGACCACGTGCCTTAACTAAAGCCAGGCTTCTGCCGGGCTGGAGGACCCGCAGATGTCCATCTCTGGACATGCCCTTCGACCACTGTCGCAGCACGTGATCCAGGATTCCTGGCAGTCCTTCCCTTGGTTTAGGGTTTAGGGGGATATACCTCAAATTGTAAGGGGGTTGAGCGGGTGGTGCAAGGCATATGTTCCAATTAAACAGTATGGGGGGAAGGGGTACGCTACTGCTGTAGGTACTTGGAGCCATAGGGGTAAGCGCTAAGCCTAGGCAAAGCCTTGGTCGGGTCCAAAGCTTTCGCTTCAACGAAACATGGCGCAATATGCAGCCCTGTAACGGGCCAGGCAGACTCCTAACGCGTTAATCCTACTTAAAATGGGTTGTTAGCCTAACTTGGGCTCCTTAACCCGAGCTCCCTGTGCAGCGATCTCTGCACCAGGAGGGGACTTTCGACATCGGCGTCGCCGAGGCAATACTCGTGTGAAGTAAGTTTTCAAAGTGTAGGGGGTTTACGGTTTAGGGTTACATCTTTACGAATACGTTTGCTCAAGGGTTCCTCGGTGGAAGGATAGCATGGACACCTGCAAGACCCCAGTCGAACGATAGAGGTTTCGTTGCTACCCCAAGGGTCCAAATACCTAATAATCATATACTTCCCCAAATCCTACGTAACTACTATCCTAAAACCGAGTACCTGATTATTGGGTCCTTTGGACCCTTGGGGCTATGCACTCTGGGCAGGTGGACCTTGACGAGCCGGATAACACCAGCTGCCCACAACTGAGGAGGCCGCTGGTACAAGACCTTCCAAAATCCCTTGATTAAGGAATATGCCTTAAATCACATGAATCAAGGATCCAGCTATATATATATATATATATATAGTTTAAGACTTCTTGATTAAGGGATTTTAGAAGGTCTGGGGTACAAGACCTTCTGAATCCACCCCCGGGATGCACGATCCTCGCAGAAAACTTGGAATTATGATGTATAGCTGTATCTCAAATCCTTTGAGGTAGTAGGTCAATTTAGGCTTAGATAGTGAACGGGGAGCTTTAAACTTTTCGGCCTGATATAGTAGCTATATCTTAGAAAGTTTGAACTTTTTGGGGGCCCGGTTGTTGAAGAAGAGAGCAGGTTATGCATACCCTCAGGTAGGTTCCAGGGCTTGACAGTTTTCGGATCTAGGAACATGGGACCTAGCAACATCGAGCCGGATAGCTCCTGAGCTCTGTCGCTGACGATCATAAACTTCGATGCCGTCAGGCTTCAAGGTTTAGGGTTTACCTTAACCCGGAATAACCTACCCTTTTAAGGACTTGCATAAGGAGCTCATAGTAAGGAACCCCCAAAAAATGTAGGTTCTTCAGGGTTCAAGGTTTTGGGTTTCAGGATTAGGGGAGGGCTGAGGGCTCGTACGTTAAGGCTTCAGGGTTTAGGGCTTAAAGGGTTTAGGGTTTAGGCTTTAGGGTTTAAAGGGTTTAGGGATTAGGCTTTAGGGTGTAGGGTTTAGGGTTTAAAAGCTTTAGGGTTTAGGGACCCAGCGACCATACTGTTGAAGTCTTTGTGGTTTTGGTTGGTTGATCCTTCGGGATTTTGCTCATCTCGAAACTTACACCCTACAAGAAAGTAGATTATGCTATTTCTTGACTGAAGGTCCTACGCCCTGAACCACGAGAAACCGAAACACTTTAAACATAGGGCCCTCCCACACTGATAATTTGGGTATCCTATGTGGGACTTGAACCTTGCAGCCTTTTAGGGTACATGTCGTGCTCCTCAATCCTGGGGCACCCACAAAAGCCGAGTTTTCTCGACGAAAGGCGTAGCGTCTTCCGCACGCGAGAGACGAACAAGCTGCGGCGAACAGTCACTCGTCCAAGCGGGCTTTAGGTTCTTATGCTTTGGCTGGTTGATTACTCAAAGGGTCTATAGGGGTCCTTAAAGGCGTCCTTAAAGGGATCTATAGGGGTTCCTTAAAGGGATCTATAGGGTTTAGGATTAAGGCATGAATGGTGGAGACACTTTACCATAATCAACTATAGTCCTTTCTGAGAGATGGGTTTGTTAATCAGGGTCTGCATCAAGGTGCGGGTCTGCAAGGTTACATGATCTGTACGTGCTTTATCGGGATGTGTAGGATGTCTTGCAAGATATACCCGGTGCAGGGGCTTAGGTTTCAAGGGCCCAGGGTTTTGGGTTTCAGGGTTTAGGGTCTTAGTGTTTTGGGTATGGGGTTGGGAAAGGTCCCGAGGATGGTAGGTTCAGATAGTTGTAATCACTATAGTCTCCTCAAGAATTGTTCTTAAATTTTGTTCATATAAAGCCCAAGAGAATATTAACAAGTTGTTATGTTCTTATTATGGTTCTAAGGTGGGTATAGATCATGTGTACCACCACCCAAAAAGTGACGATATTTGTTCGCACGGGTCATATTTCTGGGTCGGATGCTTTTCTGTTCCTGTTCTCTGCAGGTTTCCTGCGCAAAAGCAGACTTACAGCCTAACCATTAGATCCCCTGAGCCTGCTAGTAGATCGGTAGTAGATCGCTAGTTTAGTCTTGAAATAAGGAATTGCGGCCAAAAGAGCATTTTTGTCATTTCCCGTGTCCTTCTCTACCAAAAACTTTGTTGCAGGTGGTAAGACCCGAAGTGAAAAGGGTCAATGTACTATTGTAGAAGGCTCCTAGGGTCAAGCGCATTCGGATTTGGGCCTCAAGCCGTAGCGTGAAATCCGAAGCCCTAAACCCTAAACCCTAATGCTGGTGAAACCTGAGGTAAGCCAGAGGGTTGCAAAGCGCTTTCCCAACCGGGATTCCTCTCTTGCAGTTGGAAGAAGGCGTTCAAAAACAAACTAACACTGAAAAGTTGCTCAAGCCACCCCAAAGGTTCCCGCGCTCAAAAGCCTCGACCATAAAGCCAAGGCCGTCGTCCTGGCAGAGCGACCAAGTAAGGTCAGCGTGCTTCCTCTGCTACTTTCCTTCAACAACTCAGAAGGATTCAAGGTTGTGGAGCATCCGCAAAGTAGATCCGTATGTGTTGTGGTTCCGATGTACTTTCCAGGGTCTGGGTGAACAGTTTTGTTCTTTGTCACGGTGGTTCTCGGTAATATATCCTTAACCCTTTGCGCCGAACCAGAACCACAGGGTTTAGATCAACAAGGCTTATATGAAAGGAACCCAAAATCTTATTTTTGTATGTGGTTGGCTTTATTTGCGTTTAAAAGTGTTTTCTTGCATTTAAAAGTGGTGTTTTGTATTTAAAAGTTTTTTAAATATGTTTTTTGTGTTTTACAGTTGTTAAATTTTTTTAATTTTATTTTTGGTGTAAAAGAATACATGTTTGTGAATTATGAGTTTTTGTTTCTGATTGAGTCAAATGGCTTCCTGTTGTTCTACCTGGTTTCCTGCAGCTGTACGTCTACAATTTTTTATTTGTTTTTGAAGTGCTTATTTCATCAATATAAATATTTTTGGTTGTGATTGAGTCAAATGATAAATGGCATCCTGCTGTTCAACCTGGCTTCCTGCTGTTCTACGTCTACAAATTTGTTTGTATTTGTTTTTAAAGTAGTTTATCAATTTAAGTTGGGGGTTGTGATCGAGTCTAAGGGTTTAGGGTTTCCTTGAAATGCCGACCTTCCCCACATGGATTCGAGCGGTGCAGTGGTGTGTCGTACAGTAGTAGTACAAGTAATAGCACAGTAGTAATGCAGTAGTACAAGAGTAGTACCATATTTAGTAGTACAGTAGCAGTGCAATAGCAATACAGAAGTACAGTAGTAAGAGGGTAGTAGTAAAGTGGTAGTACAGTAGGGGTACATTACAAGGGTGTGGGAGTACCTGGAGCTGTTTAGCAGGGTGTGGGCACGACCAAAGTCCAAACCACGATCACTCCAAGATACCAACACTAAAACCTTTTATGTTGAGAACTTTTTCGTCCGGCCTACACTCCTGTACAGCAGTGCATTAGTATTGCAATAGTACAGTAGTAGGACAGTCGTAGAAGAGAAATACATAAAATCAGTCGGCCCAACAAAGAACGCACTAATCATTAATTAGGCCACCATTTTTTTGATACAGCCCGAATAAGCACGGGAAACACGCATCAACTAGGCACACCGGACCAGAAGGACCCCCACATTAACCTGTATTAGTGGTGTGATGCTATTAGTCAATTTCAGTATTCGCATGCGTTTGGCATGTTGCTACTTGTTTGTGTTTGCTTGGTGACTGTTTTGTACAAGTCTGTTGTTGTGTGTCTTGGCTCAAAACTTCTTCACAAAAAAGCGAATCACAACGTCGCCTCCTGCTTGGAAGCAAAACAAGATATAGAAAACCTGGCTCAGTCTGGTCAAGTTTGTTTCGGTAATGTTTTTTTCAAAAAAGGAGAGCCCAAATTTAGGAAAAGGGAAAAGCAATCCACACTGGGGTGATTGAGCCGGGGACCGGCCATCCGCCCCCAGCCCAGCCCAATTCCAAGATGCCGCATCGTCAGCCCAGCCAGCCCACCCCCACCCCAGCCGACCCCCCCCCCACCCGACCCACCCCCTACTTTCGGGGGACACCCATTGCGATTTGATGTTTTTGGTTTGGGGACAGGCACCGGACACCCCTTGCGAGCTGCGAGTTTTTGGACAGCCGTAGGGGGAGCCCTTGCGGTTCATGATTTGGGAACCTATTTTTTAATACAACCTGCAGGGAGACACTCTTTGCGATCCGTGATTTTGGGATCCGCGATTCTTCAAAACCTAATCGGACACCCCTTGCGGGCCCCAGCCCCCAACCCCAGCCCACCACCGCATCTGTTGGCAAAATCTGGCGGACGTGAGCCGCCACCGAGCAGAAAGCCTGTAAATACCGCGTTAAAACAACGGCCAGGGATCCCACACATCTGCGGGCAAAATCTGGCGGAAGTGATCCGCCACCGAGCAAAAAGCCTGTAAATACCGCATTAAACAAAGGGCCAGGGATTTCACACATCTGTTGGCAAAATCACTTCCGCGTGATTTTGCCAACAGATGTGTGAAATCCCTGGCCCGTTGTTTTAACGCGGTATTTACAGGCTTTCTGCTCGGTCGCGGCTCGCAGGGAAGGCTGAGCGTGGGCTGGGGGACTGGCGGGTGGGGCCCTTCACTACACCCTCCCCCAACCCCTTTTCTCCCTGCCTTCACCCAGCCCGAACCGCCCCAACAGGCCCAACAGGCCCAACAG
Source organism: Symbiodinium sp. CCMP2592 (assembly GCA_905221615.1). NCBI lineage: Eukaryota > Dinophyceae > Suessiales > Symbiodiniaceae > Symbiodinium > Symbiodinium sp. CCMP2592. Next base: position 1,380,628 of record CAJNDT010001001.1, read on the forward strand.
GCCCAACAGGCCCAGCAGGCCCAGCAGGCCCAGCAGCCCCAGCCCCAGCAGCATTTTATCATGAAGCCTTTTCCGGAAGATCGGCCCGGCAAAATCTTAGAAGACATTTGTGGCACTTGTGGCACGCCCCGGAAAAATCTTATTAAATCTTATTAAATCTTATTAAATCTTATTGAATCTTATTGAATCTTATTAAATCTTATTGAATCTTATTGAATCTTATTGCTCAGCCCTGTTGATCCAAACTTTGTGGTTTTGGCTTGTTGCGAATTTATAACTTTTTCCTTGGAAAATCTCAAATATTCGCCACCGTTTCGCGGGGGGCTCCCGCCCCCCGCACCCCCTGGATCGAGGGCTTGCCCCCCTCGAGCTCCCCCCCTTCCCCCCAAGCCCCCCACCGGGGGAAAGGGGGGGATACCCCCCCTTGAACCCCACGTGGAAGCATATTTCTTGGATAGATAGATCGAGATTCCCTTTGCAAGGAGATTACATAAAATCTTGTCAGTGTTAGAAAGGAAAACAACCCAAATAAAATATTACTACATCTAACTATAAATCTCATTAAATCTTAATTCGTCTTCAAAAATTATGAAGTCCCGAGCCCGGTCCCCAGCCCTCGCCCTTGCGCCTTATCAGCCCACCTCCCAGGCCAGCCTCGCCCCCGCGCCAAACTCAAAGCCATGACCCTATAAGCACATATAGATACCAGATATGACAGCAAACAGCAAAACCTTTAAAGAGCAAAGACAAAGCACCCACACAAAGCAAAGTGTACAGGGGCGCTCCCTGCTTGAGTCGATGAAACACACTACTGTGCTTGTACTGTGCTACTACTGTACTACCATTGCACCAATGTACTACTATGCTACTGTACTACTGTACTCTGTACTACACGCCACTGTACCGTACCAGGCCTCAAACTTGGTCGATCGTGGGGGTGGTTAGGTTGGAGGCAAAAGTCTTCAACATGAAAGGTTTGCAGTGTTATCGGGGCTTGTTTTCAAGTTTTTGGTGATCCCCAAGCCCCCCGATTGCGGCGTTCGCGCAGGTTTCAAACCGACCATGCGACCCCCCATTTCCCTTCTAACTTATCCAAAGCCATTCAGACCCTCAGCCAGCCGAACCCCGGTCCAGGGGGTCACGGACACCAGACTATTCAAACCAAGAACCTTTGGTCGAGGGGGGGTGGCTATTAAACGGCCGCCACATCACAGGTAGCAGAGATACAAGAAGAAGCTCGATGATGCACAGGTGAGTACATGTAATCGTCCAGTAGTAATGCATGTAATGGTACAGTAGTAATGCAGTAGTAGTACAGTAGTAACACGGTACGAGGTTTTTAAGTGTACTTGGAGCTGTTTAACGGTTTGGGGGGATCACCAAAGGCTGGAAACCAAAAGCCCCGATCACTCCAAGATACTATCAACACTGAAAACCTTTCATTTTGAAGACTTGTGCCTCCAACCTACACTCCCTTTCACAATCGACTATGTCTGAGGCCTGGTACGGTACAGTAGTAGTACAACAGGGTAGAGTAGTACAATAGTAGTACTGTAGTACGACAGTCGTACAGTAGTAGATACAGTGCAGTGTTTAGGGGTACTTGGAGCTGTCTAGCGAGGTTTGGGGACGACCAAAAGTCGAAGCCAAGACACGGTCACTCAACGAGAACTACCAAAACTGCAAACCTTTCACTCTGAAGACTTTTGCCTCCAACCTACACCCCCCTCCACAATCGACCACGTCTGAGGCCTGGTGCGGTGCAGTGGTGTGTCGTGCAGTAGTAGTACAAGTACTAGCACAGTAGTAGTACAGTAGTACAAAAGTAGTACCGTCGTAGTACAGTAGCGGTGCGATAGCAGTACAGAAGTATACTTGTAAGAGGGTAGTAGTAAAGTGGTAGTACAGTAGTATTAAAGTAGTTGTACAGTAGTGGTACAGTACGAGGGTGTGGGAGTACCTGGAGCTGTTGAGCGGGGGTTTGGGCACGACCAAAAGCCCGAAGCCAAGCCACGATCATTCCAAGATAACTACCAAAACTGAAGCCCATTCATGTTGAAGACTTTGGGACTTTGCCTTTCAGCCATTAGCCTTCAACCATATACCATGGCACTCTGCCTTCTACCCCTACACCCTAAAACCCTGAAGCTCTAACCCTAACCCTTTCAATACCCTCAAACCCCTAATACTATGGCACTCTGCCTTCTAACCCCAAACCCTAAAGACCCTGAAACTTTAAACCCTGTGCCAGATCTTCTTCATCCTCGTCTTCTTGGAAAAAACCGTAAAAATGTAGAAAAAATAGTTTTTTGTGTTTTAAAGTTTTTTAACAATTTTAAAAGTTTTTTAAAGTCTTTCAAAGTCTTTTAAAGTTTGTAAAAGTTTTTAAAAACTTTTAAAAGTCTTTTAAAGTCTTTTAAAGCTTTTAAATGTCTTTGAAAGTTTTTAAAAGTCTTTTAAATATTTTATAAGCCTTTTATTTTTTTGAAAAGTCTTTTGAAGTTTGTTAAAGTCTTCTAAAGTTTCTAAAAGTCTTTTAAAGTTTTTAAAAGTGTTTAGAATGTTTTTTCTTGCATTTTAAAGTTTTTAAAAGTCTGTAAAAAGTTTTTAAAAGCCAACTCTGTCGAACAAGCCCTGTGGATCTAAACCCTGTGGTTCTGGTTCGGTGCAAAGGGTCAATGAATATAATGCCTACAGGAATATTACTCTCTTATAGTACTTTATGAAGTTACAGTATAAACTACCCCAACACCCTACTCTGACTGCTATACCCCCGGCAGTAGTTTGCTTTTTCCTTTGCAGGGTTTGAGGAGGGGTGCACGGTATCCGCTCAGGGTCCAGTTACCCAATAATTGTGTACTCTCCTAAATCCTAACCTACAAATCGACTATCCTGAACCCAGGTACCTAAAAATTAGGCTCTTTGCACCCTTGGGGATAACCCTCACCCTGAAGAACCTACCTTTTCAGGGTTCCCCATTATGATTTCCTTATATAAGTTCTTGACAAAGTAGGTTCTTCAGGGTTAAGGAAGTCTTTTTTCGAGACGGCTTAACCTTACGTCTGACAAATAACTTCTGAAGCCCACGCGTTTTTCCCCCTAAAGCTTACACCTTCGAACCCAAAGCCTCATGCAAGTGCGGAAGTGCTTTTGGGTTGTAGCGAGCTTCGGGGCAATACAAGGCCGAAGTGTTGTAGTGACGAGTAGTATCTACGAGTAGTCCCAAATCAGGTTTAGATATGGTATAAGATACCCCGCCACTGCTCTAATCGTTACTGTTAGTATGAGGTTTAGGGGTTAGGGTATAGGGTCATGGTACTATCCTATGTGGATCTGCCTGTTTCCTGCAGGAGGCCTTACATCGAAGCCCTACTAAAAACCAAGATAGTCCACAACGTAGAAGTCTGAATCTGAATAACGACCTATATTATTCATTAGGGTTCCTTATTATAAGTATACTATCAAGGAGCCCAAAACCCTATTCTAGTCATCAAAACCCTATTCTAGTCATTATGGCCCCTACATTATGTACTACCTTGCTCGGACAAGGCCCCGATAGACCATCCTTTCTTTGATCTCTCCGCGTCTCTCTCTCTCTCTCTCTCTCCTCTCCCTCCCACTCTCTCTCGCTCGTTCGCTCTCGCTCTCTCTCTCTCTCTCACTCCCTCTCTCTCCCTCTCTCTCCCTCTCTCTTGATTTTTCCTTCTATCTAGAAACTATCAGTTATCTCCATCACTATGTCTCTATCTCTCCACATGTCTCTCTCGTTCCCACAAAGGCTCCAAGCCGGCAGCAGAGCCTTCTGCTTGGGCTACTGCATCAGGCCGGGGTTGGACCGTGAGACCTACGCCGGTTCCGTTCAGGGTTCCTGTAGTAAAGGGCTCCTTATGGGGGATCCGTTTTCAAAGGGATCCTCTCAGAGTTCCTGTAGTAAGGGGCTCCTTAAACGGCTGCTTTTTCCAAGGGACCCTTTAAGGGTTCCTCAAGGGGTTCCTTAAAGGGTTCCTTTTTCTGAGGGTTCCTTTATAAGGAGTCCTGTGAGGTTCCTTTAAATAGGTTTCTTTAAGGGTTCCCTTAAGGGTTCCTTCAACGGGTTTTTGTTAAGGGTCCTTAAAAGGTTCCTGAAAGGGTTCCGTATATGGTTTGATAGGAGTTGCATCATTGTGGGCTTTCCTTACGATGGTTCAGGTTCATTTCTGAAGATAAGCACACGCTTTACATAATCAGCCAATCGTCAATATAGGGGCCCAGATAATAATGGACCCCAAAACCCTATTCTAATTCATCGAGGCTCCTGTATCAGATAGCCATCCTTTTGCTTTATCCTACCTTCGAGATTCTCACTCAGATGTTGCAATACGGCAGATGATATAAATCATGCATTACCGTAAGAACCCTAAAGTATGGACAAAGTCAGTCAGAATGCTGTATTCCTTATTGTGGGTAACGCAGGAGTTCAAATCAACAACAGTAGGCTTTCATTAGTGATAGATCTGATTCCCCTAAGGCTCTGTGCCCCAACTAGTATATACTTTGGCCATAAAGTAGTCCGTATATAGGTACATTGGGGGTAAAGTATATACTAGTTGGGCACATGGACCCTCAGGGATTCAGCTAGGTTAAGCGATATTGGAAGATACTGTTGATGATATAAATCCTGCATTAGCCATAATAAGGAATATACCATAATTCCCATAGTTTAGGGTCATGCACGGAATGCAGGATTTATATCATCAACCGTATGGGCAGGCCTTGCTGTCCTCCTGGGTTCAACTGAACAAGAGAACACAGAATTCCCATTTTATTAAGGTAAAACTAGGTATCCCAGTTCTAAAGCCCCTAGAATAGCCTTAAGCCTCAATTGTGGAATACTAGAAATCCACAAGAATCCTAAAAAGCCCAGCGCAACCAACCCTTAAACCCAAACAGTTAGATAATGTAGAGGTCGTTGTAATCAGTCAAAGCATCCCCGGTGTAGCCCCTCGTCCATGATTTCCGACTAACCCCCGAAGCCCTAAAGCTTTGACTTTGCGGAGGCAGGCTCCGTTCCCCTTTTATCGGACACTCTTGGTGGAGGCCTGGGAGGGTGTTTTGTTGGGCTTCAGGGGTTAGGTCTTTAGGGCTTGAGACGCTTAGGGTTTGGGGGTTTAGGGGTTAAGGTTTTGTAAGGGGTTCAATGAGGGTTCCCATAAGAGTTCTACCAAGGTTCTATAGGATTCAACAAGGTTGAATCCTACATCGAAGCACTCAAAACCCGCACACGACCCTTTGTAAACCCCACGACCTCAACCCCAACCCTTGCACCCCAAACCCATTGGCTTACCCCCCTGGGACCCCGTATTCGTAACTCCGACTATAAGGATCATGTGGCCTTCAGTAAGAGTATCTTGATAATTTCCTGGTACCTGCGACTCCTCAACAAAAACCAAGCCTTGGACTTGACTAGCCTAAACTGATCCCTAAACCCTAGACCCCAAACCCTAAGTAATACTCCAAACTCAAAGGCTCATGTCGGACAGCCCTAAACCCTAAACCCTAAAACCCCTTGAAAAGGTCACCCGGCGCTACACTTTCATCAACCACACGCAGAGGACTGGGCCCGGCAGCGGTGCAGAGTTTAGGGGTTTAGGGTTTAGTTTGAGAGTTGAAGGGCTTTGGGTTTGGAGTTTGTTGCCGGGGACCCTCGTCCATGATTGAGCCCTTCAGTGAGGCTTATAGGCCCTAAACATCCCTAAACCCTTACCTGGCAATACACCTTGATGTGTTCGTATTTTAGGGCATACCTCGAGGCCCCATAGTAGTTCCTTTTGGGGATTACCTTATCGGATTCTATATATGAACTCAAACAGGAACTACTTTCGGGCCTTTGGGTATTCCTCAATGGGTGTTGGCATCTCTGGCCACCCTGAACCCGACAAAACCCTACCGAAGACTTATACAACCCATTCAAGCCCGTAACATTCCTACGAAACACTGCAACAACACAACCCTTATGCAATCCTCATAAAGGTATAGCGCCGCACAGCTGCATACAAGCTTACCAAAATTAAACCCTTATGCAGCCCTGCAACACTCTGTTAAGACCGGAAGCATCCCGATAAAAATTCTAATTCTAAAGCGCTTGGCAACCCTGAGTAAACCTTACAAATATGAATATACATATGAATATAATTATGAATATAATTATGATTATAATTATGATTATAACTATGAATATAATTGTAAACATATAAAAACCCTGCGTGCAGCACTTGTGAATCCTTTTTACAACCCTGCAACCCTAATACATCCCGATCCAGCTTTATACAGCCTTATACATCCATTCCCAACCCCCAACTTTATAGAACCCTTTATCAACCTCTTGATAACCTTAATTACAAAACTCCACAGAATCAACCCCTAAACCCTAAACCCCCAAATCCCTAAACCCTAAAACCTGAAGCCCTAAACCCTAAAACCCTAAACCCTAACCGGAAGTATGAGGCCCTACGAAACCCTCAAGCTGAAGCCCCCACACCGTGCAGGACTCTCTTCGTCTTCGACGGCAGCAAGACTTTGGTGACCCGGCTAAGGGTTGCCCTGCGTAAGGGTCCAAAGGGTCCAAGACTTCTGGCTTGGTTCCTTATGGGGGCTTTCCAAGATCTCTTTAAGGATTTAGAAGGTGTTGTCTAAGCAGTGTTTCTGTTAACATCGGTTTTGTACAACAAACTTTGTCTGTGCAGTTCGATAAAATTCCAGATCTGGGTTCCTAAAGGCGAGATGCAAACCAGGGGGTGATCCAGGCCTTGGGGAGCTTACTGTTTGAGGGTTTAAGGCTTGGGGTTTAGGTACAATAGTACCGCTGATGGAGGCCCCTATTCCTTCCATACCCTGAACCCTAATCTGGATGTCAAGCAGGTCTCGACATTAAAAACACGTCTGCGAATGGACGAAGTCCTGCATCACGCACCTGCATCATGAACATTGACATTGGAGCGGATCGGGAGTGATCCAGCTAACATGTCATGCTCTTCTAGTTGTGTCTCGTGCAGGATGTACCCCCCCCCACCCACCATAAGTTCGTATTGTAGCTAGACGCCAAGACTAGTACCCCAAGACCCCGGGCCAAAGTAGTACGTTAAGCCACCTGTACGCTGGCTGGGTCTCAGGTCTTAGGGCTTGACTTCGTGTATGTTAGGGTGTCACGAAGCCCTATAAACTCTAAACTCTCTATCCCACCCTACACCCGTAAACCCTAAACTCTAACTCTATATCCCAGATGCCAGAGGTCGAACCCCAAAGGATGTACTGTTCTACAGGGGTCATCAGCAAGCTCCAAGCCCAAGCCTCAGACCAACGACGTATGTAAAGACATATGGAAGGCAACCTCATGCCTTGAAGCCTTCTGCGAGGCTCATGCAGCTGTCCACCTTTTTGTACATAGGTATATACATATTTCTTTATGTTTATATTAGATATATACATATATACATACATACGAGGAAGTCACGAAGAGGTAGGGGAGGCCCTGAACCCTCCACCATAAAAACAAAAGCCCTAAAGCCCCAAAGCCTAAGCCGTTTCAGCAACCCTTGGAGCAACCGACACTACAGCCCTTATCAAACTCTTGTGCAACCCTTGTAGAGCATTTAAAGAACCGAAGCCCTAAACTCGAGAGCATCGGAAACCCTACCTGAGTAGGAACCTTATATAAGGAACCTTAACCCTAAACCCCAAATCCTAAACCCCTGAACCCTACACCCTTTTAAAGGAACTTTGGAAAATGTCCAAGGAGCTTCCGAAAGACGAGCCCAAAGCCTACGAGCCCTCGCATCCGGGTCCTGCGGAAAGCCCCTGAACCGAGTTAAAGTTTAGAGAAAGGGTCTTGGGGTTTTGGAGTTTAGGATCTAGAGTTTAGGGTGTACTTGGGGATCCAAAACCCTATTGATTTCGTGGTTAGAACCTACAAATAAGGGGTCATAACCTACTACTCTGTCGGTTTGGGGATACAGGCTAGGTCCTTAGGTAGGCTTCGGGATTAGGGCTATGCAGAGGGTTTAAGGTTCAGGGAATACATTCCCTCAACCGAGGACTATCGGGTAGTGTAAAACATAGGAACCTGATTAAGAAACCCTGGGATATAAGGGTTCTGTACATAAGCCCGAAGAGTTTGGGCGTGATGGGGCCAGGGGATTTCTTACTCAGGTTCTTACTTTAGGATTCTGATCTGATGCGGGCTCTTTTGAAGGGGTCAAGCGCTTGCTCCTTTCCTGAGAGGAGGTACCGACCCCCAACTACCCTCCAATATAACCAAATACCCACTATTACAGGCCATCAGGGCTCTATTAAAGGGCCCTTGGGGGTGCTGGTAGCTGAGGCTTTTGGGATATTTCGTATGTAGGGTTTAGGGTTCAGGGGTTTTCCGTTATTATTGGGCCTAAAGGGGATCGTATTACGCATCTTGTTCAAAAGGGTTTGAATGGACCAACCTAGGGTTTTCAGAGGGGCTTCTCGTGGTTGCATAGCCCAGAGGGTCCAAGTCCTTCCTGTTGTAGGACTTTGGGGGCTTTTTAGGTATCACAAGCCGTAACATGAGCCCTAAACCCAAAACCTAAACCCTACACCCTAAACCCTAAACCCGAGAGGACCACTTGGACTTTTAGGGTAGGGGTTCTAAGTTTTTGTTGCTACGAGCGTTTCATAAGGGGCTCAGGTTTTGTCTACTTGAGACTCCAGAACCTTCCAATGACGCTATGTAGGGCTTAGGGTTAGCGGTGCGGGTCTTAGGCTTTGAAGTTTAGGGTGCCTAACTTGCATGGTAAAGAGTCTTGACTATGGCTTAAGATGTAGATTTGTCCTTGCTTATAGGGTTTTAGAGTCGCTGGGGGAAGGGTCTTGCATCGGGCTCGAGGTGGGTGCTGTAAGTATAGCCTTAACCCTGAATACCTACCTTTTAAGGGTTCCTCAGTATGATTCCCTTATATATAAGTGCTTAACAGGGTAGGTTATTCAGGGTTATAGGAGAAGCGTAAGGTCAGGATTCTACAGAGCCTACGAAAGGCTACTACAAGTACATGGGCCCTACAATGAGTCCACCAGGGTTCCCTTTTTTTCACAAGGCTCCTCCTTTGGAAGGGGTGTGCCTGAGTTGAGGATTTGCTCGTTATGTCTTCTAAGTGGTTTTGGGTGAACCTTTTTTGTTGAAGTTTGAAGGGGCTTCATGTTTGCTTTCATTCGCCTGTACGAGGTTCATAAGGGGTTACCGGTGTTCGTGTAATAAGAAGCCCTGAATAAAGAGCCAAGAATCCGAGCCCCGACGAAGGGCGGTTTAGGGTTTAGGGGTTTAGGGTTTAGGGTTTTTGGAACAATGTGGCCCAGCCCCAGCGCCGAAGTGCATCGCCCACCGAAGCCAAAGCTCAACTCGTGCCGATTGGGATGCTACTGTTCGTAGCCAACGGTTTAGGGTTTTGGGCAAGAGGTGCTGCTCCGAGCGAAGCACTCCATGACAAAAACCCCTCGTGGGTGCTTGCCGCAGGCTTCCAGAGTTTGCAGTCAAGCGGTAGCATGAGCTCCTCATGGCAGACTGCGCTAGGAGGGCTGGCTTCTTGGGGTTCCTCCAAACATCCCGATGTCCAGCAAGTCGGATGCACGGGTCACCGAAGGCGCCCAGGCCCCGGACGAGACCTGTCGCAGCTCAAGCCAGACCAGAGCTGCCGCTGCCCAACATCCGCCGAGTCCATTCTGTCCAGCGACACTGCCACGTGGTCCCGAGTTACAGGAACACGCAACAAGACCTTGTGAGACTGGATCGACCGCACAAGGTGCTTGAACCCAAAACCTTGACTAAGCCAATTTAAACCTCAAACCCGAAGCTGCATATCCAAGATTAAAGCCCAAACCCTGCGTCTTAAACTCGAAGGCCTAAGCCGTGCTGTTACAGGAAGTGCCGAGAGCGCTTGGCAGCAACTTTAAAGCTTTGTCCCAACACCCTCCGAAAAGCAAAAACTAGAAAACCAAAATTTCGTGAACCCCACCCCCCGCCCTCCCCGCCCCCACATGTTAAGATATCCTGATAAACCCTATTCCGTAAACCTCTTTTAGAATCCGAGCGACAAAACCCCTAGTATCTGAGCAGGTAACCTTTAACCCGCTGGGGTTTATGTGGTCCTACCAAATTTCTAAAGGTTGACCTTTCTTGGGCTAGGATATTCGGCCCCTAAAATTACCAATGGTACTTTTTCGGGTCCCTTCGTAGAATTGTAAAATAATTTGCCTTAAAGCCACGTGCGCATCATTAGCCGTAAACCCTAAATCCTGACCCCTAAGAACCCCCTTAGAGTCTTTTGAAGGTTCCTTCAAAAGTTTAAGATCCTCATATATAGAACTTTAAACTCTTACACTATCCAAGCCAAAGCCCAGGTTTCATAAGCCCGATTCTAATTAGTAAGGCCCCTACATGACAGTACCCTGATAGTGTCCCTTATAATGGCCCCTATAAACCCCCTTTAAGAGGGAACCCCTCATTCTTAGATCCTTATATCTATATATATATATATATATATATATATATAGAACCCTAAACCCTTGTAGAACCCTAAACCCTAAACCCTAACCTTTAAAAGGGAACCCGAGCCAAAGCCCAGGTTTCTGCTTTGACATCAGCGGCACCAACGCCCTGAGCTTCTCCGCTGGCTTTCGTCTCACGCAGCTCTTGGACTTTGAGGCTCCCAGGGGCTGTTGAGCCTTGATTTTAGGGCTTACCCTAGCCCTGAATGACCTGCCTTTTTAGGGTTCCCTATTATGATTTCCTTATATGAGTCCATAAAAAGGTAGGTTCTTCAGGCTTAAGGTAGGGGGTAGGGAACTCCAGAAAGTTGGAAGATGGTTTCAGGGTAGGATACACTAGAATTTACCATAGAAGGGTTTAGGATAATCATATTCCAACTTTTATTGGCTTTTACTTTATGTTAGGGCTTAGGGGGTTTAGGGGCTTTAGGGTGTAGGATCCTTAGGGTTCCACAAAATATTGTAGGAGCTTTAGGGTTTAGGGGCTGTTAAGCCCTTATATTAGGGCTTAGGGGGTTTAAAGTAAAAGCCAGAAAGTTGGAATATGATTATCCTAAACCCTTTATGGTAAATTATAAGGTATCCTACCCTGGAACCATATTCCAGCTTTCTGGGGTTCCCGTTGGGGGGCTTTGGGGTTTAGGAGTTTTAGGGTTCCCTTGGTTTGGGTCTCAGGGGCTTTGGGGTTTAGGAGTTTTAGTGTTCAGGGGCTTTAGGGTGTCGGAGCTTTAGGGTTTAGGGGCTGTTAAGCCCTTGTTTTAGGGTTGCCTTCAAGATTGCCTTATTGGAAAGAGAGTTTCATATGTGTTGTTGTGCGGTTAAACTGGAGGATGGGAGGTCATGCTTGCAGGGTGTTGAAAGCAAGACATCATAAGAGTGCTACAGGGCTTTATCATGTATGACTATGTAGGACATTGGGTTATCTATTCTTTTCATTGTCAATTCCAGGAAGATCTTATTTACCTGCTGCGCTGTAAGCCCCAACCTAGACCACACAGCATAGGACTCAGGCTTAAAGGTTTGGGGTTGGTAGTGCTTCTGGTCGCAAATTTAGGCTTTAGGTGTTCTTGAGTGTTTGCAAGAAACCTAAACCCTGAACATCCCTAGACTCCCTAATGAGCCTTTGCTTGTCAAGGGTCGTGCTGGAAGCACCTGCGGCGGTGGCGCAAATGCAGACTGTTCTTCAGGAGACAATTCGCGGTCGAAAACGCAAGTTGTTGGCCGAGGCTTCGCCCATCAGTCTTCAAGTGGACGACAAGTCACCGTTTCGGCTGGTTCGCTTCAAAGCGGCCCCCCGTCAGCTCAGGCATTTTGTGTGTCGTGAAGCCGTCTGAGATGCTGGAAGACGACCCAGAGGCCTGGGACAATGACAAGTCCCAGCTAGCAGCTGACAGCATTGCTGCCGGCGTTCGTGAGCTGTGCAAAAGCTTGGGGCACGACAGTCACGATGTCAATCTTTAAGACCACATCATGAACAATATCAGGAGCTTTTCTGCGGACGGTGCTGCGTACGCCCAGAAGGTAGGGCGGTTGCTCAAGAAGTCGCTTTGCCCGAACCTGATCTTGATCTGGCACAATCCGTCAAGAGAACTCGGGGAGTTTCCCGGCATTCTGATGATATGGGGAAGCAGGGGTGAATTATGAGAAGGGTTCTATGTTTAGGGTTTAGGAGTTTAGGGTTGTTAAGGGTTTAAGGTGTAGTATTATACCCAGAGAGTCCATGTGGTATTGTAGTAGGCTCCTAGCAGGTATCTGGGCCCGTAAAGTATGTACTGTAAAATTTTTCAACCACTATAAAGTCAGAAGCCTGAAACAGGTAAGCGCCGAAGACAAACGCTGAAAGTCGTCAAACTATTTTACCTGCCAGAACCTACTTTTTTGTAGGGTCCGGTTACATTACACATGTGGGTTTATAGTCGTAACTCACAGAAAAGTAGGTTAGGGTGGTTTAACGTAGCAGCACTCGCTTTACCCTAAACCCCTAGACCCTAATCCCTTGACTCCGTCCCCAGAGGCTGCTAAGTACCGGCATGGTATAACTACATTATAGTCAGTTTTGTTTTTGTCGATAAAATAAACCAACAGAATATCAGATATATTGCTTGCAATCTGTTCTAAGGGCTGTATAGATAAAGTAGGCTTTCTATAGTACGAGTTTCCATTATGGTTTGGGTAAGTATCCCCCATGTAGGTATTCTTGAAAGAACCTCTCTTAAGAGGAACCCCCTTAAATTGGCCCCAAGAAGGTTCTTGGGGGCCTTTCACAAACCCTTACTCCCTGCCTCGTCTTCGGCAGGAGGGGAGCGGAATCGTGCTGCGCAGCGCGAAGATCCAGCTCATGCAGCCTGGCACGAACCCAGATTTTCCAAAATCCCTTACCTGTTACCTGAACCCCAAATGACCTCCCTTTTTCAGGACTTATATACAGAAATCAAACTGGGGAACCCTAAAAAGGTAGGTTCCTTAGGGTCCAGGGAGTTTGCTTTAAAAGGGGCCCTAAAGGACTATCGCGACTTCCACAGTGATCGAAAAGGGCGAGGAGGATGAGTTGGGAGGAGGGGAGCGCGATTGGACTGACGACATCATACGAGTATTGCTAAGCAAGTGTATGTTCTAGAAATTGCGGGATCAAATTGGGGTTTAGGCGCATGTACTTGCAGGTTCACCCCTGAGCCGCAAGCGCTCATGGCTTTTGGGACACGAGCCCGAACCTGAAGTGCTACAGCCTTGAAGCCCCAAGCCCCACAACCCCGATTACAGAACCATGAAGCGCCCTGAAATCTGAAACACCCGATATTCTAAACCCCTAAACCCTAAACGCCAAACCCCTATCTAAAACCCTAACCCTTACAGTAAGGCTAAGGGCCGAACAGAGAACGCCCTCAGCTCAGGTACAAAGTTATCGAGGACGACACGAGCAACCTCGTTTCAGCACCTGTCTCTCAGACGCAGAGCGGCGAATCAAAGTCACTTTGGCTGCAACGGTTTAGGGTTTAGGGTTTAGGGTGGTTTGGAGTTTCGGGTTGTGGGGTTTCCGGTTGAAGCCTATCCTAAACACTGCCTTAACCCGGAACAACCTACCTTTTCAAGCACTTGCATCAGGAACTCATACATAATAAGGAGCCCTAAAAATGTAGGTTCTTCAGTCTTCAGGTAAACCCTGAGGAGTTCCCCTAATTTGGCCTGAGTTCAAGGCTCCGGGCATTCGGTTTCGATCGGGATGGAGGTTGTTGCTTCTTTGATCCAAGGCTTTGCGTTCGTGAATAGCCCTACAAACCCAAACCCTAAACCCTAAACCTTAAAACCCTAAACCCTAAACCCTAAACCCAAACCCTAAACCCCTAAACCTTATGATAAAGCCTAACACCCTAAGCCCCAAAGCCTGAACCATAAAACTCTCAACCCTCGACCCCTGGCCCCAGACCCAAACGACAAAGCACTTGCATGCTGCTGATACCTAAGCCCCGACCGCTCCCTATGAATCTAAGGACTCATATGGGTAGCTGTCAAAATTTATGGTCCCTTTCTGGGTACCTAAATATTAGGTGCCGTATTATATTAGGGATCCAAAAATGGATCATACTTTGGACAACCACACATCCTTTATGAAGGCTTTTGGGCCCCAAAACCATACTTTGCAAGGCTTTTGTTCTACTTTGATCCCCAGGGTAAGCCCTACCCTAAACCCTAAACCCCATTCCCTCAGGGTCCATGTACTCAAACAGTATATACTTTGGCCCCAATGTACCTATAAAGGCCAAAATATATACTATTTGGATACATGGACCCTTACAGATTAGGCTATTTTGATCCCCAGGGGCTTAAGCTTCTAAGAACCCCCCCGAGCCCTCATCTTCAGGTCTGAACTGTCTTGAACCTTACATTAGAGCCCGAACCCCAAGCCCAACAACTCCAAACCCTCAACACCAAAACCGTAACTCATAGGAGGCCAAGAAGGGTTTCAGCCTATGAGGGTTTAGTAGGGATTAGGGTTCCCAGAATAGGGTTCATAAGGAATCCCTACCCCAAGAATCTTAGCCCCCCCCCCTTTTGGCCTCCCATCAGTAACGGCCTGAAAGCGCCATCTAATCCTTGTGTTCGCGAAGCACCTCCCCTCCCTTTAAAGGAACCCATTATAGATCCTTTTAGCTCTAACTCCCAAACCCTAAACCCTAAAGGATCCCATTATAGATCCTTTTAGATCCCTTAAAAGGACCCATGATAGATCCCCTTAGAGGAACGACATTCCGACCCAAGGCCTGAAGTGAGGCAATGGGCCATCGCCACCGTGGAAGCGCCACTTGGATGGATGGTTTAAAGCTTTTTTTCGTGCTTACTAATTACCTGAAGCCCAAATAACCTACCCTAAACCCCTAAACCCTAGAAGAACCTTTATAGTAGAATGTAGGGTTTCTGTATTAGGAATTACTTTGATAATTTGGGGAAGTATCCCTATAACATTACTTTGGACCCTTTGGGAAAGGATCAAACAGAAGCAGGGGAGGATCCTTTCTTACGGGCCATTCTGAAGGAGCAAATGACCCTCACAAGTAGGGGCCCTAGATCCGTATACCATGAATCCCTATATGGTCTATGAAGCTTAAACCCTTCAACGGACCTAGAACCCATATACTATGAAGCTCCATATTTGCAGCTTAATTAAACCCTTTTAGGGTTCATTGCGTCCTTAAGGATAGGAGTCCTGCGAGGGACCTTCATTGTTGCACTCTAGGGTTTTAGGGTTTAGAGTTTAAGGTTTAGGGTGTAGGGTTTTAGGGTTTAGGGTTTAAGGTTTAGGGTTTAGGGTTTTAGGGTTTATGGTTTATAGGGCTTAGACGCAAGTAGAGGTCCCGGCCTGCTGTGTCCAAAGACTGCCCAAGCCCGAGGGTGGCGCAGGCACCGCAGTTTCCGGCCCGTACTATCTCCCAGAGGGTCCAAGTACTCCCTATTATAATAGGACTTTCGGGCCTTTCTAGCAAAAACCATAAACAAGGACTACTTGGAGTTTTTGGGTCTTAGTACAACTGCAATGTGTGGCTTCATGTCTGCGCAGTTTCTCTGTCAAGCTGGTCCCACGAGGTTTAATTGACACCAATCCTGACACAGCTGAGATGTCGTCAACAGCGTCGATGACGATGTCAGCCCTTTCGAGCAGATCCAGCCTTTCCTGACTGGCGTGCAGGAGAGGTCGGGCTACGGCTACCTATTCGTTCGCTGCAGGAACATGGTTCACGCAGACTTGCACGGCCTCATGTTCAGAGGCGATGGTGTGGAGCCTGAGGAGTTCCGCAAGGCGTGGAAAACTTGGCGGAACCTTAAGGACGAAATGGACCCTAAAAGGGTTTAAGGTTCATATACCATTTAAGGATTCATAGTATATGGGCATAGGGCCCCTACTTTTAAGGGTCATTTCGTCCTTCAGGAACTTCCTGGTTTTGTTGCCCGCATCGGTCCCAACGACTGCAGTCAGTAGCCAGACCGTCCTTAAGCTGAGTCAAACGATCCTGAAAGACCAGATGACCCTCAAAGGTAGGGGTCCTATGCCCATATACTATGAATCCTTAAATGGTATATGAACCTTAAACCCTTTTAGGGTTCATTCCGTCCTTAAGAGTACTCCAGACCGATAATTTCGATTCCCTTCAGAATTGCAAGATAACAAAATGTCAGTGCAAGCCGTCGAGCTCCCTCTCACGAAACTCAATTTTGACAAAAGGCCCGCAACCCAAACCCAGGGCCCTAACATTCTAAACTCCAAGCATGCTACACCCTAAACCTTAAACCTTACCTAGCCCCCAACTACCCATTATTGTGGCCCCTAAGTATTCTAAATGAGAAGTACTTTATCCCTTTATTGGGTACTTGCAGGTCCTGGTACACCCCTAACCCCCGATCTCAGACCCCTTAGCCCCTAAAAACCGTAAACATCCCGAATTTTTTGGGGGTCCTTCAGAATAAGCATCCTACTATTTATACTATATTGGGGCCCCCTATTTTCGGAAACTCCCAAATGTTCCTGAACCCGTAAACCCCTCTACCCCTACAATGCCTCAAGAGACTTAGGCTAGAAGACTCCGGCGCCCTGGTCCTGCGCTTCTCCGATCCGACGAAACCGCTGCTTCTAGAATTCCACAGCATGCGAGTTTAGGGCTTTTGGATTTTGGGGTTTTGGGGTTGGTTTAAGGGTTTAGGGCTTTGGCGCATAGGGGTGTTTAGGGTTTAGGATTTGTGGTTTAGGCTAGCAGGGTATAAGGCGTTGGTTCCTACAAGAACTCTGGTGTCAACCAGGTTCTGTCGGGTTCCGTCAGGGGTCTAATATAGGGGCCTCAAGAATTACCTATACTATTTTTTTTTTTTTGGGGGGGGGGGGGGGGTCCTCATTATATTCATACTTTTAATGGGCCCCAAAGCCCTATTCTAGTTATCAAGGCCCCTATACTATGAGGGTTCAGTGCTTGGGTTCTGGGCTCCGAAGGGTTCTACCATACGTGAGTTTCCGAAAATTAGAGGTACCTTACTTATTTGGGTCCTGATAATCAGGATCCTACTGTTTAGGGTACGATATTAGCGTTCTGGTTCTGAATAGATTTCTATCGGGGGTCGTATTCACGGTTTTGTGGCTTGGGCTAAGGATTTTGTGACTGGTAGGGCTTAGGGGTTGGCATGTCTGGGTTGTTTAAGTTTCGCAAAAGAATTTATTAGGCGATTTTGCGGGTTTAGAGGCTTATTTACGGGGAGTTAGGCTTGTGTTGGGGAGTCTGTGAATTTTTACAAGGCTCCTTCAAGTGATTTTGTGAGGTGTTGCTGTCCTTTAATACAACTATGTTTGGGGCGTAGAAGACTTTGGCCTAGAAGGTTTTGGCGGAATTAGGGGCTCTATGGTTTAGGACTTGTGGTTTAGTATTTTGGAGTTTAGGGTTTCGGGGTGCGTAGCAGTTCACTTGGGCCAAAACCCTAAACCCTAAGCACCAAACCCCATCAGACAGGTTTCGCATGGTGAACCGCACCAGCCACACCCTCTTCTTCCAGCAGGACGGCGATGTGGTGGGTTTGACTACTGTAGAGGCCTAAATTCCTTGGCCCCAGAACCTATTCTAATTATTAAGGTCCCTGTATGAGGGTAGAGCTTCAAAGGTTTGCGGTTTAGGGATTGGGGTTTACGGATCTTTTGGTTCGAATTTCAAGTTTTGGAGTACAAGGCAAAACACTGTAAACCGAAAGCCCTGGAAGCCCTTACATTGTACATCGCTTACAAAGTACCAAAACCCGTCCACAGACTAGGGGACCTTTCGCAGCTTCGGCAGGCGGCAAAAGGTGCTTAAAACACAATAAAAGTTCTAAACCCTACCCCAAGGGTCCAAGTACCCAATAATCATAGACTCTCCGAATTCTAACTACATTACCTGAAGGACGAAATGACCCTTAAAAGTAGGGGCCCTATGCCCATATACTATGAATCCCTATATGGTATATGAACCTTAAACCCTTTTAGGGTCCATTTCGTCCTTAAGGTACTATCCTAAAACCGAGTACCTAATTAAAGGGTCCTTGGGACCCTTAGCCCCGAAACCCTCCCTGAACCCCCAATCCCGATACCGTAATCCCAGGAGCCAAAAAGCACTACAGTAGAAGGGTTTAGGGTTTAGGGTTTAGGGGGAAACCCAATAGCCTCAATCCTTAAGAGGTGTACGGAATTCCCACACTCTGTGGCCTTAATCCGGTTTTGAACTTTATGGGGTTTTCTATAAAAACCCCTAAGCGCCCCGAGGCCGAACCGTAGCCCGAGGATTGCCAAGCGTACGCGGTTCAGGGTTCACAGTGGTTCCCAGAAAGTTGGAGCATGGATGAAGGATGATTAACGCTGGGATTCTCGATGCTTTACCTTAGGGGAAGGAGGAGGATAATGATGTTCCTACTTTCTAATTTGAACTTGTACCGTATGGTTTAATAACTTGCCCAAAACCCTAAACCCTAAACCCAAAACACCCTTAACCCGACACCCTAAGCCCTAAACCCTATAGACCCTATGCCCTGGGGTTTGGGCTGATTCAGAGGCCTTCATTAGGGCCTTTGTTCGGCTACTAGGCTCCTTCGGAGTAGCCTTTTTGGCCTTTTTGTTTTGGAGGTTTCCTTATCGAAAAACGGATTTTTTAGGTACCTTCATTATTGACGGGCTACTCAGGAACCTAGGGTTTAAGGTTTTTTCGGGTCTTTATGTGAATCCTCATGTTTCGAGGTTATAGGGCTAGGCTGTTTTAATCAGATTGATACATGAGTAGCTACCTGCTTTGGGATGAAAGCATTCCCAGAGAGCACCAAACCCTTGCTGTAGGTTTAGGGTTTAGGGGGTAACATGAAGCCCCTGAAATCTAAGGTCTAGTGCTTCGGGCGTGTGGGTTCCAATGGTTTCCGCCCATGAATTCGGCTTTTTTGGTTGGCTCTCGAGCCGATTCTGGTCGAACAAGGGTTCGCTTGCAAGCACCGGCTTTGTATATAGGGCCCTCAATACAAGGACTAGGGGTTTGGGGTCCATAAAGCCATGAATATCATATGGAACCTCCCCAAATAGTACGGGTATTTATTTAGGATCCTATACTATGTAGTTCCGTACCTGAAGATTTGCGTACTGTGTTCAACCTTAAGGACAAAATGAACCCTAAAAGGGTTTAAGGCTCATATACCATATAGGGATTCATAGTATATGGGCAAAAAGGGCCCCTACTTTTAAGGGTCTTCCTTGGTCCTTCAGGAAGGATCGTTGCATAGTCGTTCTTGGGAGCTGCGAGCTTCGTCTTCGGGCCCGCATAAATCAGGTGGTTGATGGCATAAATCTATAGGGGTACCTTCAAGGGCTTCCTTTAAGGGATCTATAGGGGGTTTAGGGTTTAGGGTTGATGATATAAATCCTGCATTACCTTAAGGACCCTAACCTGTGGGAATCATGGCATAGTCCTTCTTCTAATTCTAGGTAATGCAGGGTTTATATCATCAAGAGTAGTATCTACTAGGATGCCCATGAGTAGCCTTGTTCCCTTTTTGTAGTCCTAGGTTCCTTATAAAGGTACCCAACACCAAAAAGGGAGCCCTTTTTATTCCTAGGTTACTGGGCATCCTAGTTTAGGTATGGGAGCCAACGAAGTTACCACCTGAAGCCTTGATTCCTATTGGCAAGTGCCCTGCAGATGCCCTGAACTCCTAAGGTCCTAATCCCTACATAGCCCCTGTACAGGTTCTAACATGAAAGCCCTGAACTTCTAAAGCCTAAACCCCATATATATATATATATATATATTTTATTCATTAAATATATTATATTATATGTATGTATATATATATACAGAGAGAGAGAGAGAGAGAGAGAGAGAGAGAGAGAGAGAGAGAGAGAGATTCTAGTATACATGCCCTGAACTCCATCTTTCCAGGATTGCACTGATGCGCCGCGCTTCAAGCTGCAGCCAGAGGCCCCCGTAAGAAGAGACACCCAGCGAGCCGAGCACCCCTTAACCAAGGCTGTAGAGGTGTAGGGGTGTGGGGTTTAGAGTTTAGGGTTTGGGGCTTCAGGGGTTTAGGGTTTAGGGTTTTAGGGTTTGGGGTTTTGGGGTTTATAAGGTTTAGGGCATAAAGCCATCACTTAGAAGTAATTTTCAAGGGTATTCCGTAAGCAACATACCTGAAACTAAACTGTAGGGCTTTCTGCTATCGGTTGAACTCATGCTAAGGTATGTTCCCTGAGCTCTAAGCCCCAAACCTTGAGTTGTATGGGGCTGAACTATCGAATTCTTTTAACTTCACGTAAAGGCACATTATCTAAGCCGTCGACCCGAAACCATAAACATTCTCTGAGCATCCAACCCGGAGCCCTTAATCAGGGGCGTTGAAGCTCTTTGGCCACGCTGGAGTTCAGAAGCCTCTCAGGTCTACGTACTTTGGATTTGAGTTTAGGGTGCAGGGTTTAGTGCTTAGGGTTCATAATATAGGGCTTAGGGGTCAGGGTTCAGAAGCTTGAACTTTCTGAAGAGCCACGCATAGTCCAATCAAGAGGTCTTGAATTCTGCTGTTCTATGTACCTATCAAGACTTCTGGTTTATGAATGCTCCCAACCCTACACTTTATCCTGGAATTAGGATCCCGACTTTTAGGATTTAGGGTTTAGGACTGTGCCCCGGTAAAAGGGAGGGGATCTGTTCATCAACCAGCCCAAACCTTACCTCAAGACACCTGTAATTCTTGTAAGTTGCTAGTTTCTATCCTGAGGGTTGATCAGGTAAGGTGCACTTTGATGAATATATATATATATACATATATATATATATATATATATGTATATACATATATAGATATAAAAATATATAGAGAGAGAGTATAATCATATATATATATATATATATATGAGCAGATCCTTAAACCGGTCGGTGCATTGGGCTAGGGGGGCGACCCTGGGATCTTCCCCGCCTTTGTCGCAGCTCCTGCGCAGGCGAGCATGCCCTTTGCCTGGTTCTCCCCGTGCGTTGCTGGCAAAGTGACTTGGCAGGTGATTGTATGTGTACGCTTTACACTTTTTGGGATGAAATCATCCCTTATGGAACTCCCTAAACCTTGAACCATCCCTTATACAACTCCTTGTCCCTAAAGCCTCCCTTGTAGAACTCCCTACACCCTAAACCCTTACTTTCTATATATAGTCTTTTTAGGATAATATGTTTTTTTTTTCATAAATCCCAAGAGAATATTAAACATAGTGTTTTATTATGGTTCTAAGGGGGGTATCGTTTTTCTTGGCTTAGGAACTCAGCAACTAAGGTGAGCAAGGCTCCCGAAGTGGAGGCAGGGCGGGGCTTCCGCTGGCGGAGGGTCTTGGGTGCGAATTCTTACGGTTCCTTTAAGGGTTCCTTTAAGGGTTCTATAGGGGTTCTAGGTTTAAGGGTCCATGTACCCAAGTACTCCCTATTTAGGTCCATTGGGGCCAAGGTATATACTATTTTGGTACGTGGACCCTCAGGGACAAGTTTCAGGTTCCCTTTATGGGTTTGAGGATTCCTTCAAGGGCTTGAGGGGCTTAATGCGTGGTCAAGCCTTAGTAAAGGGGTTTCTGGTTTTATGGCTTTTCGGGTGTAGAGTCATGGGTCAGGGTTCCCCAAAACCGGGATTCTGGTTTACAAGGCTCGCAAGGCTTTTTGACGAGTTTAGCCATGGAATCTGTACCGTCCCATTAGTTTCTGAAACTCTATTATCCCCAGGTACAATACAACTTTCGCCTATCGAAGCTCGATCCTGAAACAGCCCTGCGGCTTCCGCGAAACCTCACACCAAAGCCTTACACCCTCGCACCCCTAAACCCCTAAATGTTTAAAACCCTGAAACACAAAATTCGAATCTAAGCCGAATGCTGCTCGCCACTCATCCCGAAATCCTTGAATTCACGCAGCCTGAATCTCAAAGCCTCTTAGTTTAGACGCGTTATCAAATATGCACCACAATAATGTTACGAAATTCAACAGCCATCGCGAGATCCTATGAAGCGACTTTTAGAAACTGTGTAGATTGAGCCCGGGGCCCCTTGTCCAAAAACCCTTGTAGAGCTTTGTGAGAGGGTTGAACTGGCTTGTTCCTTACAAGGAGTCGAAACGGAACCCTAAACACTAAACTTGGATCAAGACCCCTTTCTTATATAGAAGCGCTATAACCCCATGTTGAAATTCGTTTTCCCCATCGACCCCCTGTTCGAGGCAAAGACAGCGCATCCATATCTTTACCTGGGCGCCACGGCCAATGAGGCAGCGTTTTTGTTGTTTTCACCTTCCTCGAGGAGGAAGTGTACCCTGACAGGGTGCAAGGTTCAGACCCTGTGCTTGAGGCTTGAGGGGGTGAGTCGAAGCAGGAATTGTGCCCTAATAGGGTGTATACGTATTCGGTTCAATGACCATAATGTGAATCATGTTACCGTGCTGTAGGGTCCCTACCTTCAATTCAAGGGTCATTAGGTCTTCAAGGTATGTGCTCTCGGATGGACGTATAGGGTACGATACGGACTGAGGGTTAGGGGCTTGGGGTTTATGGTCTTGGGGTTTCGGGCTAGTTCATGTTCTTTTGGCACAGTGCCAGGAAGGGAAGCACAAGGGGTCTGTAACAATCTGTAAGAGTTAATGGGTTGGAGAGCCTTTTATCAACGGTCCCATAAGGGATGCATATTATGTGTACACACACACATATATACATACACACACACACACACACACTTAACTGTCTTATGTATCGGTCGATCGACCGACCTATCTACCTATGTCTCTTTAGACCTTGAGTTTAACAGATTTTGGATTTAGGGCTTTGGGTTTAGGGTTTAGGGGTTTCAGGCCTTGGAAGTTTAGGGTTTAGGCCATAGCCGCATAGCTCTACGCCCTATACTCCCTGAGCCTTAAAACCCTAAACCCTAATAAAACCCTAAACCCCAATTAAACCCTAAACCCTAAACCCTGCCTGCAACCCGCTTTTGGCTTCGTGTTTCGTTTGGGTGTCAACGACCTCCTGGCGAGCCAAGCAAGGCGAGCGACATTTTCCCCGCTGTAGTATATCGAGTTTCCATGGTAGTTCCTTTTTCGGGGGCTGCCTTAGAGGATCCTAAGAAAATATGTAAATAACTAGGTAAACATGGAACATATGTATATATATATATATATATGTATATGTAAACAGAAAATAAACATAACTGTAAATACATACATATATATATAGAGAGAGAGAGAGAGAGAGAGAGAGAGAGAGAGAGAGAGAGAGAGAGACTTGCTTAGACCAAGAGAGGGAACTACAATGAAGACTATAGGTAGGGGCACAGGGGACTCGGTAGCTGATAATGACCTAGGCCCAACTTAGGGTTCGAGGGCTCTTTAGGGTTCAGGGCTTAGGATCGGGGAGGGGTTACTGAGAGGATCAAGGGATGTAGCAAGTGGGCTATGTGTGGAGCAATAGGTAACAGCCATATGTAAAATCTACTTACTAAGTTTCCTCCCAGTTCCCCAAAGTCTCCTAAGTACGTACATGGTAGAAAGTAGGCTTTCAATCTATAGTTGGAATTGCCATTATGGTTTGGGTAAGTATCCCCCATATAGGTACGTAGGAGCCGTTGGGTTGAAGCCGAGAAGACAGCACCCGATTTAGGGTTAGTTTAATTAGGGTAAAGTTGGAACTATATTTGCCAGGAAGACGAGGAGCATTTTGCATCCAAAGCTGCGCTTGAACGCATCCTTCCTGCATTTCTCTGTTTCGGCTTGGGAAATTGAATAGACCGCAGGTCTCAGGGATGTGAAAGGGTGTACAGATGTGTTAGACCGTGTTATCAACGATAGCTGTTGTCATTTTCGGTCCCATCCTTGAAGTCTAAACCTTAAACCCAAACATTGAGCTCGTTAGCAGGTACAGTGAGGTTTTCTTGTCTAAGGGGGCTTCATGCCTTGCTCTAAAGTGTATGACCTGAAGGACCAAATGAACCTTAAAAGTAGGGGTCCTATGCCCATATACTACGAATCCCTATATGGTATATGAACCTTACACCCTTTTAGGGTTCATTTCGTCCTTAAGGGACTTGAAAATATGTGAGTTCGTCTCTCTGAGCATTGCGCTTTCTTCAGGGCCTTCAGGGTTTTTTGTGGTTTCCCACGTTCGCACCTTATAAACCCTAAACCCCTGAACCCTAAACCCAGACACTCCACAGCAGGTCCTTTTTGGGGGTACATAAATAGAATCCTATAAGGTAGTCCCACGAATTTAACTACTAATTATGGAGCCTCTGGGTAACTGCCAAACCCCAAACATGGCGCGGCTAGAGTAACCTCGAAGAACTCCTATAAACCACCCAATAAAAAGCCTACATCCTTAAGGACGCGGCAAGGGCGTACTGTGGAGCCCTAATAAGAAGGTAGGTTCATGGGTCATGGGTAGTTATAAGGCACGTGTAGAATTACGGGAGACACTACTTATAACTCATATTAGGGGACTTATAGCCCCACTTATAACTACCCTGAACCTCCAAGTGAAGGAGGTACCGGTAAGCCTTCAACCCATGAACCATCCCAAGCCCTAAACCCTAAACTTGAGGCCCTATAAACCCTGCACCCGGGCTTTTGATTCCCTGAGCTTCTGTAGCTCGGGATTGGCTATATAGGGTTTTGGGTTTCGGGTTTTAGACTTTCGGGGTTTGGTTTTTGGGTGTAGGCTAGGATTTTGGACTTAGCCTTTTAAGTTGTTCGTTTGGGTTTTCGGGTTTTGGGCTCAGGGTGCCCGCTGCTGAGGATACGACATCGCACAGGTGCGCGAGCATCACAACTTGGCTCCCTGGCTTGGAACCTGACCATTGAATTCGATAAGAGGTTTGAGAAGTAGTGCAGAAATGATTCTTTGCAGTTGATTATTCTCTACTACGATATATACCCCCAAGCCATACTGACCCCTAAACTCGCCCTATGTAGGAACCTGATTAAGAAACCTTGGCTTTATGAGGGCTCCTTATATAAACCCTACTATTTTGGGGTTATAGGGCCAGGGTTTTCTTAATCATCTTCCTACAGTATCCATTCAGGAGCCGATGTTGAGGTTTGTCATTTGGTTGACGATCTGGGAGTTTCCGGAAATTGGGGGTACCTTATTTTGGGGTCCTTGTAATAAGGATCCACTATTCAGGGTACTATATCAGGGTCCCCTATGTTTGGGAACTCCCATCTAGTTTGGGCTTGGACGATCATACTGGGGCTTTATTGTTTAAGGGCTCGGGGGCTTAGCATTCTCTATTATTCCGTAGGGATCTTTAGTGCACAACTGCTTTTCTAGATAATTGCTCAGGCCGATGTGTCGGACAGTTTAGTTGCTTCCTGATTTTTTTGGATTTACGCTGGCTTTAGGGTTCCGGCTTCTTGTTCAGAAGCCCTAAACCCTAAACCCGAAACCTGAACCCGAAGAAAGTGGTGTTGCATCGAAGTCCTGAGGCCAGAGCCCTAAAAGCCCGAAATCCCAAAAGCCTGCATGAATTTTGGGGCTGCGCTTTGAGACTCACCGACTTGAAAATTTCAATATTGGGGCCTTGATAATGACAGTAGCACAGGGCTTTTGGGCTCTTGATTGTGCAGATGTATAGTGGGGAGCCCCGAAGGAATACAGTAGTATTACTGACCTTTCAGGCTTCTCTATTCTGGAGTTTGTTTGAAACATAGTAATGCTAAGACCCGTATATCCCGTCCCTACGGTTTAGGGTTTACGGGGTTTAGAGTTTAGGGTTCTACATAGCCAGCTTGTGAAAAGCACAACCACTTTATGGCCGGGGCTGAACCCTACAATATCCCCACCAAGCCCTGATGGCCCTAAACCCTAAACCCTAACCTGCAAACACAACCCCCAAAGGAAAGGACCACGATGGAGCCGGTTCTAACTACCACCTAGGAGCCCAGTACTCTTACAGCAAACACCAAAAAGTTGGAAACCTAATTAATGACAAACAGTGCTGGGATTCTGTATACATTACTCTTAAGGATTGAGGCCATGAGGTTCCCAACTGTTGGGCTTCTACTGTAATTCAGGACGACACCTGTAGATATAGGTGGTTTAGTCATGTGGTTCAAGGTATCTTACTCAGCTAGACAAACGGCTTGTAAATCCTTCATAATGCTCATCGGCATCCTATAAAACCCTGTCAAACTTAGTCAAAACTCAAGAGATTGTATATACTTTTAGGTTCCTTTGTGAGGATTTCCTTCACAAGTCTGCTCCATCTGCTCAAAACCTTCTGCATCCAGCAGCATCCTATAAAGCCGTGCAGAGCTGTATTTACAGGGTTTTGGACGCTCAGGTATTTAGGTTTCGGACAGTCATGTTGTAGGTTGGTAGGTATTTGGGGATCTATTACGTAGGCACTTGGACCCCTACGGTTCTACAATCACACCCTCCGCAATCTCACTGAGCCGCATGCAGCCCTGTATGGTGGACCGGCACAGTGAACGTCCACAGGTTTGCGGTGGCCGTCGACGCGCAAGAAAGTCCGGCACAAAGGACCGCTACAAGGCGCCGATGGGGTGACCCAACGATGTTGGTGTCCTTTAGGATTAGGCATCAGCTCTCCAAGCACCATACACTTAGATGTTTGGGCTTAAGGTCGTGGTGACTGCTTCGAAAGATTCGAAAGTACTCAGGGGAGACGACTGAGACCCTGAATTAACAGTGGGTCCAAAGACACCTAAATCTAGAATCTAGACTAGACCAGATGTTTTTGGACCCATGGTCAACTCAGGGTCTAGAGTCTAGAACTCATTGGTGAGGCTTTACCTTGCGGAGAACGAAATATGCTCGGCACTCTGTGGCAGGGTCTGAATGTAGATGGATACTTGGAGGATCATGGGGCTTAGTAAGTATGGTTATCAGTACCTTAATTGGGGCTATAAGTAATTATAAGTATAGTTATAATTATAGTCCTAGTTACTGAGTCCCATGATCCTTTAACTTAAAGGATCATGGGACTCAGTAACTAGGATTATAATTAAGGTAACTATACTTATAATTAAGCAGGCAGCTCTTGTTCGTAAGGTCCCGAAGTGAGTTTTGTGCCAGAAGCTTCAACGGAGCCCTCAAAAGCCAGCCTTTGGTCGGCACCACTTAGGGTTTAGGGTTTAGGGATCAACATAGCCCAAAAGCCTCGTATAGTATGGTCTTGGGGCCCAAAAGCCTTGATGTAGGAGTCCTTAGATCCCTAGGGTTATATGAAATACGATAGCACAGCCACCCAACCCAGACAATCGAAAGCCCGCGCCCTGAGCCCTCGAACACAAATCCCAGACAAAACCTACGACGAAACTCTCCTAGGCGCCGGAACATAGACCAAAAAAACGGCCTCCTAAACCCTAAAAGCTCTACAGAGAAAAGGAAGCCTGACGAAATCTGTAAAGACCGTCTTGAAGCTCCGATGCCCCAGGTCTGCGCATCGGTAAACGCGATCTATCGTTAACATAAAAGCCTGCAGAAAGTCAGAAAATCTCTGTAACACCACGCAGTATCTCTTGACAACTAGTTTTGAAGGCCCGGCATAGTTCCCCTTAACTGCCTGAAAGCAGTTAGCCTGATCGGGTACTCTTGAACCAGAAACTCTGGACCCTTACTACACCTTAGACTCTAGACCCTGAACTCAAAACCCCAAATCCCACATCGCATGCTCTAAACCGCTACACCTCAAATCCTTACCGGCCTTCAAGGTTCGAACGACGGTCCATCACGGCAGTCTGGAAGTTCACGTGCATCCCTGGCTCAGGGTGAGCGCTGCTCTCAGCGGCGGGGGTTGGGGGGTGGAGCCCAAGGTTCCTTTGAAGAGGCTTCAAAGAAGAGTCTCTCTAAAAGTTCTACAGGGGGTGAAGGGGAACTTCAGAATTCAGGGAGCTGGGAAGTTAGGGAGTTGCTAAGGATTCCTGGATCATCCAGATGGGTTCTAACGGAATTCCACTAAGGTTTAGGGTTCAGCATTTCACAGAGGTTATCTATGAGGTCGCTGAACGGCTAAGTGGAAATCAGGAAAACTAGGGTTTAAAAGGCCAGGGTCAAAGGTTTTGTGTTGTACATGCAGTTTCTTTAGGGGTTTCTCAAGGTTTGTCAGGGTGCAGGGTTTAGAAAAAGCAAAAGATTTACCGTCTGGGGCTCAGGGTTTACGGGGACTTTGGTTTGGTATTCTGCGGGTTCATCAAGGAAGCGAGCAAATGCCTTACAGTAGACTCCATAAAAATGGAAACCGGATTAAGGCCAAATAGTGCTGGGATTCCCCATACATTACTCTTCAGGATTGAGGCTATGGGGTTTCCAACTTTTGGGCTTCTACTATATCGGCTAAAGCTCTTAGCCTTTCGGTAGCAAGGCTGTACTTCTTGGGTGTTTACCTACAGTCTACATCGTAGTTCCTTTTTTTGGTTAACCAAAATCTCTGTTATAGGATCCTTACCATAAAATTGGTGAACCAAAAAAAAGGAACTACAATGGAGACTATAGGTAGATTTTCAGAGTCCGGCTTGGTGGCGATGCAAGACGTCTGCAGAAGCGTGGTCTAGAGTCTGTGGCTAAGGGTTTAGGGTTGAGAATGGCCTTCCATCTAATGCATCGGATCAGGTCCGGTGCAAAATGACCGGAACAGCTGAATGAAGACCTCGGACTCACTGGGGCTCGTACTACAGAACCTCAAACAATGTGTAATTCTATTCCTGGGGGTTCAATATTGTAACTAAGCTGGAAAAACAAAAATGTACTTTCTACTTGTTCTGGCCCTTGTAATGAACCCTAGACCCTTTAGAACCCCCAAAAGAACCCTGCTCTAATCAGTATGTGCTGAGGCAACGACACAGAGTGGAAGATCACCGTTCGGGTTCGTTGCAAAGCTCTCTCGGAAGACTGCACCCTGGCTGTGAAAGCGCCCTAGGAGCTCAGATGCCCGCATGGTATGGTTTGGGCACTTTTGTTGTGGCTTTCATAGGGTTAGCGGTGAGGATGGTGCTGCGTTTGGGATAGGATAGGAGGAAGTCGACATGCAGGTCTGTTCTAAGGTAGATGCCCAAATAATTTCACGACTATAACGATTCCAAGAGAGTTACTGTACTACTCCAGGCCCCTTTGCTGCGAGCTCCAAGCTCTCAACCGCCCCAATGGCGGCCTTATAGAATCCTTCTGGAGCCCCATGAAAACCCTTCCGTTATGGAGCCCTCGTCTGAGAGCCCTGACAAGCCGTATGGAACCCTTTGAGAACCTTTTTCGGAACTCTGATGAAAACCTTTAGGAGTCCTCAAAAGCCCTTACTGGCCCCTTTATGATGGCCCCCCAATGCAAACTCAACCGAACTCTCATAGATCCCCTTTACAGCTTGAAAAAAAGACTTGACAGACGCATGCAATGACTTCGCCACCATCATTTAACATAACCTTGAGAAGCAATCAAAACCCTCCAAACTCTAAACCCTAAAGGCCCTATGCCACAAGAAGCCCGTGAAAGCACCCCCAGCGAAGGCAAAGCCGTCGAAGCCGGCGAGTGCGTCGACCTGTGGCCACCTGTTCCATCCGGCATGATGTGCCTCAGCAGCTTTCATATACTATGCAGGGTAGAGGTCATAGTAAAGTACAGTAGAGTAGATGTTGTAGATAATATACTAAAGTAGAGTAGATGTGGCTCAGCGGAGTTGAAGTCTGCGTAGAGTAGTACATACTAAAGTAAACAGAAGTAGAGTCCAGTATAGTGTAGTATAATAACGTATCGTATAGAATACCAATATAGTATGTATAGGTGTTTAGGGTATGGTAGCTGAAGTTGATTTACGGTTTAGGGGTTTAGCTTTCGGGGTTTAGCGGTTTATGCAAGATGTCAGGGGTTACGGTTGAGGCTTTTAGATGTTCCGAAGATCGTTCAGCAGCTTGCAGGCAGCCAAGATACACGACGTCCCCACCTTAAGGACGAAAAGCACCCTAGAAGGGTTTAAGGTTCATATACCATATAGGGATTCATAGTATATGGGTATAGGGCCCCTACTTTGAAGGGTCATTTGGTCCTTCAGGAGGGGGTTTACGGTTTGCGGTTTTGCTGGAGGCTTCGTTCCGGCGTAGAGCAAAGGCTTTTGCCTTGAACTCTCAACCATCGGGGGCCTGCGCCTGTAGCAATATCATGTTCGGGCTTCTCCATATCCTCGTGGAGAACATATAGTTTAAATTATTTCCGAAAGCAAGCTAACAATGTACATATACGCTTACTGCATTCAGGATTTCTGTATTTGGTCTTAATCGAAAACTTGAGAACTTCGAAGACAGTACCTGTCTTCAGGCTGGCTTTCGCGGGTTTAGACAGACTGTCCCAGGCACGACATCTACTTCCAGATGCGCCGAGAAGCACCAGCCGACGGCACGCTCAGGGTTCAGGGTTTCGGGTTTGGCTTGTTAGGCAGAACAGCATGCTTGAGAAGGTTGTTGCATACTTAACCTATCCTCGTGGCATCGTAAAGCCATTAATTACATAGAAGCCTGCCTCATTAGCAATACTGGTTAGGTTTCGTCCGTATTACTACAGTATAACATTTTGGTGGACACCTATACTTGATATACCTACCAAAGGCCCTTCAGGTTTATTGCAGTTAAATCCAGGACCGTTCGCACGTTACAAACGACATCGATTGACCTACCTAGCTGTACGCATGCATGTATGTGCCTGCATGCACGCACGCATGCACTTATCGTATGCGTGTGCTGATGCATATGCATGTACCTACATACACGCATGACATGTCGCGCTGCAGCGGCAAACCTTGCCGAAGGCCCTACGAAGGATTGTCTCAGGCTCGAAGCCCAGGAAGTTTAAGCGTCTCCCTTCTTGATGTCCTAGAGAAATATGGACTGCTGTAGTTCTCTTGCAGTGTTTGGGGCCTGGTTTTTATGCTTGGGAGTTTAGCATGAACATCGCGGCCCTGAAGACTGCGTGGGGCCTGCTGCCAATTTCAGGTTCAAGGGTTTAGGCCAGCCTTACGCCATCCTCAGCCAGGAGCCAGCTGCATTTTGTGACAACAACCACGGTTTAGGACTTAAAGACTTAGGGTTTAGGGCAGGCCTCCAAGTTCTACAGTCCCTTCTAGCCTGGTGCTTGCTGTGAGAACTTTCGGCGAACAGGCAAAGTGTTCGCGTGGTCGCAGCCGCTCACTCTCACCGAAAGCATGAACGGCTTGGAACTTAGACCAAGGATTCGGTGTTGTTCTCCTTAGAGGTCTCCTGATCAAGAAACGCAGATGGGTTATGGTTCAGGGAATTACCATCTTGAAGGGATTCCTATGACAGGGCTGAGCGTACAGGGCCCTGTTTCGTCAAAAGCCTGCCAAGAAGCCGAGTATTGGTATATTTGCAGGTTCCTGCATTGCCGTGGTCGGTTGTGAGACCTCCTGCGGGTCAAAAGACCTATGGCTTTTAAAGGCTCCACCCTCTAAATACCGGGCCCCTGGGGTAAGAACCTACAATGTTGTAGGGTTTGCCACTACAGGTATAAGTGAATCTCAGAAAAGTCATTGAAGTCCGGAGTTTCATGATTCAAGCTCTGCCACGGAATCTTCATCAAGTTTCAGAGTTCTGGTGTTTTTAAGGTCGTGTCTTTGTTGGTCAGTTGTTGGAGAGCCGTTTTCACGCCTCGGCAACAACAAACGCCGGCCCGAGCGGCTTCTGGGGAAGTCAAAGATGAATCATGAGCTCCTACCCCCAGACCCTACAGCCTCAACCTCGGCGGTTAACCCCAAAATCCGCTACCCCAACCAGCCCCTCAGCTTGTTGGGTAAAGGCGAAGGGCAGCTCTTTTGTAGAGCATACTTCAATTGCTGCAACCCCAAAACCACGAAGCTAACGCGATAAGCCCTTGAATAATGCAGCTATGGCGCAACATAGATCACTTTTGCTGCGTAAGCCCTACAAGCCAATATCCCAAACCCTATACCTAAACTCCCCAAAGTGTTTTTTTTTAAATAATGGCCCCATACCCGGAAAAGGCTAGTATTCTACATACTTTTTGGGGTCCAGGTACCTGAAGGAGCGGTTATAGAAGCCGCTTGAACCCCCAACCTCCTAACCCGAAGCTTCTGAGATAAAGCTAGAAGCGTGAATACTACGCAACAAACATCATTCCTTGGGGCTCCTTATATATTAAACTCTACACCCAAACCGGACCCAAATCCCACTCGGATGGTTAGGCCGATTTTTAGCGACCGAGGCTATCGCGGCTTCTTCCGCCAAAGATCTGAAGGCTCAGGGGGGGCCCGATATAGCCATCAAGTATTTTGCTAGGGCCGCTAGGGTTGAGGATTGAAAAGTGAATTTCACAATGTAAGGAGTTTGGGGCTTCGGGCATGGGCAGTAAGTATGATGGAGGAATCGGAACTGTTGTAGGATTCAGCCGCTTAGCCATTGTTGTCGCCCACTATATCATACCCCCTAGACTCTAGACCCTAAACCCTATCAAATGTATCTAGCATTCCGAGCCCTTTTGCATACGGCTGTACCAAAACCCTCAACCAGAGCCGGAAGACGACCGTCCAGCGTGGTGCTTAACATCATTTCTATATGGGTAGTTGTCAAAGTTATGGCCCTCTTGGGGTACCCCAAGTATTAGGTGCGGTATTATATCAAGGACCCCAAAACGGGACCCTAATATGGCAACCACCCATACAACTTGAGCAGACGTGCCTCGCACTACGCTGAACCCAGGCAGGCCGACAGCACCATCCTGAAGGACCCAATGACCCTTAAAAGTACGGGCCCTGTATACCCATATACCATGAATCCCTATATGGTATATGATCATGAACCTTAAACCCTTTTACGGTTCATTTCGTCCTTAAGGACCATGGACAAAGGTACTCCCGGCAAGCTGTGGGACGGGAGAGATTGGCACCGTCCTGTGATGGACATATCCCGGGCCTTCGCAATGCTGCACCCATGGTCTACTCCAGTCTCGCTGTCCCGGCAACGTTTCCTGCCGCTGTGAAGGCTTTCTTCGGACTCCGCCAATGCTCGACCGTCTGCGTGCTGGCACCCTCGTCGAAGAACCTGCATGCTACCGACACGGATTACCATTGAATGGCTCATATATGGGTTAAGGTTTAGGATTTGGGTAGAATAAGCATCAGAATATTTGATAGACCTTAGGACCTAAAGGGTTTAGGTGGCATGATATGGGGGCAGGATTTTTGTCAATAGGGCTTGGGGTTCAATGACAAGTTTAAACAGTATGATGCATGGGTCGGACTTTTTGTGTGAGCTCAGGGCTGTCGAGGCATATAGTATCAGTAATATCCTTTCATCGCGCCGTTTCAGAAATAGTGCTTTATGCCCACAACAAGGCCCCTACATAAGGGAGCTTGCAGTAAGTCGCATGAAGCTAGCTGAATGCTAGGTTCTCCGGTAGTACCCTGACATCAAAAATGAGTCAAAGAAACAGGAGGCCGGACTTGAGGCGAGACTGGGGAAGCTAAGAGCAGTTTTTTACGAAGTTGAGCAACCGTAACTCGCCCAAGATGCTATTGCAGTATACCGTTCAACCGAACCCCTACTTTGGCTAATTACTTGGTGAGGTCATCTCTGTGCATACAGTATACATATACATATACACACACAGAGACATATATATATATATATATGAGCACGAGTCAAACCGAAACCCCAAGCTTCCATAGCAAAGAAGCCCTAACACGGTCCTATATACGAGACCTTGCGCTATAAGCCGCTGCCGTGTCAGTCCAGGCACCACGGACACGGTGGAAGTCGCAGCGGCCCGTGATGAGGCTTGCATGACGCATGCCATCGTACGTACTATACGAGCCGGAGTATTTTATTATGTTCCGTAATTCGGGTCTAAGTACAGATTGATTGCTAGTAGTCCTATTCGACGCGCATAGTAGTGCCTAAATGGGGGATACTTAGGCTAAAGGGTTTGGGTTTGGAGTTCAGGGTATAAGTTGTAGGAGTTTAAAGTGGTTCAGGCTTGGGGTTTTTAAGGTTTATGCGGGCCATAGTAGTAGTTCCTAACGCAGAAACCGAAGCTACTTTGGACTGTAGGTGTGAGGTGGGCATGTCGAGCAGATTTCAGGCTTATTATATACACGAAAGCTCAGGAATTGGGGTCCTGATGCAAAGTGGTGCTACCTGTGTATATAAGGTTTGATGTGTAAAGTTCGTTCCAACGTTGCATCCTTGTTTGGGGTATCAATGACGATGTTGGTTCACTGTGATAAGATTCCCTTTTTTTGGAAAGCTCTATAATGGGCCTTGGGGCCCTTACCATATGGGCATTGTTCTACATCTTGGTTAGCCTGTCTCGGGGTGGATGCCCTGAACTCTCTGTAGCCCCTAAACTGCTACAGGCCCCGGAATCTTAAGCCCCTCCCCGTGACATCTAAACAATCGCTATAGATCGCCTTCTACTACCCGACAACAAAGCCGAAACTCTCATCCGCAGCCCCAAACCCCAAACTCCCCTAAGCCCTAAATTCCAGGTCAGTGGATTCCTCCGACTACGGCTGTCGAGCTGCAATCAGGAGACAATCCCAAGGTAATTTAGGTTTCTCCCACAAGGCTGTTCTTGAGGCTTCTTTTCACAGCTTTCGAGTAAAGGGGTTTCAGGGTCTGAGGCTCAGGGTCCCGGGTCCCTAAACCTTAAACCGTAAACCCTGGTAGAAGTGCATGCTCACCCGAAGGCCCCATAGTAGTTCCTTTTTGTCCTTCATATTTAGAATCCTATGAGGTGCTCCCAAAAAGGAACTACTTTGGGGCCTATGCTCATACATGATTCAGATACTTTCAGCGATTCGGCAATCCATATTATGATTTGAGGCGTATTCCTCCATGAAGGGGCCTTGAGAGCGGCTTGGCTGATGTAATGCACACTGACCCTGCATCTGGGCATTCCACGCCTCGTTTGTGCAGGGGCCTCCACCCTAAACCCTACTTAGATAGTGAACCGGGGAACTTCAAACGTTTTGGCCTTTTAAATTAGCTCTATCTTCGAAATTTTGAACTTTTTGGGGCCCGGTTGTTGGAGAAGAGAGCCTAAACCCGGCAGCGAAAGTTCGTGCAGGAGCCCTACCTGATCGACAACCAGTCCACGCACAAGTGCATCGCGTCCAGAGTATACCCTTAGGGGTACTTAGAATAGTTTTTCATTTTTTGTTATTATAATCCCTAAGAAACAGCTAAATTTATAATTTTTGCTAGGGTTCTAAGTTCAGTATAGTACCCGCACCCACCTCTACGGGTAGAGGGCATCTGGTTTCACTAACCGGCTTTCGGTTTAGTTTTAGGTTGCAGGAAATATGGGTATAGGGCCCCTACTTTTGAGGGTCATTTGATCCTTCAGGTACTGCAGGGTTTACGAGTTTAGGGCTGAGGGTCATACCACGCACCGTTTGGCATTCAGGGTTGTGCTAAACCTTGGAACCCTAACCCTGGAACCACCCTAAACCCTAAACCTCTAACCTTATTAGCAATTGCCTATACTGTTTTGGGGGTTCCTTATTTTATTTATAGTATGATATTCCCCCCAAACCCTATTCTAATTACCAGGGCTTCTATATTAGCTCCATGATTTGTCTGCTGCATGTGGAGGTGTTCAGCGTCAGGTGGGCCGTCCGCTTTCATGACTGCCATTTAAGCTAAACTCTAGTACCCCAAGGCTCCATGTACTCATATAGCATACACTTAGGCCCTCGAGGATCCCTATATAGGTATTTAAAGCCTATGCATAGACTGTGCAGGCACATCGAGCCCTGGGGATAGGGGCTTGATCCTCAGCTTCGGCTCTGATATCGACCGAGTTGGACGATTCTTCAAGTTCATTTCGGGGTGCGTACATGGGGTAAAGGGTCCGGGTTTAAGGTTTAGGGGTCTAGGGTGATCCGGGTTTCGGGTTTAAGGTTTAGGGGTCTAGGGTGATCGCTATGCCAGTGCTTGGCAAACCTACGTTGTCAATCTTCCCGAGAAGAGAAACATGCAGAATTAGCAGACCGCAGTCCGTTTACATATCCTGTGTGGCTTCAAGCCCATAAGGGGACGTGTAACTCCTACAACTACCCGTTCAGATTCTCATAGATGAACTTAGCTGAAATCCCTGTAATCAGACCTTGCGGGACTCTCAAGACATCGCAGCCGCGCAGCAGGGGACTTCATGCTGCGTTTGCCTTCCAGGTGGGTTGTGTACAACTCCGTCGGTAGGAGAGTGGATCCTAAGGTGGTTTCTCGATGGCATGGTGATCCCAAGGTGCTCTACCGTCTTGCGTTCCGTGTGCTCGGCATGGGAGACAAAAATGGCTCCGACATTGCCCGGGCCACTCATGATCCATTCGGAGCCTTTGGCCGTCTTCGGCCATTCATGAAGCAATTCTTTGAAGGCATGCGGTACTCGACCCAAGTTCCACGCTCGAGTTCGGAAAGCACATCCCTGGCCCACGTCGTTCGTGGTGCCGGCGTAGGTGCAGTCGTGATCAGCTGAACCCCGAACCCGGGCGAGGTTTCGCGCGGACCGGGTATGGGCAGAGGGAGGCAAAATTATGGTCCCTCTTGGGGTCCCTATTATAATACGGCACCTATTATTTAGTGTACCTAAAAAGGGGCCATAATTTTGACAACTACCCATTTAGCTTCGCGATGCAGAGGCTCCAGCAAATGAGCTCAGATGGGTGAGAGGATTGCCGCCGGATACTTGGGACTTAGTAAGTATGGTTAAATGTACCTTAATTGGGGTTATAAGTAATTATGAGTATAGTTACCTTAATTAAAGCCCTAGTTACTCAGTCCCATGATCCTCGAAGTAGCATTGATGGCATCCGTCCTGGTTCATCAACGCCTTCGTGCCCCATCTTCGCCATGCTGGAGGCCTGTTTTCTCCCTGCTTGAGGCCTGACATGCTCTGTGAACTTCTGTGTTGCTGATGACGTCATATCTGGCAACTACGGTTTATCCGAAAATGTATACACAGAACTTGAACAGGCCTTTACCTTGAATCTGCCGAACCCCCAAAGCCTATCTTGAACACTAACTCGAACCTAAAGGCTTATATATATATTTATATGTATATATATATATATATATATATATATATATATACATACCTCAACTGGAAACCCCGCCCCCTTAAACCATATGGCCCCAAAGCCAAAGCACCAAGCCCGAAACCCCCAATCCTTGAGCCGCGATCCCCCTCCCTCCAGCGAAACCAAAAACAAACAACACTGCAAACCTCCCATCGGACGCATTTTAAGCCCTGCACAGAACCTTCTGGAACCCCTCGACGCGAGCCCTTGTGCAAAAAGCCTCAGCAGGAGAGGCAACGGGAGCACCAGAACCCTCAACCCTAAA
Source organism: Symbiodinium sp. CCMP2592 (assembly GCA_905221615.1). Lineage (NCBI taxonomy): Eukaryota > Dinophyceae > Suessiales > Symbiodiniaceae > Symbiodinium > Symbiodinium sp. CCMP2592. The sequence continues at coordinate 1,418,040 of CAJNDT010001001.1, forward strand.
ATTTGAGCCACTCCGAACCATATAAACCCTAAACCCAAGTCCTGAACCCTGACCTGAAGGACCAAATGACCCTTGAAAGTAGGGGCCCTTCACCCATATGCTATGAATCCCTATATGGTATATGAATGAACCTTACACCCTTTTAGGGTTCATGTCGTCCTTACTTAAAGGATCATGGGACTTAGTAACTAGGATTATAATTAAGGTAACTAGACTTATAACTACTTTCAACCCCAATTAAGGTAGTTATAACCTCCTCCAAGCAGGGGAAACCCCAAACGCCCAAACCTAGCCGAGGCACCTTAGCACCTCAGAGCGCCACCGGCTGGACGATGCGCCTGTGCTGCCTTTCCTTTAGGGTTTCGGGTTTAGGATTTCGGGTTTGGGGTTTAGGGTTTAGGGTTTGTGGGTTTCGGGTTTGGGGTTTAGGGTTTCGGGTTTGGGGTTTAGGGTTCCGGTGTTGGGGTTTCAGAGTCTGTTAAGCTCGCTTATCTTACGGCAACATCAAGGGCAATACAACGGTTGCATAAATCGTCATTGACGGTTTGGACAGACATTCTCTGCTACAGGTCCCGTACATTTAGCATAATGCAATTTTTGCAGGGTTTGAAGGGGATCTACGTTGGTATAGAAAGTTCCTCTTGAAGGTCCTAGGAGGAGTATAAGAGTGCGAGTGTTTTTGTAGAACCACTCTAGACTTATACGATTTAGAGAGTCTTTCTTCAAGGTCCCATACAAACCGACATTTGCCGAACGGACGACGTCACCATCGATAGGAGAGAGATCTTTTGGTCGGAGGGTTTTGGGACAAGAGTTTCGGTGTTCAGGATTTTGGCTTTGAGAGTCACACTAGTCTTCAATCAGGGCTGTCCTTCTGCAGAAGTGGCCACATAAGGAATAGGCAGGTACCGTCTGTTCGTGGTGCCTGCTCCTCGTCTAGTACCTGAAGGACCAAATGACCCTTAAAAGTATAGGGCCGTATGCCCATATACTATGAATCCCTATCTGGTATATGAACCTAACCCTTTTAGGGTTCGTTTCGTTCTTCATGTAGTCTTTGCGAGCCCCCTTGAAACCCAGGGAACTTCCCAGACCTCCCAAGATCCCTTGTTTCAAGGAACACACCTCAAAGCATGCTGGGGGATCTTATCATTATCAAAAACTTAAGGTATATTCCTCAAGGGACTTTGGAAGGTCTGGGTTATGTCGGTTAGACCTTAGATAGTGAACGGGGGAACTTTAAACTTTTTGGCCATATATATTAGCTCTATCTTAGAAAGTTTGAGCTTTTTGGGGCCCGGTTGTTGAAGAAGAGAGAGATTTCCTTATGTGGATGTTCTTAGCTACCTCGGCGGAGCGGCATTTAGTTGTCGGCTGACGCTTGTGGGGTTTGGGCTTACCTGGACCCGTTAGGGCTCTTGCGCTAGGGATCTAAGGACTCATACATTAAGGCTTTTGGGCCCAAAGCCCATACTATATGAGGCTTTTGGGCTATTTTGATCCTCAGGGTAAGGTACCATAGGCAGGGCCCTGGTAATCCTGCAGTAGTGGGTAAGGGTCAAGAGAGGCCAGTTGAGGAGTTTCACGCCTGCTGAAGAGCGGCCTTTGGGGTTTAGGGTTCTTCAGCTTTTGAAGTTGCGCTGCAGGGGATGGATCACTGGGGTTGAGTTTGTATTAGCAACGAAACAGTGATTTCCTGGAATTTCCCCGATACCCTACACCACAGACCTGAATGCTCTACACCAGCCGAGATCCCTAAACCGGTTTGGCGTAGAGCTTCAGGGTTCCGAGCTTTCCGATCCACTCTGTTGGGGGGCTGCTTTGTTGTTCAAAACAGGCCCTTTAGCATCAAACCGAAATCAGGATCAAGAGGTGTCTTTTTGAATTCGGCCTGCGAGGCCAGGCATCAGGGGAATCAGTGGCTTACGGTTGTTTTGGAAATTGTCGGGGTTAGGGTTTGGGTTCGGGGATACACGGCTTTAGGGTTCACTTCACTGCTTCAACTGGTGCTGCTGGCACCCGAATACATTCATATCCATTGGCCAAAACCCTGGAAGCCCTGTCAACCCACTCTATCGAGAAAAAGGTTCGGCAATCGATAGCTCGGTCCCCTTGTAAAGGCACGAACCCTACCAACACTGTAGGCAACTTCTGACAAAGACCCGTCTGCAATCCTTCAACACCCCCCTTCCGACAACAAAGCGAAAATCCTAGACCCTAATCCCATAAAGCCCTGATCCCAAAGCCCTACCCACCTTAAAGCCCGAGACCACAACCCTCCTAAACCTAAAACCCTAATCCCTGAACCCTACAAAAAATCCTGAACCCTAAACCCTAAACTCTAAACCCTTCTAAATCCTAAACCCAAACTCAAAAGCCAAAAGCCTGATAAGCAACCCTAAAAAGGTAGGTCTTGTCGGCTACAGGAAACCCAAAAGCCAACATCCAAAAGCGGGCCCGAGGCACTTGAAGCCGGAGGATGGTCGGGGGGCCCTGCATCTGCGAGCCTTCAAAGCTGAGAGGCTTAGGGCTACTACGGTTGATGATAGAAATGGTGCATTACCTTAAGGACCCTAAACAACGGGAATTATGGTATATTCCTTATTATGGCTAATGCAGGATTTATATTATCAACAGTAGGGTTAGGTGGGTGGTTGTGAAGATTTGGGTCCCTTTTTTGAGTCCTGAATATAATACGGCACCTATGTTTTAGGGTACCCAACAAGGGATCCTAATTTTGACAACCACCCATCTGCGGGCCTTCAAAGCTCAGGAGCTTAGGGCTTGCAGGGTTTAGGGGTTTGGGGTTTAGGATTTAAGGGTCTTGGGGGTTTTGGGGTTTGGGGTATAAATTTAGGGGTTTAGGATTTAGGGGTTTTGCGGTTTAGGGTTTAGAGGTTTAGGATTTAGGGGTTTAGGGTTTAGGATTTAGGGATTTTGTGGTTTATGGTTTAGGATCTAGGGTTTTGGGGTTTTGGGGTTTAGGGTTTGGGAGGCGAAGCTGCTGGGACCCAGACTTGAAGTAAACCTCAGTGCTCTACTCCTCTGAAACAGTAAACCTCACACCCTTAGACCCTACTTAGGACCCCAGAAACGTTACCTTATTGGGATCCCATATTATAAACTCCATGTCGAAGTCTCTGTATTTGGTAGGCTATATTTGGGCTATTCACTTGATTTCGATAGGGTTACGGTTCACTCCTCTCTCAATTGACCCTGCAGCTCCTCATCATTGGGTTTAAGTTTGAGGGTTTACATTTTTAACTACTTAAGGTTTCAGGTTTAAGATTCGGGGTTTGTGGGTTTAAATGTGTGTGCCACAGCCCACTTCGACATAGAGGTCAGAAAGTGGGTTGCCAGTCCATGTCAACCAGTTTCATGGTTAGGTCATCGGGAGTTTCGGAGTTTGGGATTTACCTTGTCCTACCAACACCTACATGTTTGTAGGTCGCTATAAATTCCGGTTTATAGTAAGAACCTACACAAATCTAGGGTTTGGCAGCTTAAGGTAGGCTGGGTTGTACTGGTTTGGTGTTTAGGGCTTGGGGTGCAGAGCATTGGGTTAAGACGTCTCGGGTTCAGCATTGTTCTCAACGCATCCGGGGGATTTCGGTATATCCGGTTTCAGGATATTTCGGAACTGGACCTAAACCCTACGGGTATACCTTAACCCTGAATAACCTACCTTTTTAGGGTTCCTTATTATGCTTAAATTCAATATAAATCCTTCAAAAGGTTGGTAATTCAGGATAAAGGTAAACCCCAGACTCCAAAACTCCATATTGTTTGGGCCTACTAGCCATTCTGTATAACAAGCTTCCGCCCAAGATCTTCCAAAGTCGGCTCAGAAATCTATGAAGCATCGGTTGAAAGTTTGCAGACTAGACACTAGAGTCACTAGACCCTGATCCCGAAACCCCGAAACCCCAAACCCTTTTCCAGTCTCTGAGGCCCCCTAAATGATAGAACCATTCTAGCAACCGTTTTACCAACCCTAGCCCCCAAAGCTGGTGGGCTTGGGGCTCTCCACTTCGCATTGCAAGCGCATTTAGGGTAGGATTTAGGGTTTAGTATTTAGAGTGTAGGGTTAAGGATACAGGGGTTTAGGGCAAGGCTTTAGGGTAGGATTCAGAGTGCAACGTGTGCTTTCAGGGTTTGAGGGTTCAGGGGATATGCATACGCTGTGAAAGTTCGAATTGGCCACGAGCGTGGTCAGGGCCGAGTCCCCGGTCTCGTACAAGATCATGGCCGTGTACTTGGGCTCGGTCACGCGCCCGGACGGGGGCACGAGCGAAGACATGAATGGACCTGTCTTTGCCGTACCTGAACCTCGAGGGCGTGCTCATGCCCGTGGCCGTGGGCATGTGCAGGAGCAATCACATGGAATTGGGCAAGGTTGTGAACCCGGTCTCACAGCACCCACACATGAAAGACGACCGGCGATTGAGCTCCCTGAACAGCATTGGACGAGGTATAGCAATGTGCACAGGGTACCTGTCACCCGCTTGGCGTTCTTCTTGCCCTTCCACACTACAGATCAAGTTGCTTATGAACCCTGCTCAGGGCTTAATTTCGGGGTTTGGAACTGTTGGACTCAATAGCCCAAGATCTGTCACCCCGATCTCCTAAACCCTAGACCCTAAACCCTACCCTAAGGGTCCTAACACATTTGGGGAACCTCAAAATTGAGGGTTTCTGAATTCTGAGACCCCAAAGAGACCCAAGGACTCTCCCTAGGACATTCCGGAGGACCCTTAGGGTAAACTATCAACCCTCCAAACCCTCGACTAGACAGGTCTCCTAAACCGTAAACCTACCAAACCCTCCGTCCTAAAATGAAGCTCGAGGTCCGTACCCTTTCTTGTCGCACCTGTGGGGCAACGACACTGTGGTGCTGCTCACAACAGTTACAGGACTGCTTCCATAAAGTGACCCATCCTTCCTACGGCCCATAGGAGTCCTTCCAGGAACCTTCCTGGCTGCACTCCAACATGAGAGTTTCCGAAAATTATGGGTACCGTAGTTTGGGGTCCTTATATTAAGGAGCCTACGATTTAAGGTACTAGATTAAGGCCCCTATTTGTGGAAACTCCCATATAGTAACCCTACTTGTACCTCGTTCGTAACTCTATTATAAGTACTCTTCATATAATATAGTAGTCCTATAGAAGCCCTCATCGTTTCGGGCCTTCGGCCGCAGACGCCCTAAGAGACGCAGGATTTGATCTCAGGCCTCATCCCGCGGTTTCGGGTTTAGAGAGTTGAGGTTTAGCGTTTGAGGGTGTTGGACCAAACGCTGGTGGGAGCGTCTTAAGAAACAGCAGCAAGAGCCACTAGAAGCTTCAGTCCTTGACATTTGAGGTTTTGGACTTTACCGTGCTTAGCCACCATAACCGTAAGGACGAAATAAACCCTAAAAGGTCTTAAGGTTCATATACCGTATAGAGATTCATAGTATCTGGGAAAATGGACCCTACTCTTAAGGGTCATCTGGTCCTTCAGGTAAACCCTGAACCCTAAACCCTAAACCTAAACCTTAAACCCTAAACCCTAAACCCTAAAACCCTAAACGCTTAAACCCTTAAACCCTAAACCCTGAACCCTTCAGGAAGTTCCAGGTTTGACAAGGGCAGAAAGTAACACTCTTCGTCGAGAGTTAGTGCTGACAGAAACAAATGGGTAGTTGTCAAAATTAGGGTCTCTTTTTGGGTACCCTAAGTACTATAGGTGCCGTATTATAGTAGGGACCCTAAAAGGAGCATAATTTTGACAACCACCCAAATGGTGATGTCTCGAAAGCTTGAAAAATTGTTATGTTTCCCCCGCCCGTCAACAGAGTTGCTTCACGAACGAGATCCCTACGCTCGAAAACCCAGCGTTTAGCGCTACCTGGTATGTCATCGGCCAGCATGATGTTTTGAGTTTCCGAAGATAGGGGACCCTAGTATAGTACCCTAAATAGTAGGATCCTGAGATCCCCAAAATAAGGTACCTCCTGTTTTCGGAAACTCCCACACGTCGCAGTCCACTTCTCAACACGAGCTTTTCTCGTCCGCGGGCAGCAAAGCCATCGGCCCCGGGCCGGAGTGATCAGAGTTTCGCAGATCAAAAACACGTCCGGTTTATTGAATAGTTCCTAGTTGTCTGTTATGTTCCTCTCGCTCCATCTGTCTCAATCGCTCTCTCCCTCCCTCCCTCTCTCTCTTCCTATCTCTATCTCTCTCTGCCTCTCTTTCTCTCTCTGTTTCTCTTCCTATCTCTATCTCTCTCTGCCCCTGTCTCTCTCTGTCTCTCTTCCTATCTCTCTCTCTCTCTTTCTCTTCCTATCTCTATCTCTCTCTCTCTCTCTCGCTCCCTCCCTCTGCGTCTCTGGCGTCAGGAAAAGGCCGACACGAGCAACAGGAGACCTTCGAGATCGATTTGGCGCAACTTGGCCGGAAGGAAGGGCCAAGTTGTTTGCTTGGTTGGCTATGTTTTAATTTTGGTTCATATGAAGGCGATGAAGCCCAAGAGAATATTCAACAACAAAATATTATGGTTCTAAGGGTGGTATGATTGGGGAGTTGTACAGGTTCTTCCATGTTCAGGCTTTGGGGGGTTTGGAAGCCTAGGTCTGTTTGTTTGTGTGTGCGCTGGTGTGTAAGGGTCGCTTTCATTTGGGGGTAAGGTTTTTTGCGCTCACGCATGCACTGGGCATGCGACATGCTGCATGCTGACCCTGGTACAAACTCTGAATCCGAAGGTTCCATCTAAAACTCCCGTTTAGAAACCCTAGAACCTTTACAGTATAGGGTCCTCATACTATTTTTGGGTTACCTGATTATGTTTAAGAATATACTCCAGAAGCCGTATGCTAATTATTAAGGCCCCTGCTTTGGCTTCAGTCACGCAGGCTCAGTTTCGCAGGTCCCCCATCCCCATGGCCTGGTCTTATCCGCATAGACGGACGGGTTAGGGTTTAGGGTTTAGGGACGATGAAGCTGTGTACTTCAGGGGTGCCTCATGTAACGCTGTAAGAATTTAGGAAATGGGGCTTGGGGTTTAGCTGTAAGCAGAGTGGCATCCATCAATCAAGCATGAAAGGTCAGCCGATGGATAAGGTCCCCCTGAACCCCCAATACCTACCGATTTGAGGACATATACGTCATCGCTATAAAGAGCCCTTAAGCATTGGTTCTCTAGGGTCCGGTAAAACCTAATGCTGCACCCTAAACCAAACTGTCCGTTTCCCCCATACCTAAAACCCTAAATCCTACACCCTAAACCCGTACCTACGATTTTGCCCCTCAAACCACGGCTTCTGTCAACCCCTGTAGCGCAAAGGGTCCACATACACTACCATTCTGGAATTAGGTCCCCAAAACCATAATAGGTATAGTCCTTTAGGACCTAAGTCCATAATGGTAGTGTGTAATGGACCCTCTGGGTAGATTCATAGATCCTTCCAGTCATAAGCCCTACGCGCCCTCGTCCCCAGGGACTAAGTCCTTGGGTCGTAGAACGCGTAGCCGAAATGAGGAAAGCCTGGACGCATACCTGCGGGCCACTTCGAGTTGAGGTTGGGCAGGCCCTCTGGGGAGTTTAAACTGTACCTAGAGTCTCCATTCCCTGGGCCTATAGCCCGAAAATACGAGGGTTCATAATAAGGTTCTGAATCAGGTTCCGACATTAAGGGTCTAGGGTTTAGGGTTTTAAGGTTCGAGGAATTTGAAGGCTAGCTTCAGGAGGGGTTCGGAGTTCTGAAAGTGGTTGTTTAAACAGTACGTGGCTTTCGCGTTGCAGGGTTCCCTAAAGACGAAATGAACCCTAAAAGGGTTTAAGGTTCATATACCCTCTAGGGATTCACAGTATATGGGTATAGGGCCCCTACTTTTAAGGGTCATTTGGTCTTTCAGGTTTGTGGCATGGGACCTTGGATTGAGCGTTTTGAGCTTGCAAGGCTTTAGCCCTCATCCATAAGTTTCAGAACCGCCCTCGACTGTACAAGTTAACCCTAAAGGGTCCAAAGTACCTATATAGTAGAATGTAGGGTTTCTATACTCTGAAGTACTATTATGATTTGAGGAAGTATCCCCCATGGCAGTACCTCGGACTCTTAAAAACTAGAAGAAGTTGTCTTTCTAGCTTTCAGTTCTGCTATCACGCTTCAGGATGTGTGGCTGCTATTCAGGATTTTGTTCCTAAGTCCCTAAACCCTATAAAGCCCCCAAGCCAAGCCGTAATTAAACCCGAAGTCGTTGACCGCCGAAAGGGTGTCTATGAAGTCCGGAAGGCCCCATGCCTAGATGTTAGTAAGTAGTCCCTAAAACCCACCCCTTTAGTCCTATTCCCTCCACCCTAAACCCCTAAACCCTAAACCCCCAAACCCTAAAGAACCTGAAGAGCAGCGTGCTGAGCAGATTGAATTGCAAAAGGAAGAAGCAAGGCTTGCCGAAGAGGAGGCTGCCCGCTTGGCTGCTGAGGCGCAACCTCAGCAACAAAAGTCAATGTGGGAAGACAACGCTTCTATGATATTTGCATCCTCAAAAGCGCTGTCTCTCAGATTCAGTGAGGGGCATAGCGCATTGCCGCTGGTGCGGGTGCGTACCCCGGGCAAGCCTTTGGGCTCGTAACCCTTGTGAGGGTCAGAGCACACTTCTTTTAGGCACAGGCAACCAAGATCCAAGATACACTTACGCGAAAGTTACTGTATACTGTACACTTACACTGTACAAACTTTCACTCTTCGGTGTGCGGAGGTTTTGATTTGTGCGTGTCATTCTTGCAGGGGCCATGCCTGTGAGCCTAGTGCGCCTGGCACTCGATCTCGCACAGCATTGCCGTCACCACCGCTGCGGCGACTGGGGAACGTACCTGAGCGGAGCTCAGGATGTTCACGCTGACCCGACTACCCCAAAACCCTTAAACCCCCCAAAGTTCAAAGTAACAAACCCCTCGAACCTTCTCATGTCCTGAATCCTGAGTCGCGAAGTCCTCACCCTCCTGCCCTTCTGCCAAAGTTTAAGCAATTACCAATACCATTTTTTTGGTGGGGGGTCCTTATTATAATTATTGTCGGATGGGCCCCAAACCCTATTCTAATTCTTAAGGCCCCTAGAATTATTATAGAAGCATGAGAGACCCTTGGGGTTTAGGGGGTTTGGTGGGAAGGGTAGTTTAGGGTTTAAGGTTTGGTGCTTAGAGTAGAGTTTAGGGTTTGACAGTGAGGGTTTAGGGGTAACGAGAAATCCTATTCGTGTTTTTGTTCACAACCCGTTCCCTAAATGGCCCTTAAATCCTATACCTAACGCCCCACACTTGCGTAAACGTGCAGTTCCCAAGAGGTTCACCGTATGCTTCTTGGCTTTTTTCACAAACTGTATCAGTCTGTTTCCGAGTATAGAAGATTACTATGCATATGAACTGGGACTTGAAACATTTTGTCAAGCCTCTAAATCATACCCCAAGCCAACCAGAAACCGACACCCTAACATCCTACACACCAAAGCCTTTGTTGTGTCGGACTTTTAAGCCCTGAACCCTCAAAACCCTTAACCCTACAAACCCTAAACCCTATAAACCCTGAGCTCTACAAAACACACTAAACCCCAAGCCCTCGTGACAGGCCAAGCAGAATTCCAAGCTGGTGGTGATTCGTGAAGGTAGGCCTGCCGTAGCCCGGCGGCACTTGAACTTTTTGGCAAAGCCAGGGGTACGTACCTGTTCCTTTTTGGGATTCCGGATGTAGGAAATTGTTGATTACCAAACTCAAAAGGGTGGCTCATATTTCGCTGAGGTTTTTGTTCGAACGGGTCAGGTCTGAGGCTTTCGGGCTTACGTATGTGAGGTTTAGGTTAGGTTCTCAGTACCAATTTGGGGGGAAGTAGCCGATATGGGGATCCTGATGATCCAGAATCTGAAGGTTCCTGCTGCTTCGGGTTTCATGTACTGCTGTTTACATCGTTGAGAATAGGTGACCGAAACGCCACCTAGCATCAGGATTAGAACCTTGTGACATCACCTTTGTAGGTGTTCCTCTCTGTGTGTTATTGGGTTGGGTCAGTTAGGGCTTCAGGGAACAAGGATGGATTACTCGTCTAAGTCCGAAGGTTCGAGTTTATGTTCTACTGAACTAGAGCGCTCTTCGTAATGCGCCCATTCTTGTAGCTGTGCCATGACAAGGACCCCGTTGCGGCAATAATGTGCTGTGATAGCCGATAACCAGTTCGTTTATAAGGAGCATGGCACAGCACAGTTTCAAAGCAAGCCTGTACTACACTCTCATCGCAAAGATCCTCGTGTTACAGCCCTAAACCCAAAACGTCCAAACCTGAACCCCAGACCCCTAAACCGTAAAACCCAAAAGCCTAAACCCTACATCCTAAATCCTAGCCTAAGAACTTTAGCCAGTGACCTGCAGCCCTGTCCGAGATGCATCGCGCCTCTCGCCGGTCGCGGAGAGAGTCAGGCGGCAGTGCTTGGTGAGACCCTGCTTCCAGATGTTTTCTTCATGTGGGTTTAGTTTAGTGACAACAACAGGTACACTGGTGTAGATACATGCAGGTGGGTATTTCTAAATCGGTACAGTGTAAGTGTAGCGTGGCCATAACATAGGAAAGTGGTGAAATCCACTATTTGTTTCATTTTTGTGAAGAGACTGTAGTGGAAAGAGTATCACATTATGTGTCATAGCACGGAACGCTATAAGCGCATAGCGAAATGCAGCATCGTACAGCATAGTATAAACTCGCTTCAATACAGTAGAATGTCACAGTAGATACGAGCATGGAAAGCACGATAATGCATTGCACCGTAATGTACTGTGATGCAGTGTAATATACTGTACATCTTTATCACGGTACTGTGATGAAAAATACGTGACATACACAATCGTGTGAGATACATGTATACGGACGATGCGTAGTACTTCGAAGGATTACTTCTGTATTAAGTTACCAAGCCTGAATATGTAATCGGGCTCTTTCCAGACATGATTGAAATTGAAATTCTTGGAATCATCAGAATCATCAGTTATGTCGGGGAACCTGTGCGATACACGCAGGTCTGAAGACGGCATGGCATAGCCAAGGATCCACGGCGCTATACGTTCAAAAGAAGGCATATGTGGTTGATAGGTTGCTGTTTAACAGGGCTTTAGATGGCTTATCAACAACAGCATGTCTTCAAGAATTCTTGGAAGGGTCGAATCAAGGCCTTGAGGGTCTGATGTCTGCGTGTTTCTTCTTTAGGGATTTCACAAGGGTCGTCTCAAGGGTTCCAGAAAAGGGTCTACATAGGGCCTGGTTCAGGACTGCTCTATGGTTGTCGGATAGAGTTTCGGGTGTAATCACTGTTGCGAGTTTCAGGTTTAGGGGTGTAGGGTTTGGATGTTTTGGTAGTTTTGTGGGCAAAATACCCGAAGAAAGCTCCCGAAGCAGGCGTGCTGCAGACTCTGCTGCTGGGCTGAAGAGAACAGCACGGCATGGGGTGTCGCTCTTTTCCTTTGATGTAGTTGGCTGTGCATAAACTCATCGAAGTGAGCACTGGCTGCTTGTTGATTGGTTCTGGTAGGGTTGAGAGATCATGGGTACATTCTAAAGGTCATTCTAAAGGTCCCTTGCTACTTTAGATTGCGTTGTAGCTCCGTAGTCCGGTGCCCTTGCTTGGCTGGTTTCGGGTAATGTCCGCTTAGGGTTCCCCAACAGAAGTTCGTTGACACAAGGGCATTATAACCACATACACCAAGACCTTGGTCAAGGGTCCATGTATGTATGTATGTATATATATATATATATATGGGAGTTTCCGAAAATAGGGGACCCTAACATAGTACCCTACATAGTAGGATCCTTAATACAAGGACCCAACCTAAGGTACACTCCCCCCCCCCCCCCCCCAATTTTCGGAAATTCCCATATTGTGTGAAATGGCAAGTCAAGGAGGATCTGAAATTACCCCTGAGCCTGCAGCCTCTGGGCCGGGTGCTTCAGGGTTTACCTGGACCCTAAGGAACCTGTTTGGGCTCCCTAAATAATATGACGATTTCTTTATAGAAATCCTGAAAAAGATAGGCTATTTGGGGTTAAGGTAGGGTTTAGGATTCAGGGAGTCGAGCCCTCGCTATCGGCCCGACTGTCCCCCCAAACCTCTGACCCTGCGGTCGACAAGGAGTGCAGAATAACAGTTGGAGGGTCATGGGACTTAATTAGTAAGTACAGTTATAAGTACCTTAACTGGAGTTAGAAGTAATTATAAGTATAGATACCTTATTTATAACCCTAGTTACTAAGTCCCATGATCCTTTAAATAGGCTTGTAGCCCCCATCACCAAAGCCTGTGATCTTTAAGCCCCACCCAGACGTCCGGGAGGATCTAGAATGTAGATCCCCTAATTTGGGGCCCTATACTACGAAGAGTACTCTATAAGAACCCCATCTACTTTTTGGATCCTCCCGGGGGTCTGGGCAGAAGGTTTGGAGGTCGGAATAATTCATGGTAATGTCTTCAAAATCCCAGAGCTTTAACCCTACCTTTTTAAGGACATATATAAGGAAATCATAATAAGAAACCCTAGAAGGTAGGTTATTCAGGATTAAGGTACAGTCACTGTCAACCCTAAACCCTGAACCCTAAAGCCTTATAAACCCTAAACCTCCAAACCCTAAACCCTTATCAGCCCTAAACCCCTAAACCCTAAACCCTTATAAGCCCTAAACCTCTACACCCCTAAACCCTCATAAACCCTAAACCCCTAAAACCGTTTAAACCCTAAACCCCTAAACCCTCATAAACCCTAAACCCCTAAAACCGTTTAAACCCTAAACCCCTAAACCCTCATAAACCCTAAACCCCTAAAACCGTTTAAACCCTAAACCCCTAAACCCTAAGCCCTTATAAACCCTATAATCCCTACAGTCACGGTCAACCCTGGCACTGAGGAAGCGCATGAGCACGGTCCTGCATGCGGCGGAGCAACGGCGAGGGCAGACGGTCGTGGAGCTGGGCCGCAGCCTCGTTCCCGTGGGCTTACCTCGAGCTTAGAGGGGGTTTGCGGTGTGAGAATAGGGTTTGGGGTGTATGGGCTTCGGGGGGAGTATGGGTGTAATTATGGCGTTTAAGCTTTGGCGTTCAGGGTTTTGGGTTTTCGATTCACCTGTGGCGAAAAATACTACCATTTCGAGTGCTACCCTGCAGGTCGTGATTGTCTTTGTTGAAGGTGCTTGGTGACGTACAGGGGTTTGTGTTTTAGGGTTTACGCGTTTGGGGTTTATAGGTTAGGGGTTAGGGACTGCTGTGAGGGGCTCTGACTCATTTGAGGTGGACAGCGACTGACACAAGCCGTTTGAGAGTACTGGGTTTGCAGAGTTTCGTCGGTCGATACCGTCTGTGGCAGGCCATGTTGAGAGCGATCGCCAGATTGCGACATTCACATTAATTACGGTAGGGGCCTTAACATAGTATAGGCAATTATTCAGGCCCCTATGGTACTCGGACCTTTCTGTTTAGTGTAGATATTTGTTTCAGCTCGCCGTACTCCGGTTCATCCAGGCATGAAGGCCGTTTGCCTGCGTTTCCACTGCTCCGGAGGATGACGCCTAACGTGGCCGGTCGACTTCCTTCCGAGCTTTGCCTAAAACCCCTAAACCCCTAAATTCTCCGAGGTGTTCGCAAAGTGGTGTCGGATTATACCCTAAATCATAGTAGGATCCCTATCTTCCTTTAGGGATATTGGGGTCCCTGGGAACCCTCAAAGGTGTTCGCAAAGTGGTGTCCATGGCGACCGGCCAAGCCTCGCAGTCTTTGAACCCACGGAGTCCGGCGGCAGATTCTGCATCGCTCTCCTTCGGGCAGCTTCAGGACCTTCTAGGGGGGCTTTTAAGGGTTTATACTATGACATACTGGGCTTTAGGGTTTTGGGGTTTTAGGGTTTCAGGGTTTAGGGTTTCAGGGTTCAGGGTTTTAGGGTTTTGGTGTTTGTTTACGGTTTTGGGGTTAGGGTTTTGGGGTTTATGTCACAGTTTATGGTCTTAGGGTTTTAGGGTTTAGGGCTTGGGGTTCAGGGTTCTGTTTAGGTTCCAAACAGGGTTTCTGAAAAGGGTTCTCTGAGGGTGCGGGAAGGGCTCCCTATAGTTATAAGCCTAAGCCCTGAATGCCCTAAATCTTCAACCTGAAATCCTAAATCCTAACCCTGAACCTTGGTTTCACACGGGCTTTACGAAAGGCTTCCACGTCAGCTTCCGGACCGAGGTTGCGGGTTAGCTCAGGGTCCCGGAATGGTTTCTAAATGGGTTCTACTATCTACGGTTCTTTTGGTTCCATAAATCTATAAACGTTTAGGGTTTGGTTCTTTTAGTTCCATAAATCTATAAACGTGTAGGGTTTGGTTCTTTCGGTTCTATAAAGGTTCAGGGTGTAGGGGTGGGTTCTTAGGCCGAGGGCTTCTACAAGGGCGCCCTATAAGAGTTTCAGTTCTATAGTTGTTCCATGAGGGCTTCCATCTGGGTATCATCAGGGTTCTATGGGGTTCTATAAGGGGGTCCTAAATGGGTTCCATGAGTCAATGAGGGTTCTCTAATTAAGGCCTTCCAAGAAGGGCTTCGGGTTTCCGCCAAGGGTTGCACAAGCTTTTGTGAGGTTTAGGATTTAGAGTTTAGGGTTTAGAGTTTAGGGTTTAGGGTTTAGAGTTTAGGGTTTTAGGGTTTAGGATTTAGGGTTTAGGGTTTATGAGGGCTTCCAGAAGATTTAGGGGTTTGGTATAGAAGCCAACCGGACAAGGAGTCTCTCACCGGGGTATTATGGGATGGTGCAGGGTTGGTTTTAGTTGTTTAATGTCATAGGGAGGGTCCGGAACAATTGATAAATATTGTTCCCTGAAGTTCCTGAGTACTGCATAGTGCAGAAACACCCAGCACCTTTTTTCCAGTGGTTCAGGCCCCTGCAAAAAGTATACAGTGTGTGTGACGCGCGCAGGATGTGAACCACCCCGAGACGAATCGCTTCTTCAGCATGCACGGCAGGACCCTTCTTTGCAGAAACTCTCGTTGAGGGCTGATAGGGCTTACTTGGCAACCCAATACACCTAGATGTGTCGGACCTTTGCAGTCACTGTGTAAGTGAGCCGTGTACCTTGCATGAGAAAGCCCCAAAACTACCCTAAACCCCTAAACCCTAAACCCCTTAAACCCTAAACCCCTTAAACCCTAAACCGATCTAAACCGTTATGGCCTGTAGGGAGGGGTCGGGGCTTGGAAGTTGGTTAAACCATCCTGGACTTTGGGGGCAGGGCTCGTGGTTTTTGGATTGATACGTAAGGTAAAAGGGGCTTTAGGTGGCGTTTAGGGTTTAAGTTCAGGTTTATGGTCAGCAACCCTCTGAATCAGGAGCAAGATTTCGTGGTTCAGAGTTGCGCAGAGCCACAATGACAACACACAATACTCGGATTTGCAAAACCCTGAGACCCATTGATATTGGAGGCCAAGCAATTCCAGATTCCATTGCATTGTATAGTCCACACGAAAGCCCTATTGAAATTATCAAGGATCCACCTTACTTTGCTGCTTCGAGTCTTGGATTTCCGAATGCAGAGTGTACCTTAACCACAAATAACCTATCTTTTTCAGGACTTGTATAAAGAAATCATATCAGGGAACCCTAAAAAGGTACGTCCCTTAGGGTCCAGGCAGACCTTCTTCAGGACCCGACCAGACGACTGAAAGTTTCATCTTTGCATCCCACTTCCGTAACCTTATGACTTTGGATCCTGCGTAGTGAGCCATGATTTCGAACAATTACTTTTACAATTCATTTATGATGTATTTATGTTTCGCGGATTTCTTGTTTTATGGGTATTCTATTTTTTACACTTCAGATTATCTCATTCGCGCAGCTTCTCTGACATGATTGTCGTGTTCTTATGATTAGACACGTGAGCCCGCATCCAGTTGATCTCCAGGCCGGGAGCAGGGGGGGGGCCTGGGCTGGGACGGTGGCTGCGGCAGGGGCAAGGGGCGGTGGAGGGGGGGTGGGGTGCTTTCGGAAGTTAAAAAAAACACAGAAAACACATAACAAATCATAAACAACTCATGAAAAATCATAAAACATCTAAATTCCCTGGATTTTTACATAAAAACCAAATTTCCGCACCCCCCCCCCGTCCTCATGCCGAGGACCCTCGCTCAGGCCCCCTACCCTCTCTTCCACCCCTCCTCTGCGCCCCTGCCCCCCTCCCCTCCGCGCACGCCCCTCCCTCCAACCCTTTCCCCCTGTTGGTCTGAATTGGCCTTTTGGTTGCCCCGCAAACCTGGACAACCCCTCGAACCGGATTGCTGCGGGTGAGACCAAGCACTGGAAGTTGCATTTTGTCCCGCCCTTGTGAGCTCGTTCCTTCTTCAATTGCATCGCATGGTGTTCATGCCCAAATATGAGAGTCCCCGCGCAGGTTTGAAACTGGTGCACTGTTATCCATGTAACGGTGTAGTCTCGGTTAACGATTCTATCGTCATCCGGATGAATCGAGAAAGCAGTGCAAATGAATTGTAAAACAACTGTAAAATGAATGTAAGTCCAGGCTTGCCAAGAAAACCGTGGTTTCAAGGAAATTGTAGAGTATAAACCACAGATTCGGTAAAACACAAAAGTATTGTAAATATTCAGAAAAAGTAAATATTTGCAATAACGTACCTCTCGCAAGGATTACAAAGTCATAACCGTAACCTCCACCTGGAGGACCACATGACCCTTAAAAGTAGGGGCCCTACATGCAATATGAATCCCTGTATGGTCTATGAAAATTAAACCCTTTTAGGGTTCATTTCGTCCTTAAGGCAAAGCCCCAAATGTCGGCAACCACAACACCTGAATGCAGACTTCAGGATACATGTTTGTGTAAGCCTAGAAGATCATTGTAGGTCGCGAAGAGCAGTGCAACACCCTAAACCCTAGGCCCTGGACCCGAAACACCCGAAATCAGAAGTGCCTCTTTTGCCGCGGTGCCAGGAGCAATACTTCAACTTCCAATGGTGCGAGGGACGGGAGTAGAACCTCGGCTTCTGAATTGGCTGTTCGAGGTTAGGGGAGCTTGGGGCTTCCGGGATTTAGGGTTGTAGTAGGGGTGGTCAATCAAAGTTTAGGATTTAGGGCTTTAGGGCTTGCGGGTTTGTTCGGAGTTGAAGTCTGGAGGTTGATCGTAGTCGGATTTCTGCATCAGAAGCATAGGTTGCATGGAAAGGTCTCTACGGTGAATCAGACGTCCCACCTGACCCGCCTGTGCGGACATCAATACCAACCGCTGGGCGTTTACCATTATTATGTTTGCCATAATGTAGAAGCCTAAATGATTACCAATACTAGATTGTGGGGTCCTTAGTATAGGTATAGTATATTAATATACAGTCCAAACCCGAGTCTAACATTTCAAGCTCCCCACATCAGCTGAGTTTGTAATTTTTGAAGACTCTTGGGATGAGAAGCAATAATCCCCGAGACGGTAAACCAGAAACGCTAAACCTCAAGCTTGGTTGCGAGTTTAGGGGTTTAGGGTTTAGGGCAAGCTGAGGGTTTAGGTGTCAATGTTATTATACCCCACCCCAGGCCATTTCCAAGAATAAAGTCCGTTTTGGAACCCACTCAGACTGCAAACTTAGACTGTTTGGATGGATGATGAGCTGTGCAGCCGAGAGAACGCCTTCCCCCAAAAGCCGTCAACCTTGAAGTGGCTTTCTCAAGGCCAGAGTATATGATTACTTGCACCTTTACGACTGCTTAGAGGTTCATGCTATAAGCAAGGTAACTATGCTTA
Organism: Symbiodinium sp. CCMP2592; assembly: GCA_905221615.1. Classification (NCBI taxonomy): domain Eukaryota; class Dinophyceae; order Suessiales; family Symbiodiniaceae; genus Symbiodinium; species Symbiodinium sp. CCMP2592. Next base: position 1,435,816 of record CAJNDT010001001.1, read on the forward strand.
TAACCCTTATCAGGGGACTGAAAGCCCCACTTATAACTACCCATGAACCTCCAAGTCCTCCATAGTCCTGTTCTTCCTGCCATAGAGTCTCGTGTAATCCTGAATCAAATTAACCAGGGATCCTACGGCAAGTGGAGAACAAGCCCGAAGCCCTACTCCTAGGGTCCCAGGTACTGTTATGGGGGATACTTCTTCAAACCACAATAAGACTTCCTAATATAGAAACCCTACATTCTACTACATAGGTACTTTGGACCCTTTAGGTGTGTACATCCAAAAACCAGGCCTTTGGAAGATCCTACACCGAACATCCCCGAGCCCGAGCTTATCTCACCCACCGTGGAGGTTCACGGGTAGGCATAAGCAGATTGCACAAGTAAGATATCTATACTTCCGGCATAAATAAATAAGAATATGTGTATATATTTACATATGATAATATATATATATATATATATATTAGGACCTATGAGCTCCACTTATAACTACACATGAACCTCCAAGTACGGAGTACGGAACTCATCTTAGCTCTGCGGCGTTTTCACCCGAGGATGGGGCACGTGGATGCAACTCACACATACACTGACGTCCATGACGTCCTACAAGAGGTGCCTATAGTCTCCATTGTAGTTCCTTTCTGGGGTTACCTTTTAGGATCCTTAATATAAAACAGGTTAAACCAAGAAAAGGAACTACAATGGAGACTATAGGTGAGGATTCTTGAGCGGCTCGAGGGTTTCTGATTTAGGATTTAGGACTCTAGGGTTTATAGGGTATCTGGTTTAGGGCTTCGGGTTTCTGGTTTAGGGTCTTGGGCTCCAGGGTTTCGGGTTTAGGGCTTCTGCCTTAGGGTCTAGGGTTTAGGGTTTAGGCTCCAGGGTTGAGGGCTTAGGGTTCAGGGTTTCTGGCTTAGGCTCTAGGGTTTCGGGTTTAGGGTTTCTGGTTTCGGGTTTAGGGGCACAAGGGCCAATATATCAACCCAAAATTCCACCCACGTATAAAATGGACGATGGGGGTGTCAAAATTTTAGGATGTTTTAGCGTTGAAGTGGAGGGTTTAGGGTTTCGCAGTCTGTAGAGGTTCACGTAGGCACCGAATTAAGAAACCCTGACCTGGTACTATTCGGAGGCGTATAAGGGACCCGAATAAGGACCCAGGATTTCTTAATCAGGTTCCTACATTATCCTGACCTACCCTAAACCCTCAAAGGTTCCAGCTGAGGACGTTGCAGACATGCAGGTTCTGGTTGGTTAAAGCCCCCTGAACCCTCAACTCTCAAAACCTTACATATTCCAGACCCTCAGCAACCCTAAACACTGTCTTTGAAGTCGGCGGTTTTTTAAGCTAAGCCAGGTTCCTGGGATGAGCATTGTTTGTAGGAGTGCTGCCTTCATGATCTTGGTGCCCCTTGGGCCAGTCGCTGGTTCCTGGGGCACTGTTCAGTGTGCAAGCAAGGGCCCTCAGATGCGGATCGCACGACAACATGTCTTGCGTGTGTGTTGATTGGGCCAAGAAGAGGAATCCCCTGCCGTACCTGGAGAAGTCTCAGAGTTCTTGCGGGCACATCCTGCAGCACCTGCCCAGCCACTGACAATGAACAGAGCCTCATTCGTTTGCTTCCTGGAGGCACCCCGTGACGATCGACGGAATCAGCGTGGATGAGGTTCTGGTGTGCAGAATCGCCCACCTCTTGGACAAGAAGTTTGAACTCGTGTGTTTCGTAGATGAAGTGCAGGCTCTCCTGGACTAAGGGTGCTGATTGCCGTTGGGACCAAGATCTGAACCCTGATGCCACACTTAAGCCCAATTGCCTCAAGTCCCAACCCTAATACCAACATTTAGTTCCAAGCCATAAACCCCTAGGCCCTTAGCCCTGAAACCGTCTAAGTCCGAAGTCGTAAGGTCGTACTGTCATTGCTTTGCTGAAGCTTTGGTGGAGTCCCCGAAAGCTTTCGTATAGCTCCGTTGTAGAACCCCGGCAATAGCCTCAAACACTACCCGCGACAGACCTGGATTTAGAGTACCATACTTGAATACGTTTTTGGTACCTGTTCCTTAAAGTAACCATTATGCAATAAAAGTCTATACTTTTTTCTCTGTGGTTACTTCAAAGTCCAGATCTGTTTCCGTACGTCTTATTGAACCCTTGTAGTCCCTTTGCAGAACCCTGAAAACAGCCACAAAGTACCCGCACAGCTCTTTCTTTCTTCCGCACTGCTTAATCCGTGTAGTTCCTTTGTAGAACCTCGAAACAAGCTGTATAACTACAGTAACCTTTATTATACATAGATATTTTCCAGCGCTGCTTATAGAACCCTGTAGTTCCCTTGTAGAACTCCGAAGAAAGCCCTAAAGTAACCGTTATAGATCCTTTAACTTTTGCGCACTGGCTATACAACCCTTGAAGCCCCGCTGTAGAAAACAACCCGTATAGATCTAGTTTCTGCACTGCTTGTGGAACCCTTGTAAAAATTTGTTGTTCCCTTGCAGAACCCTGAAAAGAGCCCTAAGCCAGCCCTTGTAGCACTTTAGTTCCGTTGTAGAACCTCGGATGAACCCTAAACCCTAAGCCCTTATCCCAGGACCCCCCCCCCCAATAGCTCTTGAATGGAGCCCTCATGGTCTTAACTGGTGGGTATTCAGGGTCTACTAGAGGGTAGTTGGGGACTCTAAGTAGAACCCTGGTTCCCTTGTAGAACCCCGGATGAACCCTGAACCCTAAACCGCTATAGAACCCTAAACCTCAGACCCTTATAGAACCCCAAACCCTAAACCTTAAACCCCAGACCCTTATCGAACCCTATAGTTCCCTTGCGGAACCCCGGATGTGTAGAAGGCCGACGACGCGGACGGTAGGCCATCGCTGGCGATTGAGACCTGCCTGCTGTGGCAGGCCCGGGGCAGCTTTTCCTGCGATTTGGGGGATTTAACATAGGGGTCTATAATACTTAGAATAGGGTTCCCTTTAATTAAAGGGTTCCTTACAGGTCTACAAGGGGTAAACAGTAAGGTTCTACAATATACCTATTGGCTGTAAACTCAACTTTTCAACTTTTTGGGTTCTTGTAAGGTAGTGGGTTCTGAAAGTTTCAACTTTTGTTCCCTTGGGTTTTGGGCCAGTGAGTATAGGGGCATAAATGGGACTGAATTCTCCCTGGGGATTGAGGATTTAGGGCCTAACATGGTTGAAGGGATTTAGGGTTTTAGGGTTCAGGGCCTAGAGTTCCAAGGATGAGCTGTTTGAGTTTTAGGGGTTCTGATTTTTAGTTTAGGCTGTTCGGCACTGTTCGGGTGTAGAGTTTATAGTTTTTGTGTGCTCAATTGTATTGGCTTCCTGTTGGTTCGAAGACCGTTACAGTCTCAACGCTCCAATTCGGGCTGCTAGAGAAAAGGAATGCAGGCACTAAAGGGCTGCAATAAATGAAAGCTATTGAGTCTTGGCGTGGAACCCGTGTTGTTTTTTGTGTGTGCTTTTTTGCTGTGGGTGCTCCCGGCGGGGGGGCAGCGAGTAAAAAACACAAGCGCGCCCCGGACCCTGGATGTATTTCTGCAGTGGATGCTCAGAGGCGGGGGGCAGCAAGTCAGTGAGTGAACTTGCCGGGCACCCGCAGCAAACAAAAACGCGCCGCGCACCCGCTGCAAAAAACAAAACACACCGCGCACACGCAGCAGACTTGCACACACAACAAAGAAATAACCACTCTTACCGTTTTGGCGTATGCTGTACATTGAATATTAGATTCGGGAGCCTGACTAATCCTTAGCCCCGAAGCCCTACACCACCCTCAAGCCCCAAACCTAAAGCCCAGCCCCAAAGCCCTGAACACCCCTCCAAACCCTGAACCCTAAACCCCTCAGCCCTATGGCCCCTATAAACCCTAACCCCTAACCCCTAACTCAGGGATGTCCATACTCACTCGGTCTGTCTCGATGACCATTGCATGTCATTTATACTCTCTGTCTCGACTGTCGTGCTGTTGCTATATGAAAAAAACTGTGCTGTTTCGTATAATGTGTGGTAGGTCCCTGAAGCCCTGAAATAGAATTGGTAGCAATCTCTGTAATTACGAATTAAATTGATAAGTTTGCTGCTCGTTCAGACAATACATCACGGCTTCAAGCATTTAAATCGAAAGCTTCGGAGACTTTCGTGATTTCGGATTAATTACGTAGGCATGGATCCGGGTGCTGTGCTGTCTGCCTGGGTGACAAGCCGATGCGTCGAAGTTTGTCCGTGGGTGGTGGAGTCGGAAATATCCTACAACGACCTGAAGGACCAAATGACCCTTAAAAGTAGGGGCCCTATGCTCATATACTGCGAACCCCTATATGGTATATGAACCTTAAACCCCTTCAGGGTTCATTTCGTCCTTCAGGGAGGAAGGGCCGACGATGCGCCGAAACAGATTTATTCATGTGCTGGTTTATTTATCCACTGCGCCGTTTATTGCGGAAGGACTCAGGAACCAAGTGCACGCCTGAGTTGTTGTGATTTTCGCAAGGCAAGGGATCGAACGCCCACCCGGCCCCCGAAACCAGCAAAGCTTCGCCGCACGAGGAAAAACATCGCAGTGGCACCGCTTCGGTCGTTTGTTTCCGGGGAGTCTATCCGGACCGCTAAACCCTATAATTAACCCCTATAAACCCTAACCCTTATAAGCCTAACCCCTAACCCCTTTAACCCCTAAACCTTCAAACCCTAATCCTTGGACCTTAAAGCCCGAGACCCAACGACTTCCATCCTGCAAGCCTGACACAGTGGGGCGAAGCCTTAATCCTAGAGCCCTAAACCCCAAACCCTAAGTCCTCGAGCTCTAGAGCCCTCAAGATTAGACCCTGATGCATTAGGCCCTAAACTTAGACCCTCAAGCCCTGAACCCTAAAGCCTTGGACCCTGAAGCCTTAGGCCCTAAGCCGTTTACGCTGGAACTCGAGACCCCCTGAACCTCTGACCCTGTAATAGCTCTCGACCCCAAAATCCTCAGCGGTGTTAGCCTGAGACCTTCGGGCAGGAAAGTCGAGAAGCGACGTCAGCGGAAGGCAGTCAGAGGCCTCGAATTCGGGTATGATGGGGGTTTGGGGCCATTAGGGTTGAGGGTTTAGGGGTTTAGGGTTTAAGGTTTAAGGGTTTAGGGGTTTAGGGTTTAGGGGTTTAGGGTTTAGGGTTTTAGGGTTTACAGGGTTTAGGGTTTCCCCAAGGGTCCAAGTACCTGATAATCATGTACTCTCCAAAATCATAGGCTACATAACTACTATCCCAAGTATCTAATTATTGGGTCCTTTGGATTTTTGGGGTTTAGGTATTATACTAGGTATTATATTTGGTAATATGGTGGAAATATGTGGGTTTGGAGATGAAGGTTTCGAGTTTAGGGTTTAGGGTTGAGATTATAGAGATGGGGGTTGAGGGGCTAAGGTTTGGGGTTTGAGGTTTAAGGTTTCTGGTGTAGAGCTTAAGATTCAAGTTTCATGGTCTTGGGTGTTGTGCGGCGCCAACAGCATCACAGAAGACATGCCAACTGGCTGCCTTAGGACTGAACTTGACGGTGACATCCTTGTGGGCTCTCATGATGAGCGCTCTGGATGGAGAGAAAACAAGATTTGCAGCCTGGGCCATGGTCTTCCCAAACACCGGTGAGCGGATTCAGCTATCTCGCGCTCCGAAAACACCAACCACCAAGAAGAGCAAGGCGAGCATGCCTCGGGAAAAGATTCGAGATTCAATGGGCTCCTTCTGGAAACAGCTTTAGGGTTGAGGGTTTAGGGTTTAGCGAGCCTTGGACACAGGTAGAAGGCAGCAAAGCAAGTCTAGGAATGCTTGAATCCGCGATCGCATGGATCTACCTTTGGGGTTCGGGTTTGCGGTTGAAGGATGGGGGTTTAGGGGTACAGGTCTAAGGTTTGACTAGGCTTCTGGGATGAAGGCTTAGGATGCAGGGCACGGAGCTTAAGGTTAGGGTTTGGGTTTGAGTTTGGGGCTGAAAGTTTGGGTCTTAAGGTTTAGTTGGGGTATATGGTGTAAGCTCAGGGTCCGAGATCCTAGTAGCTAGTTACTTGGAGGATCATGAGACTTAGTAAGTATGGTTATAAGTACCTTAATTGGTTTATGCGCAATTATAAGTATAGTTACCTTAATTATAACCCTAGTTACTAAGTCCCATGATCCTTTAAGTAACAACCATGAACATCTCAAGACGACGCGCTTACGTCACTGCTATACTGAGCCCAATGCACTACCTTAAGGACCCTAAACTATGGGAATTATGGTGTATTCCTTATTATGGGTATTGCAGGATTTATATCATCAACCGTAGTTCTTGGCTCTTTTGGACCCTTCAGTCGGGAGTGTGGGGTTTTAGGAGTCAGGGCTTGGGGTCTGGGATTTCAGCTCAGCTTAGATGTCTGGGGCCTCAGGCTTCTGGGGTGACGACTGTGGAAGTCGGGGTTGAGGGGTCTTGGCTGTACGGGGTAACGCTTTCGAAACTTAGGGTGCCATGGGCATTGGCCCCAGCATGAAAACGTAGGAGGTGGCCCAAGGCCAAAGCAAATACAGACTAGGAACATGGATATTTACTGAGGGCAACTAACCAAAGTCTTTCGCACGCCGATGTGGCTGCCGATCGGTCTGGTAGGAGTTGAGGTTGTGCAGGAGCCTCGATTGTTGGAATAGGGCGCTGGTATTTATTCTATTCGCATTTCGTCGAGCCCCCATCATACACCACGTCAACCAAAAGCCTTACCTCAATCAACAAGGACCTGATGGTTCTATCCTCAAAAAAGAATTCACATGGACCTGACAACAAATATACTCTGTTGAGTGAAGGCAGACCCTATCCCTAAGCTCCACGGGCGACCAACGACTGGGTCCATGAACATAAACTTGGTGTACGGCTTAGGGTTTAGGGCTAAACACCTTAACCCTGAACGATCGGCATGGAATCTTGCAGATTATCCTGAACCCTTCTAAAACCCACACGCCCAAGTCCTGAAACCCTCAGCCTAAACCCGAAGCACATGCAACGTCCCCCTCCGGCCCATCCTTGTCCCAAAACTTTTCGAACCTTCCCCCACTAAACCCCCCTCTCCCCCGCCGAACCCGGAAACTTCAACACAGAGGCCTTAATAATTGCCAATAGTATTTTGGGGGGATCCTGATTGTAATTATAGTATAACGGGCCCCATAACCCTATTCTAACTATTCAGGCCCCTACGATAAGCTTTGTGAAAGGCCGGCAAGGACGCAATGCAGAGGGCAAAGGCGAGCACGTTGTCGACTTGGACCCCTGGCTGACTTGGGTTCAAGGGATGCCGCGTGGTAGTATGTACCCCTATGCCCTCATTTTCAGGGGTCTCCATGTTCAAAAAAGGCATGAGAGAATAAAGGTACCGATTAAGTGGGATACTAGGGAAGGCTACAGTTTAGGGCTTAGGGTGGTTTGCAGAAGTTTGGGGTTGATGGTTTCGGCTGTTCCTCCCCACCCCCCCCCGCCCAAGGCCAACACACGCAAAGTTTCCTATGAATCAATGCGGAAGAAGGAGAGGAGAGTCACCTGGCTCCAAGACCCACACGACGAGAGCTGGCACAATTCGCCGGATGCCGCGAAACGTCGCTAACTATCCGGGCGACAAGCGGCTGCCCATTGCCGTCCGGTTTGGGACTGGCCCACCACCACGGCGGAACAAATAGTGGACAAGCTGGGTTGGGTGCGTTGTCAGATGCCGTGCTGGACGTGCGCTCGACAGACAGGAGCCAGGTGCAACAGGCCATGCGAACCTTTTCGTGGACCTCCTCACACGCACCGGTGTTCTGAGTGCTACAGGATGTCATGATCAGTGCTGACCCGGTTTCACTGGTTGTGGATGCCCTCGGCGTGGATCTTGGTTTGCCGACATTACCAAGCGCTCTGTGCGCTCTGAAATTCCGTACTTCGAAATTGTGGGTGCTGTCCACAGGACGTCATCATTTCAGATGGGCTCTTAACCAGAGAGGGTGAAGGTTGTTTGAGGGTTTAGGCTGTTGGGATCTTATGAATCTTAGGTTTCGGACCTCTTGGATATAAGGCTGACGATTGGGACTGTAGTCGGGTCTGGATGTTTATAAGCTGTGGCTGTCGTCTTTACATGTACTCCCTTTCAGGAAAGTTGTGCGCTTCGTGAGAAAGCGGATCGTGCCTTTGAAAGGAAAGTCGAAGCACTACTTGGCTCGTAAGGGACTTGGTCGCCCGGTTAGTGGTACACTCTTGTTTGCAGTTTAAGGACGGGGCCGATTTCTCGAGTTGAAGAGAGGGAAAGGGCGGCGTAGCTGCATAAGCCCGAATGAACCGTTACGTCCTGAAGAAGCCCCAGAGAGAACGCTTCAAAGAATCCATAACCGTGACCCTCCAAAGGCCCCTCGAATGGTCGATCTGATGAAATCCTCCCGAACCCGTAGAAAATTAGTAAAGAAAGCCTCATAGAACCCTCACCTCTTCAAGGAGCCCTAACATCCCGGAATCCCTAACCCCTAAATCCTAAACTCTAAACCCTATATAAACCCCTAAACCCTAAACCCCTAAACCCTATAAGCCCTAAACCTTAAACTCTAAACCCCTAAATCCCTAGAGCCCTAAACCCTAAACCGTCCAGGAATGGTCCTTGGATCTTTCCTTGGAGGGCTTGGGCGTTGCCATGCTGGAGATTCGCTTGGACTCGGGAGAGTCACATGAGGCGCCCTTCACCAGGGCTATACTCGTTTGGTGGTTTTCAAAATCAGGGTTTTGGGGTATCCTAAATAATATTAATAGGTGCCGTATTATAATAGGGACTCAAAAGGGACCATAATTTTGACGGCCACCCAGTTGTACAATGTGCACTGATCCATGCTATACCGTACTCTGTAACTATACCGTGCTATATTGCAGTGTACTGAACTATGCTGTACTTGCTGCGTACACCGCACCATACCATACGATAGAAGACTATACGATACTACACTGTTCCATTCTATACTGTACCATACTATACTGTCCTAGATCATTACAGAACCAAAGTAAGGTGCATAAGGTTTCTGCAAGGGTTTGGGGTTGGGGTCTATTGTTCCTCCTTGGTCGGGTTGTTAGGATGCGTAGCGAGTTTTGGTCGTCCTCGGGATTTAGCATGATTCGATGCGGGTGTTTATATGGCCTCTGGGGATGAGGTTTTAGTTAGTTGACTTCTTAGGGGTGCTTAGAAATAGTTTTTAATTTTCGTTTATTTTAACCCCTAGGAAACAGCTAAAATGATATTTTTTGCGAGGGTTCTAAGTTCAATATAGTGCTATTGATTCAATGGGTTTGCGTGAATGGGTTTTTATGAGCTTAGCCAGGATTGTTCGGTTATGGGTGCCTCAACAGTGGGAAACGGGTTACAAGGCATATTTTGCACAATCGTACAAGGCTTGTCGAGATGTATTGTCTCTTTCTGTGTCGTGCTACAATGCTGCACAAGACGAGTTCCACATCAACCCTAAACCCTAATTACACCAAGAAGGTTTCAACAAGGATCCTATGCAGGGCTCCTGAGAGAGGGGGTCTTCTCTTCGAGTTCTATCGGGGTGGTAAAAGGACTTCACGGGTGGAGCATTTTGCGCTTCAGTCCCAAAACCTAGGTTTTTTTGGGGTGGTTAGACCCTATAATTAAGGGGTCATAACCTACTACTTTGTAGGGTTTGGGGATACAAGTAGGGATATATGATTCAAGCGTTTAGGGTTTTAATTGGGTGGTGGGCCAATTGAAGAAGGCAACAAACACTGTCGAATCCTGGAGGTGGGCTACGGCTGCTTGAGGAAGCTGAGGGTCAAAGTGGCTTGGACCGATCGTCGGGGCTTATCAGGGTTTGGGATTTGGGGTTTCAGGCTTTTAGGGGTTTAGGGTTTTTAAGGTTTAAGGCCCAGAAAAAGGTTCCTTTAAAGGGCTCCTTTAAGGGATCCAATTGGGGTTTCAGGCTTTTAGGGGTTTTAGGGTTTTAGGGTTTGGGGTATGGGATTTAGGCCTGTCAGTGTTCGAGAAGTTTCTGTGAGGTTCTCGAAAGGACAGCTATTTGTCTGCCTGTCTGTGTGTTTGCTTGCTTGAATGCGTGTTTGTGTGTTTCTGTATGTGTATATATATATATATATATATGGTACCCCCCCCCCCCCCGAGTTATCCACGCTTTTTGGGGCAGATCCTGTCCATGTTGCCCTTGACCCCTCATTATTCAAGCATCTGTAGTCTGTATCCATGTACGTGCACACTCCGAGCCTTATTGCATGTGCAGTACTAACGCACGAGCACACGATGCTAGAACACATTGTCTTTGCACAACCCTGACAGACGGAGGATTGAAGTTCAATGCCGCGGATTGAACTTCAATACTCCCCCGGATCCAAGATTCAAGATTCAAGATCCTGGGGAAACTTTCTCCAGGAACCTTGAATCTTGAATCTTGGATCCGGGGGAGTATTGAAGTTCAATCCTCGGGATTGAACTTCAATACCCCGCAATCAACTTCCATGCAATTGCCTGCCAAACGTAGCCTCCTGCCTCGCAGCCTTCGCGATTCTCAGACCTGGGTTACACCTCGGGGTAGAGGGGCCCATTATACCTTAGAAGCTGCCCCCATCCTGTAATAGTGAGTATAAAGATTATATAGATTTATATTAGGGCCCTATTATATTCCTATTATACCACTATTACAGGGTGGGGGCAGCTTCTAAATTATACCATAATTCTACTAAGGAACACCAAAACAGTATAGGCAATTATTAAGGCCCCTATATTAGGGTTTTGGGGTTTAGGCTGTACTGCAGGCTTAGGGGCCACAAGGACACCGACCCAATATAGGGGCTCATGAGTAGAACAGGGTTTTGGGCTACTTTAGACGAAAACTATAACAAGGAACACCCCCAAGTAACTATATGTTTAGGTTTACGGCTAGGGGGTTTGGAGTTCCAGGCTTTAGGGTTTATGTAGGGCTTTGGGGGTTTTAAAGGTTTAGGATTTCATTCGCGGAGGTTGCGTCTTTTTTTTTGAGGGGGGGGGGGGGGTTTTGAAAGGAAGCATTCTACCATAGCAGCGGTTTGGGATTCAGGGTACTTACCTGGTCCTCTACTATAGGGCCCCAAAAAATTACCAAAACAATTTTATAGCATAGTGGGCCCCAAAACCCTATTCGAATTATTAAGGCCCCTATACTAAATCCGTATTATAGCCCTTATACTTTTTGTACGCCTTATAAGCCCCTTTAACAGGATCCAAATGAAGAAACCCTATATTCTGATAATTTAAGGCCCCTGTATTAATTACAAGAGTAAGCTAGGATACCCAGTAACCTAAGAATAAAAAGGCCTCTCTTTTTGGTATTGGGTAACTTTATAAGGAACCTAGGACTACAAAAAAGGAATAAGGGTACTACTGGGCATCCTAGGTAAGGGTCTGCACCCAAAAGCCAGAGCCGGCCGAACCCTGGACCAAGCACAGCCGAAGAGTCAGCTCGGGAGGTACTTAAAGGATCATGGGACTTAGTAACTACCTATAGTCTCCATTGTAGTTCCTTTTTTGGTATAACCAAATATATCATAAGGATCCTATAAGGTAACCCCAAAAAGGAACTACAATGGAGACTCCAGGTAGGGTGATAATAAAGGGCTCTTTAAAGGGGATCTATAGGGCTCCTCAAAGGGATTTATGGGGTTTAGGGTTTAGGGTCTACTTAAAGGATCATTGGACTTCGTAACTGGGGTTACAATACAGGGCTCTTTAAAGGGGTTCTATAGGGCTCCTCGAAGGGATTTATGGGGTTTAGGGTTTAGGGCCTACTTAAAGGATCATGGGACTTAGTAACTAGGGGTGTAATTAGGGTAACTCTACTTACAACTACTTATAACCCCAATTAAGGTACTTATAACCACTTACTTACTACGTCCCATGATCCTCCAAGTAACCGATGGAGGGTCTCAATGCGCTGGCTAGTGAAGGCTCCGTCGCTGTAAAGATCTTACGCACATGATTTGCGAGGTTCGGGACTTACCTATAGTCTGCATTGTCGCTCCTTTTTTGGTTTCACCGCTTATATATTAAGGACCGTATAAGATAACACCCAAAAGGAACTACAATAAAGACTATAGGTAAGTTGTGCTTTTCGGTGCGGGGTTTAAGTTTGGGCATGGAGTGTTGTAGCTGTTGCTATCTGTGCTGTCGATGCTTGTTCAACTTCTCTGGCCTGGAAACGACATGAAAACAAGAGACTTCTGCTCGGGGGGTCAGCGTGTAAACTTACAGGAGAGAGAGAGAGAGAGAGAGAGACATGCTCCGCACCGCGGCCCGCCAAACGGACCTTTCGGTCCAAACTCCTCCCTCGCCCCCAAAACGGGTGGATAACCCGGGGGGGGGGGGTAGCATATATATATATATATATATGTGTGTGCGCTAGTATGTGTGCACCTGTATATATATATATATATATATATATTGTGTGTGTGTGTGTGTGTTTGGTGTTTGTTTGTGTGTTTGCTTGCTGGTTTTTGTGTTCGTTTGTTTGTTGCTTTTTGTTGTTTATGCTTTCATGTACGGTAGAAGATTCCCTGAGTACTGTATTTATGTTTCTAGTGGTTATATTGGTGAGGATGATGCTGGCAGTGATACTGATGACGTCTACCGCCGCTGTTGTTGTTGCGGCTGCTGCACCATTACAGCTGGTATTGTTGCTAATCTGTCAGTGTTGAAGAAAGTAAGTATGCTTAACAGCAGTATGTGGATTCGGAGAAAGTCACTCTTGGTGTTGAACATAGTTTTGCCTGCGGCCGGATTGGGGCTTACAGGGGAGCTACGTTGTTTTGGAGGCTTGGCGGTTTTGATCGTGGGATGTTTGTCACTTGTGGGTCTGGAGAATTAGACGCCTGAAAGAGAATCCTGCAAAATACAGAGTGATATGGAGTTCTGACTGAATCCTGAAAGCAAGATGCCCTACCTCAACTCACCAACCGGAACCTGCCTTTTTTGCGGGTTCCTAGGAATTCAAGAAGCAGAAGCAGAGTTGATATCATCACCTGCACAAAACTGGTTCATGGCAAGCCCGTGTAAACCTTGACTACTATAGGGGCTTAAACACCTATACTATTTTCGGGGGTCCTGATTATATTATGATGTGTAGATATATATATATATATACACACATACACATTACAGTATAATAGATAGGCCCCAAAACCCTGGTCTAAATATTAAGTTTAGAACCCTCCTATAGATCCCTGTAAGAACCCTTCTATTAGGAGCCCTAGTCCAATTCTTAAGGCCCCCCATAGTATACGCTCTTGCCAAACCCCAGAGCTCTAGAGCCGCTAGGTGCTCCAGCATGCCGCGAAGACGGACGTCGAGGGCCGCGCCGGAGCGCTTTCGGCGGACCCCTGGCGGTAATTGCAAGGTTGAAAAGAACAGTTACTAATACATAATTCCAAATACAAGGTTTAATGAGATAAGATTAGGTATTAAAACGTGTTGTAAGCTAGCCAGTCTCTTTATACAGGGGCCTCAATTAAGTACCTATACCATTTTGGGGGTTCCTTATTATGCTTATAGTATGTGAATCCGACCTGGGGATCCAAAAACCTACCGTTCTAAGTGGTTCGACCCTCTAATTCAAGGGGTCATAACCCACTCTTTGGTAGGGTTAGGGGTCACAGGTATGCTTTACCCTGATGGGCTCGGAGGTCTTACTATACGAGATCATACACGCTTGAAAGATTGCTGATACTCTTCCTTAAGCTCCCTTATGATAGTGATGCGATAACATCCCCATATACCCCCAAACCCCAGCGTTCTGATTAAGGCCCCTATATCATGTTGTCAGGTAGCTTACAGCTTTCGGTTTTAGTTTCCAAGACGTCGCCACAGAAGGATTGCGGCTTACTTAAAGCCCTGAAAAGCCTTTGATTTGGAGTACTAGGGTTCCTTTGGTTTTAACCTTGCAGGGCGCATGGGAAGGGTTTCCAACTTGAGGTTATGCAGGGCTCTAATTGACGAGAGCTAATAAATGTTGGGATTCCGGAATAGCGTTCTGATCCGTTCTGGCAGTGTCCCAAAACCAGACACGTCTGACATAAGGGTCGGAATACGTGCTCCCGGTATCCCTTAACTAAGAATCCTATTGGCTCTAAACTAAACTTTTCAACTTTAGGGGTTCTTATAAGGTAGTCGATTCTGAAAGTTTCAACTTGTGTTGCCTTGGGTTGTGGGCCAGTGAGTTTTAAACATATTCCTTAAGTGGTGTTCCTGGCCCTAAACCCTCACCCCTAAACCCGCAAAACCCTAAACCGTAGCCCCTATATTTCCCTAAGGGTCCATGTACCCATATACAGATACATGGGCCCCAAGTACCTATATACGGAGTACATTACGGCCAATTCAATTCAATTCAATGGCCAGGCTGATCCTCCGACGGATCTTAGAAATACGGCGTGAGTGCCACTACCCCGAGGGGTCTACGGCCAACACGTCCGTATGTGTCAATCAGTAATTATAATTCCTGCCACGCCGCGCCATTTTAGCCGACTCAAGTTTGCCAACGCTGGATGATGTTCACCATAACACTAATGCGGCTTCTAAGGCTGGTGACATCTGTAGGCAACGAGAACAACTGGCTTTGTTGGAGACTCGCAGCCCTGGCCAATTCCAATGCTTCATGGCACTCAGTTGCCAGGTGCACTGTAAGATTGGCCGGCTGGGCTCCACACAACAAGCAACGTCGTTCGGAAACCGAGTGCTCAGCTCCTCTAAACCACCCTTCGAAAAAGCCTCGCCCTGTCAAGACGGCCAGAAACCACACCTTGCAAGCTTTCAGCATTCTAGGCGTCCACAGCAAGGAACGTGCGAGCTTAACGGTGGCTCTTAAGTCTGCTGGAGGTGCCCATGCCAACTTCGACAACGCTTCCGCGCGCCAACGCTCTTCCAGGTGCTTGATGACTGGGACAACACAATGGCGCTTCCAATGCTGGATGTGGAGTTTAATCAGCGGCGCGGAGTTCACCTCACTGGGCAACGTTTCCCAGGTCGGTACGTTGGACACACCAAGCGACCACGCCACACCTTTAGCTGCATCCACCCACGTAGGCCCAGGCACTGCCACGGCTGCTCTAACTGTCGTGTGCAAGACATTGGAAGGTGGGAGAGTAAGAAGACGAGCCAATGAAGTAACGATCCTCATGGCAATTTTAGCACTTAACCGCCAGGAGTACCCGAGCCACAGGAGCACCAGAACGTAGCCTCCTTCGCCAAGAGACAAGGTGGAAAGACCCAACACGGCCTTGATGGCTTGATAATGCATTTGGTTCAGTTTACGGCTAATCAGAGGCCAGCCTTCCGCACCAGCCGCTAAAAGCTCGCAACCGAAAAGCGCTGCGCTTTCCGCCCTCAGCGGAAACTGTTCAGCGTGCCACGAAATCCCCAAACCCTGTGTGTCGAGAGATTTACCTAGATCAACAGCAGCATCCTTAAGACGGCTCCCTAAGGTTGACAAGAGCGAGTGCAAACTGAGGTCTGCTTCCAGCGGCGTGCCCAAGATGTCCAGCTGGTTGACCACTTTAACCGCTTCACCGTCCAGTGTGGGGAGTGGCAATTCGGCAGGCCAGGCTTCACCCACACAAAGAAGTGAAGCCGCCTTTTTGCCCCCCTGCAAACCTATGGTGCCAAAAGACGGCAAACCACGACATCGACCCGCAAGCCTTATACAACCCCCACGGCGTAGATTGCAGCACAAAAGCATCATCTATGAACTGAAGCAGCAAAAGATTACTTTGCGCAGTCGCGTCTAGGAGGAGCAAGGCCTCTTCTTTCGACGACGATGGACGCAGCAGCGTCCGAAGGTCACTCTGCGACGCTTTGGGATTGAATTTCTCGGCTGCTGCCCAAAGATCACCCCAGCTCGGTTCACACAAGCTGTTGGTTCGTTGCTTGTCTCCGAGGATGCAACCAGTTACAGTAGGGTCGTGTCCTAAACCCACCCCTACTGACGAGGAGCCCACGGCATCCGCAAGTCCCTTGGCAAAAGCACCAAACAGTTGCACTGCGCTACGACCACCCTGCCTGATGCCATGGCCAATGTATATACTATATGAGTACATGGACCCCTAGGGTTTATAAAGCCAGAATATCGAGTTAGCCTCGACAGAGCACCCAGAGATCCCAATACCCCTTAATGAAGGAATATACTTCAAGCCATAGTATGAAGGCCCTTATGGTTTATAAGGTATATTCCTCAATTAAGGATATTGTGTTCTCTGGGCACAGATTCCTAGAGGCAGCCCTCGAAGCGTAGTGGCCCTCGAAGACCAGCCTCACAACATACCACCTTTTGAAGGACATATGGGTGGTTGTCAATATTAGGGTCCCTTCTTGGGTCCTTATTATAATACGGCAGCAATTAGGGTATCCAAAGAGGGATCATAATTTTGACAACCACCCATATATGGTTTCCGAAAATAAGGGGTACATTGTTTGGGGTCCTTATGAGAAGGATCCTACTCTTTGGGTGCTACATGTGCGTCCCCTACTTTCGGAAACCCTCATATAAAGATTCAGCAGAAATTCAGTTCAAAAGGCACAAGACAGAAACTCAATTCCTAGACTACAGGAGCCTTCGAACCTGAACCCCAAATAACCTACCTTTTTCAGGACTTATATAAAGAATCATATTGGGGAACTCTAAAAATGTAGGTTCCTTAGGGTCCAGGTACCCTTCAACCTCGAAGCATGAAGCTCCTGCAAGGAGATGCAGCTCAGCTCCGCGCAGCTAGACGTGGGGCACGGACAGCGCAAGTTCATGCAAGGCAAGACCCATGAGTTTAGAGATTAGGGCATAATAAGGGTTTAGGGGTTTTGGGTCTAGGGTTTGGGGTCAGGGATAGAGTTGGCTTCCGATCCCCCAGCTATTTTCGGACTCAACAGGTACCTAGTGTGGGTTTCTAGCCCTTAATTAAGGAATATGCCCTAAACCATAGTATCAAGGCCCTTATAGTCTTAGGTATATATTCCTTAAATTCAGGAATAGTGGGTTCCTTACGGTGGTTTGCAGCTATTCTCTGAGGAGTTTTAGGGTTTTGAGCTTACGGCATATTCTACTTGGTTGATGAGCTGGTAAATGTTGTGCTTTCTGGGTTCTACGCCCACCCCCCCCATGATGAATCACAAGTCAGTCTAGTCTAAGTGTCTAGCTTCACGAGGCTGGGCATCTACGCCACACCAAAGGTCCAAAGCCGTCCTACAGTACACTTTTACAGTCGAAGCCGCCTTGAGCCCTTCAAGCATAACACACAGAGGAACCTCGAATGGCTTGCGGAATTTGGGTGTAGGTCTCGGTGGTTCGCGAGGTGTGAGGCAACGAGGTGTGAGGTAAACCGCTGTGTCAGAAAATCGGAGGTTGCCAGAACCCATGCAACAAACACCGTTACGAAGCGGCTTTGTCCTACAACAACCCTAAAGCTTAAGACCCAAACCCCAAGCTCTGAATCATGAGCCCTAAGCTCTGACTCCTGAACCCAAAATCCTCAACCCTACACCCCAAAACCGTGATGCATACTAAAGTTTGGAGCTATTGAACCCTGATTATAGCCCTCTGTGAAGCCCTCCACCCTTAAATGACCCTTAAGAAAGGAGCCTTATAGAAAATCCCTCAACAAAACGCAGGCAAAGACTTTCACGCGATCTTGCGCCCTTTTTCTGGTCCTCTCCAGCACCTCGGTGTGCAGCTTCGACACGCATCCCAAAAGAACTACTATAAGGGCTTTAGATAATTATCAAGACTGTTGTGGGGGTTCCCTATTAGAAATATAGTAGAATATACCCCAAAAAACCCTATTCCGATCATTCAGGCCCCTGTATTACCTTCTCTTGCATTTTCAATTTTGGGTTTCTGACCAAACTGTGAAGGATGACATCAAAAGGTCTTACGGTCTTGCTTTCGGGATTAATCAACTTCTTGTGGCATGACACAGAGGATATGTGCAATTGTCAGGCAGGATTTGTAGCCGTTTTGCTGCCAAACCCCCAAGCCGTACGTAAGCTTCTGAGAAAAAGCAAACAAGCCACCCCAACACCAGGATCCTCTCAGACGAGACGGGCGAGCCGCCGCCGCTGATCCATTTCGAAGCGATGTGACTTGGCCGAGCATTTGGGGACTCTCCAGCACCACCAGTCCTCTTGCAGGTCAGCCCTGCAAGCTGAATACATCTGAATACGCGTGATTCCTTGCGGTGTTCAGGTTGAAGTTCGTGAATGAGAATCACGACGGCGAACAGGAGGCACTTCGGGGTGCATACTGTACCCTTTTAAACCCTTATAAGCCTTAAAACTCTAAACCCTATAAACCCTAAAACCCTAAAGCTTAAACTGGGTTCACGTTGTATGGTTTGCTGCTTTTTGTGTTGGCGGCGGGGCTGTTCGAGTTCAGGGCTTCAAGGTCGAGGCTCAGTTGCTGGGCAGGCAACCTTATGGGGATCCTCAAAGTGACCTATAAGGTCTATAAGGGCACTAAGAAAATCTAGAAGCTTAGTTGCTGGATAGCTAGATAGATAGAAAGATAATAAGGTTTTTGGTTCAGCCGCCTCTTCCCGGCAACTGCATCTACTCCAAACAACATATTATATCAGCCAAGCGGCCCACCTCCCAACAAAACCATCTGCATCTACAAGCACAAAACATGGCCCGAGGCATCGACTGCATCTCGCATCATACAAGCATTCTGGCTAGGAAACCATTGCGGCTAGTTGCTTACATGTCTACTTGCGACCTCAAAAGACAACAATGAGACTTAAAAGGGCCCAGCATTCTCAACATGCGTCGACCTACAGTGCTCCCCCGACTTAGAGGGGTGACACGTTTCTAGTGGCCTCTAGCGCCTACCCTTGCCGCCACGGCCCCTTCCGCGGCGCGCTCCTCCTCCGTTCCCTCGGCCTCGATTGCCCTGGTTCGGATTCTGATGCCCGTTTGCAGCGTTTGTTCGACGATTTCTACGATTCTGTTCCTCCGCCGTCCGATGCACAAAAACTGTAAGTTGATCCCCTTCGCCGGCCTCGCGGCGTTCCCTGCTAGTCTGATTAATGTGTGTGCCGAAGCCTGCCTGAAGGGCTCTCGACACTGCGAGCGACAGGTCTCCGAATTCCAGTTTACCCATAGGCCCCAAAGTAGTTCTGTTTTGGGGTTCATATATAGAATTCCGGGGGAATTCTATAAGGTAGACCCAAAAAGGAACTACTTTGGGGCCTCTGGGTAAAGAGGAAGTGTCCTGGAGCCCGCACTCGTTGATTGGTGCTCGGATCCCGTGTGGAGCGAAATTGGTTGGAAGAATGAATGCCCAAAAATCGTCCCGGGCTAGGGCTTCGGCGCCCTAAAACCCCTATAAACCTGGATACCTTAAACCCTAAACCCTTATTCTTAAACCCTCATTCGGAAGCACACGTGCAGCTTCTTCGGAGCTTGTGGATGAGGCATTTAAAGTTCGAGATTTGGGGTATTAGGTTCAGTTGCTTTGGGATTTAGAATAGGAATCGGAATAATTGTTGCTAGTATTCACTTACAGTCCCCGTGTAATCTAAACGCAATATACCCCAAACATCCCGTTTGGCATGTGCTAGAACACCTGTCAAACGCGGTAAAGCCCGACGCGCCTTGAAAAGCTGAAAAAAAGCTTAAACCCCTACTTGGAGAGTCATGGGTAGATATATGTGGGGTCATAAGTAAGAAAACTGTATTTATAACCCGTATTAGGGGATTCATAACCCCCACTTATAACTACCCATGAACCTCCAAGTAACCGTAACCTCTAAACCCTAAACCCTAAACTAACCTTTGAAAACTGCATGCTAGCTGTTTTTCCAGGGAATCAGCAAGTGCCGCGAGGGGTCGACGCACTACGAGGCAAAGTTGAGCCGATGGTTCGCTCTCGATGTGGCTTTTTCGGATTTGGGTGCACATGCTGTAGGCTTTAAAGGAGCCCCCTACTTAAAGGCCCAGGGGACTTAGTAAGTAGCTTATAAGTAGGGTTATAATTCGGGGCTTTATGTTGCGGTTATTGGTGAGTGTATGCCGGGCTTCTTGTAGAAAATTGGAGATTGCTTGTCAATGGGGATACTAGCATGGGGTATTGGTTTCCTTACACATATCCAGACCTCGCTCTAGCTGGAGCCCTAACCCTCAGTCTTCAACTCTAAGCCCAAAACCCGAAACCCAAAAAAAACGCCAAAATCTGAAAGCCCGACCGCAAACCCCGAAACCCTATAAACCCCAATGCCTGATTGGCTGCCAGAACCTAAACTCGAAAGCTCCGAAACCCTGAACCCCCAGACCCTAAACCGTAGCTCCTGCACGGTGCAGGCATGTTTGGCTTTGGAGCGCGACGGGTTTAGGATTTTTTGGGTTTCTGGGTTTCTAAATCATCGGGACAAAGGTGTTTCGAGCTACATCCTTAAGGACGACAGGAACCCTAAAAGGGTTTAAGGTTCATATACCATATATGGATTCATAGTATATGGGTATAGGGCCCCTACTTTTAAGGGTCATTTCGTCCTTCAGGATAGGATTCTCAATATACCAGGAACATATGCCCCCGAGACATGGAGACCTCAGCAAAGCAGCATGAACTGACAGCACGAACCCCGGAAAGCCCTTCTACAATCCTTGCAGAACCTCCCAAATTTAAGCAGCCCCTTAAGGTAAAGCCCTCTATTTTGAGGCTCAGCTCCCATAAACGGATCCATGGTAGAAGGTGGTAGGGCCTCTACGTTTAGGAGTCATTTCCACCTTATGGTGAAGAAGCCTCTGAACCTGATAGTCACCCTTATAGAACTCCATAGAACCCTTACAATTATAGCACCCCGTTAAGACCCCTATAGTAGCGTAAGCCCACTTTATAGAGCCTCTATCACTATAAATAGCGCCCTTTAAGGCCTTTTTAGGTAGGCCATGCAGAACTTTACAGAACCCGTTTGATCATAGCTTATAAGACCCCTATAACTACAGCAAACTCGCTTTATAGAACCCTCATAATTATTGCACCCCTTTGTTTAAGACCCCCTTAGGTAAGCCTTTAACACTCCCTTAGGTAAGCCCACTTTAAGACCGCCTTAGGTAAGTCCCCTAAACCCTGCAAACCCTAAAGCCCCCGCAGGTTCGGAAGCTGGAGCTCAGAGCGCAGCCGGTGGGGCTCCAAATAGAGACGGCGCTCCTGGCGGAGGTGGGGCTTAGGGATTGAAACAAAGAGGTGGCCCTAAGGGTATAGGGTATATAGGGTTTAGGTTTGGGGTTTAGGTTTTAGAGGTGGCCACGGTTTAGGTTTTAGGGTTTAGGGTATACATTCCTTAAGGGTACCTTTAAGGGCTCCTTCGAAGGTTCTACAGGGTTTAGGGTGCCAGGGCTTCGGGCATCGAAAGAAAGCTCGCCCTAAGGTCCCGAAGAGGTTCCTTTACCTTAAGGACCGACATGAACCCTAAAAAGGGTTTAAGGTTCATATACCATATAGGGATTCATAGTATATGGGTATAGGGCCCCTACTTCTAAGGGTCATTTCGTCCTTCAGGTAAGGGCGCCTTCAAGGCTTCCCTTAAGGGTTCTATTAAAGGGCTTCTTTGAGGGTTCCTTTGCGCGGAGCTTTCAGGGCTCCTTTGAAGGCATTCTAGGGTATAGGGTTCAAGGGTCCATGTGCCCAAGCTCAGTATACACTTTGGCCCCAATGTACCTAAATTGGGAGTACTTTAAGGCCAAAATATATAGTATTTGGGTACATGGACCCTTAGGGTAGTAGACGGGCTTCAGAGGTTAGAACAGGATTTGTGTTATCGGGTTTTGCAAGGGTGTTGGAAGAGTTTGACTTTGGATTTTGCAGGTTGTCTTATCCGAAAACTGTGTAGCTGTCGTTTCGCTGCGTAGAAGGCTTTATAGGGTTTGAGAAACGCGTTATTCGGGCTTTGTAGGTTCTTGATAGAGTCCTTGACGGTAGGGGCTCGGCGTGGGGAGTGCGGCCAGGCGGGGAAGGGTGGGGTGGGGTGCGGTGGGGATGACTGCAAAGCAAACTGGCGAAGTGTTTGATAAGATCATACCGGTTGTATCATGGCACCACATAACTTCCTTAGTAAAGTAAAGCTGAAAGCTGCGGTAGACTAGAGGCTAAAGAAGTGTCAGAAATCCGGATGGACTGACCTGGGAACAGAACAGAATGTGGTGTAGTGTGGAGCAGTGTCTAAGCCAACTTCCAAGCAGGATGAGATTCCCGAAGTTAGGCCAACCCCAAGCCGTTTCCCGGGGCAGGTGGTGGTTTGGGTGCTGGAGCTGCGTGGCGCTCAGGACTTTCGTGGCGTCGGGTGGGTGTTAAGGCTGCCGATACTGAGGCTTTAGGGTGTCGGGTTAGAGTTCAGGCTGTGCCTGTTGACGGCTTAGGGTATAGGAACCACCTGTGACCCCAAACCCTACGTACAAAAAAGTGGGTTATGACCCCTTAATTAGAGGGTCGAACCCTTACGTAAAGCAGCAGGTTTTTGGATCCACAGGTAGGATCCAGGGTTTAGGTCCTTATAATAAAAATCCTACTATTTGGGGTACTGTATTAGGGTCCCGTATTTTCGGAAACTCCCATTTGTGCAGTGAGGGGCTGAATGCAAGTCTTCTCTTCGCCACAAACCCAAGGGACCATGGACTATATAGTTGATATACCCCCGAAGCCCTGTTCCAATTGTATTGAGGCCACTATACAAACATTAAACCCAAAACCCTATAGACCCTAAACCCTAAACCCTCAACCCGAATGCGCGCAAGATCTTCGTCTCACTGGCGGGGTTCCGATATGGTTTGCACAGGGTCTGTCGAAGCTTCATGTCCTGAGCAAAAGCCCTCCTTCTAACACCCTCAAAAGTCTCGAAAAGCATCTTGTTAACTCATCTTAAACGCTACCGACGCATTATTTAACCCGTAAACCTAAAACTCAAACACCTAAAGCACCTAGTCCCTTATTACCCCATGCTCTTAATATCCTGAACCCTCAACCGTATAAACCCTGTACATCCCTGTACTCTAAACCCAAAACCCTCAACCCTAAACCCTAACCCCAAACCCTGAACCCTACCCTAAACCCTAAGACCCGTATAGATCCCCTCGAAGGAACCCGAAGACCCCCGGCAGCTTTAGGTGCAGTGCTTTCAAGTCCCAGAAGCTTCGCGCGGAGAGCGTCGCAGAGCAACTGGCGCAGTCTCTCGATGCGGAGGACGGCATCTGTCAGGGCCCAGGGTTTGGGGTTCCTTTAAGGGTATACGGTATAGGGTGTAATCTAGCGTTTAGGGTTTATATATAGGGTTTAGGGCCCAGGGTCTGGGGTTCTTTCAAGGGTTTATGAGGGCTTATATAGGGTTTATAAGGGTGTAGGGTTCTTACAATGTTTAGGGGATGCAGAGGAGGGCTTCTGTCAGGGCCCAGGTATAAGGTCCTTAAGAGTTCCTTCAGGGGTTTAGGTTTTAGGGTATTTAGGGTTTATGGGGTTTCTTGGCTTTACAGACTGCTTTCACAGCCCAGGGTTTCGAGTTTAATGTCGGAAGCTGATTAAGAAACCCTGGGCCTATAACCGCAAAATAGTAGGGCCATATAAGTGACCCCAATAGAGGCCCAAGGTTTCTTAATCAGGTTCCTACATCATGGGGTTTAGAATATATGGGGTTTCGGGTTTGTATTTAGGGTTTAGGGTTCTGCTTCTCAAGGCTCCTCCTAAGGCTTTTACAACTCGTGGGGGCCATGCCCTTTCTTGTGGTGTACGGTGTACATTGCTTATTACATGCAGAGTTTGCAGAGTTGGAGGTAGAGCGATCAAGAACCGGAAGCCTTACGCAGCTCATAAACCCCAAAACCCCTAACACCCCCCAAACCCCTAAACCCTAAATCAGTAAGTCCCTAAATGCCTAAACCCTAAACCCCCCAAACCGCTATGCCCTAAACTCCCAAACCCCCAAGCCACCCAAAGCGGGAGGAGTTCGAGTGTTTCAGGGAGGACACTGCGCTGGTGGACCTTTTGTACCGCCACTGGGGCAGCTTATGGAAGATACCTCAGAGGCTTCATTTAAGAACTCCTTCAAAGGAACCCCTTAAACGAACCCCTCAAAGGAATCCCTGAAAGGAGCCCTTCAAAGGAGCACCTTATCGGAATTTCTTCTCTTCAAAGTTTTTTTTGTTTTTTTCGCTTGTACAGGGTGCAGGAAGCAGGGATGGATAGCCAATAATGATAGTCTTGACGGCCTGTAAGCCTGCGAAGCCCCGCAAGCCCCATCATGCAACATGTCATCTTTAGCTTAAACCAGAGAAATACAAAATCCGTAAGCTCGCTGCAGGGAACAGTGATTTTCAGCTAGCAAAGAGGTCTGAATATCTGAATAACTAGCAGTACTGTTCCTCTCCGTCCCTTGGCCCAAAACACCATTCTAATCATTCCGGCCGCCGCATTACATGCGGTTCATGATCGGGGCATTCAAAGGGAACTCCAGAAAGTTGGAATATGGATTAATGGTAGGATCCCCTATAGTTTACCTTAAAGGGGTTACGATAATAATATTCCAACTTTCTGGCTTTTACCTTAGGTGAGCCACGGTGTGTCCGGGATCCGACCGCCGAGCATTTCCGGGATCTGACCCCCTTGCGGCTGGGTGGCACTTACACTATCCTGAAGGACGAAATGACCCTTAAAAGTAGGGCCCTATACCCATATACTATGAATCCCTATATGGTATATGAACCTTAAACCCTTTTAGGGTTCATTTCGTCGATAAGGATAGGGCTTGTTAAGGGCTCTGTAGAGGTTTTACAGGGTAGTATAGCTGTCGGTAGGGTTTTGTTATGCAGAGATATGTTAGGTTTTCTTGATTTTGGCCCTAAGCCCTAAACTCGCAGTTTCGCGGATCGGGAGAGAGTGTGAAACTTTCTGAGGGTTGAACTGGGGGCTTCGGGGATGAGTCCAAGCATCCTTACCCAACGACTCCAAGACCAACAGTATCTACTTCTGGGTCTAACTTCTGGAGATTCTACTTAAATTGGGCTGCTTGGAGTCTTAGGGTTTTTATTTTTTCCTGGATCTTTGTTTGCAGTCGGTGGGACGGAGAAGCTTGTTGTACAGGATGCTGTGGCGCCATATGAGGATCCACATGCAGGTGGGTTCTCGCATGTCATAGTAGATGCCACCATCTTCCGCCCAACATCATAAACCCGGCTTGGAGTATTTCTCTCCCGTGGCTTCAGGGCTTGGAAGCCCTCGCAGGTACATCACTCCTTCATTTTTGGATATGTCGTGTGTCATGGGTTACGGGCAAGTGGCTTGGGTCTATTGCTCATGAACCTATAGTTCTCTTAGGAGTTATGTTTATTTTGTTCATATAAAACCCAAGAGTCTGTTTAGAATATATTCATCAAATGTAATGTTTTGAGTCTGGTTCTAGGGGGTATACAGAAATCCAGAAAGTTGGAACGTTGATTTAGGATGATTCTTGCTGGGATTCCCAATACTTTAGTTTAAGGGCACGGGGATGTTGATGTTCCAACTTTCCGGCTTCTATTGTGATGTTGTGAGCCCTTGGAGTGTGAGATGTGAAACCCTTAAAGCCATTCTCTTAAGTGATGCCACCCACAACCGATTCAACTCCTGGCAACTAAGGATGATTCGAGAGCTGACGCTGAGACGGATATGCTGCGTCCTCTCCCTGCTCCTCACTCAGCTTCTTCCACCTTAGGCCCTACAGCCGGAAACCTGAGATGTGTTCCCGGGCTACCTCTGGGGCTCACCGAGCCCAACAAGCCTGGGATATCGTGTGGTCTTTCAGCCCACACACTTAGCATCTGCGTCCTTGTGCAGACCCTTCGGGGAACCGCCCCTCCCCTCCCTACGCGTGAGCTTCGCTGAGGTTTGTTTCGATGGGTCGGAGGTGCCAAATGTATCTGAAGATAGCGTCAATACAAGGGTTCCTAAACAATTCTGTATGGGTTCTGCGGAGGGTTCAGCTGGAGTCGAGTCTTTACCCGGTAATGATTTCTCAACTCGAATCACACTTCGGAGTCTTTGGGAACTTCACCCCAAACACAGAAGTTGCATTCACCCTAAGGGTCCATGCACCCAAATAGTATATGCTTGCCTTACGACATGAACCCTAAGGGTTTAAGGGTCATAGACCATATAGGGATTCATAGTATATGGGTTCTAGGTTCCTTGAAGGGTTTAAGGTTCATAGACCATATAGGAGTTCATAGTATATGGGTATAGACACCCCCCACGTTTGAGGGTCATTTGGTCCTACTGTTGATGATATAAATCCTGCATTACCCATAGTAGGGAATATACCATAATTCCCATAGTTTAGGGTCCTTGAGGTAATGCAGGATTTATATCATCAACCGTACATATCCTCCTGGCCCTGGTTCGAGGCCCGCTGTTTGCTCCAAAACGCTCCAATCGAAGAGAAAGCAGCAGCTCTCGCACAGCGACGTTCTTGAGTCGGTATAAGCACCCCCTAAGACCCCCCCCCCCCCCTAAGACCTCCAAAACCACAAAAAAAAAACAAAGGGTCCTCAAGCCTAAAGCCGTAACACGCAAATTTTCCACCCCAAACCCTGAATCCTTAAACCTAAACCCCACTCCCTGCACCCTAGTCTCCACATCCTAAACTCTAAACCCCAAAGCCCCAAACCCCAAAACCCCCAAACCCTGAACCCTTGAGACTCCCCCAAAAGACCTCAGGAGCTTTACAGGCACGGGCTCATGGAATGCAGAGATGAAGGAGCAACTTCAGGCCCTTGAGTTCCTTGGACGGCTCTATTGAGGGCCTTTGGAGGGTTTGGGGGGGGGCGGTTTTGGGGTTTGGGGTTTAGGGGTTCCTTTGGGTTAGTGGCTCCTATGGAGGTGTCCTTGGGGGCCCTCGGACGGCTCTTGGGGCTTAGGGCGTGCTTTCTTCGGTTTGATTTATTCCTCGGATGTCCTTTTTTCAGGTAGTTGTTCTAGAATGCCCAGTAGCATATACCCTTATTCCCTTTTTGTAGTCCTAGGTTCCATATAAAGTTACTCGATGCCAAAAAAGAGCCCTCTTCATTCCTAGGTTACTGGGCACCCTAGTTTGTTTAATCATGGAGTCTCTAGGGCTCCTCGGCGTTTAGGGCGGTTGTGTTCGTAGGGTTCCTTTCTACGGGTATGTTTTTGTGGTGTCCTGTTCAAGGGTCTCATAGGAGACTGACCCGAACCCCTAAGCCTAAAGCTGGCGACATTCAGCCCAAACTCCTGAGCCAGGCGGATGCTTAACTCTGTACCCATAGGCTCCGTTGTAGTTCCTTTTAGGGGTTCATAATATTTAGAATCCCGTAAGGCAATCCCAAAAAGGAATTACCATGGAGCCTTTGGGTCGTCTGTAAGACTAAGCCGTACGACGTACAAAGCCTAAGCCCGATCCCCCGCCCGCGCTGCGGAACCCGGCCGGAGCCCTGAGCCAAAATGGTGGTTTCCGAAATTAGGGCTCCTTCAAAGGGATCTATAAGGGTTCCTTTAAGGGCTCCTATAAGGGACCTGGGTTTAGGGTTTGGGAGTTTCCGAAATTAGAGGTACCTTGTTTTGGGGTCCTTATGATAAGGATATTAGGGTCCCCCTCTTGGAAACCCCCAAATCAGGTCCGGGTGTCTGCGCAAGCACGAGCAAGCGGGAGGACGTTGAGCTCCGCCTTTGAAAAAGGCGGCAGCGACATATGCAAAACGATGAACCTTCTCAGTGCAGTGGGTTCCGGGTTTAGGGGTTTAGGGTTTAGGGTTTGCGCAAGATAACACCGGGCAAGGTTGGTGAGAGTGCAGACAACGGATCCAGGGTGAAAAAGGGCCGCGGCAAGGGCAAGGTCAACCCGAACCTTGCTGCGAAAGCTGACCTGGCACAAGTCGAATCCCTCAACATCCAGCTCAAAGAGACTGAGCAAAGAAACTGGACCGGTCAACTTTGCCCGGGATCAGCTCCTCGGGACGTCTCTTTTGGTGGCCTTGGCAGGGTTTGGGGTTTTGGGGTTCCTGTTGATGATTGCTTTCGAGGGGGCCTTTTGGGGTTCCGGTTAAGGCTTCCCTTCAAGGGCTTCTTTGTAATAGGGTTTCTCTTACGGGGTTTCGGGGGTCTTTTTGGGGTTTCTAGTGTTCTCCTGAGAGGCCGTTAAATCCCCCTGAAGCCTGAACCCTAAACCCCTAAAAAGCCCCTCGACCTCTGAGGATGCTGCTTCGACTGACACTGCCGCTGGACGTCCACCAGGACTCGGGGCGAGATGCAGTCCCACAGGGTCCTAACTGCTGATGATATACATTTTGCATTACCCATGATAAGAAATAAGGAATGTGCCATTCTTGCCGTAGTTAAGGATCCTGAAGGGGAATGCAGGATTTATAGGATCAACCGAAGTACCTCCTAATTTTGGGGCCTTTATAATCAGAATCCTACTATTTATAATCGGGTACTTTATCAGGGTCCCCTGCTTTCGGACACTCCCACGAAAATGTAGCCTGTAACTGTAGGGCTTCTATAACAGGAATCATGGTTAAGGTTTGGGCAAGTGTCCCCCAGAGAGGTACTTAGTACCCTTTGGGAGTTTCAGGGTGTGGGATTTAGGCCTTTACCCCAAGCCACAAGCCCTCCATAATGAGAATGAGAACACCTGAACCCTAAGACTTGTCAAATCCTCAACACCAAATAACAAGCTGCCCTAAACTCCGTAAGCCTTAGTCCCCAATAGCAACTCCACAAACTCTAACCCCCCCCATTGCCTCGCATAGCTCCCACCCTGCGAACTCACAATCCCTCGCCCAACAAAGCCTGGGAACAATTCTCCAACATAAGTTAGGTACTGCCCCGGTACAGCAAGAATCTATACTAGGGCTACTAAGGTCCCTATAACCTTTATTATGAGTATTATTCAACTATTACTGAGTGGGGGCTGTACCCAAAACATAAGCCTTTCAAGAAGCCTTATCGCACCCTTCTCGGGAGCCTTAAACTCTTGTAAACCCTAAACTCTGCACCCTCCAGAAGCCTTTAGAAGAACCCTTGCAGAACTTGAGGAAGGCCTTAAACCCTATACCCTCTAAACGCCTTTAAAGCAACCCGTCCTATAGAAGCCCTATAGCCCTAAACTTATTAAATCCTACCCAAGAACTGCTAAACCCTACGTTTTGTTGGTTCTTATTCTAAAGCCTAATACGGACTTTGTAGGACCCTATAAAACAAGTAGGTTTTATAGGGTATAAAAGCCCTTGGAAGAGTCCTCGTCGACCACGCGGAAGGCGCGGCTCATGCTTGGGAAGATCCACTTCGGCTGGCGAGGGCCAGCGGTTCGCGATCTCTCAGCATCTTGTCGGCCCTGAAGGGCTCCTTTAAGTGTTTAGGGTTTAGGGTTCGGGGTTTAAGGATTCCTTTAAGGGCTCTTTTAAGGGTTTGGGGTTTAGGGTTTGGGGTTTAAGGGCTCCTTTAAGGGCTTAAGTGTTTAGGGTTTGGGGTTCGGGGTTTCAGGGCTCCTCTAAGGGTTCTTTTAAGTGCTTAAGGTTCAGGGTTTGGGGTTTAAGGATTCCTGTAAGGGTTCCTTTAAGGGTTCCATAAGTTATAAGGGTTCCATAATTTATGAGGGTTCCCTTACGAGTGTCCTAGGGGTTTACGAGTTTGGGGCTCTGTGGCCTTCAGAACGTCTTAAGGTTTAGGTGTTCGGAGTTTGTTTTGGGCCTTTGATGCGGTTTTTGTTCTGGACGATTGTACCCCTAACAAGTTTTGAGGTTCAATAAGCAAAGGATCCATAATGAAACATAGCTTATACAGTATAAGGATATTAGGCCCCTGCCCTGTAAAGGCTCGCGTGAATTATTGGTTTCTGTATCCACGTACAGTCCCTAGTGTACATGCAATGAGAATGCTCCAGAAGCGGTTAAAGCAACTGGGCCGCTGACGCAGTCAGGGAGCTTGGCTTTGTCGCACGAGAGCAGGTTCGTTCACGTGAAGTTCGAGTCGCCGGAGGCGTGGACAGCGACTTCCATGGTGTGCTGGCAGCTGCGACAGAAAACCGACCGACCTGAAAAGAAATCGTTGTGCGAACATGTATCAGAGTGGCTGTAAGCACCCGCTTTAGGCAGGCGCAGATCGGGGGGAAGATGGCCCTCAAAGTGTTGACGAACGGTTGGCATTGTCCCGGAAACGTCTGTGCCTATCGCTGCGGACAAACAAGGTCGTCGTCGATAAGCAGCTTTGCTCCTGGGTGCTTGTTCAAGGATTTAATTTATGCTGCCCATAATCAAAAAACCGTATTACTTACTTTAGATCCCTATTATGGTAGCTTAAAGTAACTTCCTTAACAAGAACGCAGACTCTCAGCCTTTAACCTGTTTGGGCTACTGTACACCCTATGCAATCCCAAAGGCTCACCTTCAACATTTCCTGAAGATAGGACAAGTAGGTCAGGGTCGGAGTTTAGGATCCTTGGGCATACGATCGCAGAGTTCGCGGTTACGGTTAGGGATCAGGATCTTAGAGAGTTAGGGGTTGGAGTTCAGAACTCTATCTGTCAGAGTGTAGAA
This sequence comes from Symbiodinium sp. CCMP2592, assembly GCA_905221615.1. Lineage (NCBI taxonomy): Eukaryota > Dinophyceae > Suessiales > Symbiodiniaceae > Symbiodinium > Symbiodinium sp. CCMP2592. The sequence goes on from CAJNDT010001001.1 coordinate 1,466,389, forward strand.
TGTTGTAGGATGAGCAGTTAAGGTTGTGGATTCTAGAGTTTAAAGCTTAGGCTAAGGGTTTCGGATTGCTTTAGATTTTAGAGCTACGCTTTCGGATTGCAGGGTTTAGGGTACTAGAGTTTTGGTTCCCGGGGTTTAAGATGCTAGGGTTTTGGGTGTTCGTTCCAGGGTTCAGGGTTCTAGGGCTTGGGATTCACGGTTTCGGGGGTAGCGTTCGGAGCAAAGGTCCCTTTGTATCTTCGGCGCCCTTATGGTTTACATAGGGTCCAGGTTTTAGGAACCTAACGCCGAACTCCCAAACTCTGAACCTTGAACTCCCGAAACCTAAACCAGAGTCTACAGTAGTGTTACGGGTTCAACGTCAGCATTCAGGGTTGGGGATTTCCGTTCTTTTGGGGCTCAGGGTTGCACTGCAAGGCTTCGGGTTTGGGGCTTTAGGGTTTACGTGCTTACCCTCAAGCCTCAAAGCCCTAGAACACTTAGAAAATGGCCGGGCTTTTGGGCTCCAGAGTTTGAAGTTAAGTAAGTCACCGGAGTCACAGACCCTTAGGTTCAGTGACAAGTGGAATGCAATACGACCCCGAATACCAGGCAAAAGCCCTGTAAACAAGCACAGCTCTCAGTGTTTGGGGATTCCAAGCTTAGTTTGTCCTGTGATGAGGTTCGAGAACGTTTCCTCGCCAGTGGCACGGAGGAGCAGCAATCCATGTGGAACAGACTGGAGTGGTCGGAATCAGTAGTAACAGTTTTGGTACCTGTTCCTTAAAGGAACCATTATAAAATAAAAGTCTATACCTTTTTCGCTGGTTACTTCAAAGTCCAGCCATGTAGTTGTAATCACTGTAGTCTTTAACCCTGAATCCCTAAACCCTAAACTTTACGCTTTGTAAAATTCATCGAAACCCTGTGCGGCTATCCAGGCCCCCATTACTATAGTATCTAAACCTGGGCGCTATCTGTGACTCGCAGTGCGTTGTTAACAAAGTATCTAAACCTAGTAGTTCCTTGTTGGGATTACCTTATAGAATTCTAAAGATGAATCCCAAAAAAGGAGCTATATACTATGGAGCCTATGGGTAAACCAGGCTTATAGCAACCCGGAACATAAGTCCTAATTAATTTAACCCCCAACCCGAAAAATCCAATCCAAGTCAGTAGGCCCAACGGCTCCGAGCCCTTAAGTCCCACATGGGCTTCCCCAGATAATCGTATACTTCAGGAGGGACCATACAGGGCTCTGTAGCGTTTTCAGGGATTGCGGCTCTTCTGAGGATTTTTTGCAGTGTTCCCATCGTGGTTCCGATAATGTGATACCTTTCCGAGCTGGAAGACTTCTGTACGGATAGGAGCCATTAGTTCACGAGGCCCTTTTAAAATATAGATACCCGTAGCCCGGTATATCCAACTCCTATATGGGAGATTCGGAAAATAGGGCACCTTAATGTAGTACCCTAAAATTGTAGGATCCTTATTATAAGGACCCCAAGACGCGGTACCCCTACTTTTCGGAAACTCCTATATCAGCGCTTAGTACTGCGAGGAGATCTTCGCGGTTCGAGGGTGCCAAGTGCTAGGTTCCAAATACTCCGCCTGTAAGTTCATTGGTAGTTATAAGTGGTCCCTTTAAGGGTCCCTCTAAAGTGGGGTTATAAGTCCCCTAATAAGGGTTATAAGTCTAGTTACCCAACTTATAATCCCAATTACAACTACCCGTGAACCTCCAAGTTCCTGTAGGCATCTTACTTCTTTCGGCTTCTGGCTTATACTTTAATTTACAGTGGTGTAGCTGTTGATGAGATAAACCCTGCATTACCCATACAAGAATACGCCATTATTCCCATAGTTTAGGGTCCTAAAGGTAATGCAGGATATATATATATATATATATATATGCATCATTAACCGAAGTATTCCCCCAGCAAAACAAGAAAAGTGCCAGAAGCTGCTAGCAGATACTTACGACCGTTTGGGTTTGGCGAGTAACAGTTCGTGTCAGGAGTTATCTGCTACTTTGGTTCATGAGCTGAGCCGGACGGTTCTGCAACAGGTGCAGCGCTCGGAAGATTGTGAACCCAGTGATGTGGAAAATGACGGGTTCAAAGCTGCAGGGGGGGAAGACGTTCTACTTAGTTGTATTCCTTAGGATTCTTCAAATCTACCAAAACTCTAGTTAGGTTCGTGAGTCAGGCCCCTTCGTGGTTGAACAGAGGAGCTGTTATGGTTTGTTGCTCCGCATTTTTGCCTTAGGGGCTGAGTAAGACCCATGAACTGCGAACCTGGAACCCAAACCGTTGAGGCTTAAAGAGTGGAGGCTTTAGTAGGGCTTTGTGTTTAAGGACTAGAAACCCTCAACATCCCTCAACCTTGGCTTTCAAAAGTCTCCACAAACAGTTTAGTAGTAGAGCAGGTAACCTTTAACCATTTTTGGGGCTCCCCGCCCCCCCCCCCCCCCCGCCCACGCAAAAGCACGAAGAGCACATACAAGACGCTGAAGTCTAAAGTTGATTAACCACCCAAGACTCAACACCCTGAAACTCCTAAACCTTATTCAACTGATAAGCCGAAACCCTACATACCCTTAAAGACACGCCCTCAATATACACCGTTAAATATACGCCCTTAATGCTACCCTCAAAGCCTCAATGCTAAGGTGCCAAAGCTCTTTGCGAGCCAACTGCTCTTGGGCAATCCACTTCAGCTGGGGGAGGTCGGGCGGCTGCTTTCCTTTACTGCTTGGGGTTTTGCGGTTTAGGGTTTGTAAAGGTTTAGGGGATTAGGGATTAAGGTGTAGGGTGTATGGTCGCTTTCCTATTGAATGCTGACTACGCTTACCCTCAACCCCAACAGAAACCCTGAGGTTTAAGCCGGATTTCGGGACCGAGGGATTTGCAAACCCTCCACCCTGAACCCTGAAGCCCTGAACCTCTACAGTAGAAGCCAGAAAGTTGGAATATGATCATCCTAACCCCTTCATGGTAAATTATTAGGGTATCCTACCATGAAACCATATTCCAACTTTCTGGAGCTTCCTATAAGCTCTGCAGGATTGAGCAGACCGTTTCTACTTAAACGAGCACTTGGACGCTTCCAACCCTTACTGGGCTCTTGCCCACGAAGATGATCTAAATTATTGCAATAGGGTTCTACAGGACATAATATCAACAATCGAATTCAGGTATCATCATCACCACCGTCATCATCATAGTTTAAGTTACCATAATACAGGGATCTATAGGATCTATAGGCGTCTATAATGTATATACATATACACACACCTATCTATCCTTAGTATTGCAAGCCAACTTCCTTAACACGAGCTCAGCTTATTGACACCTAGCTAAATGACACACCAAGCCGCAGCTCGCCAGCCTTCGCGTAGTTGTGAACGTAATAGGGATTATATAGGGTTTAGGGAGTTGTGAACTTAGTAGTAGACTTCGACCCCCCAAGTACCCTGATAATGTACACTGAATGTCCCGATTTAGGACCATAAGGGCTCCATTATAGATTTCGACCCCCCATGTACCCTCATAATATACCCTGAATTTCCCTATTTAGGACCGTAAAGGGCTCCATTAAAGTGCCATTGGGGCGCCCTAGGAGTCGGTATCCCTTTAATTTCTCGATGTTGGGGTAGTACCCTGGGGATCAAAATGGCCCAAAAGCCTTTTATATTATGGTCTTTGGGCCCAATAGCCTTAATATATGAGTCCTTAGATCCCCAGTGATAGAATCTCGAGAGACACCCCACAAGCCTACGCTCTCATTGCCCCTGGGCTGGTGGAAAAGTATGGCTGAGGGTCCATGTACCCAAATGGTGTATACTTTGGCCCAATTTACCTATATAGGGAGTACTTTAAGGCCAAAGTGTATACTATTTGGGCACATGGACCCTCAGGGTTTGTTTCCGCGAGGGTAGTGGACAAGCAAGTGAAAAGGAGCTTCTACGCGCGATGGAGCTGGCAGCACATGGCTTCGCAAGATTTCAGCCACAGGTGGGGGAGGGCAGGGCCTTCGTTCTTTTTTGGATGTTGCATTTCCGGGTTCTTTGACTTTCCTTTCTGATGTTTCTGGCTAATTGGGGTCCATGGTTTTAGAACTTTTGCTTCTAGGACGTTGGCTTGGTATTCGGGTCTAGCCTAGTTCATCTTAGAAAACAGGCAGCGAGCTTTTGTTGCAAATCTTACACAAACCAGGCGAAGAAAAACCGCCGAGAGCCCATCCTAAATTCTATATACCCCAAACCCCTACAGCCAAAGCCCACGACCTATACGGCACTTGGAGGCGCCTGCCACTGTTCTGCAGGGACTGTAGAGTGCAGGGAACTTGAGGCTATCGCGATACTCAGACAAGGATCTTGTACGAGGCTATGCAACCACGATCAGGACAGCATGTTTTTTTTTTTATTGAATGGCCCTGATAGGTTCTCTTATAGTAGAAGCCAGAAAGTTGGAACATCATTATCCTCGTGCCCTTAAAGCAAAGAAAAGGGAATCCCAGCAAGAGTCATCCTAAATCATTGTTCCAACTTTCTGGGGTTCACTATGGTGTTACGAATTGTTGAGACAGCTATCATATTCCAGCCTAACCTGTTAAACTCGAGCCCATATACATTTCCTAATAAACGCGCTAAATCCCCTAAACCTCAAACCACAAATCTTCTAGAAGAGTCTGTTTTTCCTCCCAGTGCGGATCTCTTGAGGCGCTTTAAGGACGACATGAACCCCAAAAGGGTCTAAGGTTCATAGACCATATAGGGATTCATAGTATATGGGCGAAAAGGGCCTCTACTTTTAAGGATCTTCCTTGGTCCGTCAGGTAAACCCTAAACCCTAAAGCCTAAACCTTAAATCCTTAAACCCTAAATCCCAAACCCCTAAACCCGGCCCTAAACCTTAAACCCTAAACCCTAACCCTAACCCTGAACCTTAAACTTTAAACCCTAAACCCCCTAAACCTCTTGAGGCGGTTCTGGCGGCGTTCCTACTTGCCTTGGCGGCCCTTACAGCGTCAGTTCGCGGGATGTTCCTGATCATGGCGAAGGCCGGTCTCTTGGGTTTAGGGGCTTTGGGGTTTAGGGTTTAGGGTTTAGGGAAGGCCGGTCTTCCTTGGGGTTCCATTTCGGAGTTCTTGGGGTTCAGAGTTTAGGGTTTAGGGCCCAGAACCTAAAGCTTAAGCTTTAGAGTCTGGTTTTTGTCGGGATTCGGTTCAGGATTTAGGGCTCACAAGTCTGGGTAGGGAGACAAGGCTAGGCTAGGTTTGAGATGAGTAGGATCTGAACTAAGGTTCTCTAATTAAGCCCTACCTAATTTTAGGCCCTATCCGTATGCTCCCCGTATGTTGATGCTATGTTGACACCAAAGTCCTAGAGCTACTCGAATAAAATCAAGACGCTCTGTCAAGTTCTGTCTATTAAGTCCATGCCCTGCAGAAACCAAACAGAACCTGCTGGGTCCCCGATCGTTTCGGGTTATATGAGGACTCTGCAAAAAGTAACTATAGGTTTTGGTAGGTCAAGGTTAGGGTCTTAGGGTTTTCAGGGTTGTGGATTCCGCTTGGACTTGGGCAGACGGGCAAATGAGATCTTGGCGTTTGATTGCGAATTGATTATGGGGGGTGTTATATAGAGGCTTGAGGCATATGGGGCTTAAAGGGTTCAGGGCATTGGGGCTTTAGTGGAGAGGGTCTTGTATTGGTGGTGTGCGCAGTCTTTGTCTTCAAGAAGGTCGTCTTCAGGTCTTTCCTATCGGAGGCCGCAGCTAGCAGCTGCCATGGCAGTGTGACCAAAAAGACGACGAACGGAATGACGACCCCGTCATTTTTTGTCAATGCAATGCCCCGCCTCCAGATAGAGGGGACATGTATCGGGAACCAGGCCCAGTCCGAATCGCGTATCGCCTGGCCCGCTGACGTGTTGCTGACGATGGCAAGAAACCGCTGCAGCATCCCATATTAAACCCTTACAGTAGCCCTTATAGTAACCCATAAAGCCTTTATATATAGAACCCTTTAAAGGAACCCTGTTCTAATCATTAAGGTCCCTTTTCTAAGGTTCCACTGTCGTCTCGTGGGTTTGGAGTTTTGGCGTCCCTCGGTTCGCGATGCTTCGGTTCAGGGGGGCTTACAGACTTAGACTTGGCATTCTTCTGGTTGGCTCTTAGGACTTTAACTTTATGGGCTTCTATGTGAACAACAGTGAGGAGGCGAAAAGTTTAACGTTTAGGAGGGGTTCAGAAGTCAGCTAAGTAGACTTAGTCAGAGGTTCTAAGCAGGGTTGTAGTCAGGATATGTAACTCCGACCTAAGGCATACCCATAGGCCCCATAGTAGTTCCTTTTTGGGATTAGCTTATAGAGCTCTAAAGATGAACCCCCAAAACGAACTACTTTGGAGCCTGTGGGCACTTTTCACCCGAAGTATACCTCACCTCTCCAAGTCCCTTGCTGTTGGGGTGTAGGATTACGGATTTAGGGGCGTAGAGCGGTGTTCGAGGCACGGTTTGCAAGTGTGAAGGCCCACTTGGGCATGGAGATGGGGCTGTAATGTATATAGGGGCCCACATAATTACCAATACTAATTAAGAGAGTTGTTGTGGCGGGCTCCTTATTATGGTTATAGTATAATATGCCACAAAACCCGTAGTCTACATATTAAGGCCCCCTAAAGTAGGTTTTGGATATCGGGCGGTAGCCACTTGAGGAGTGGCGCAAGGAAGGCACTGATGTCCCAAAGAGTTTGAAGCTTGAACGTTGCTTGTTCAGCTGTTTATTGCAATGACGATTTGGAGAGGCTTTCAAAGTTTGAGGCTCATGGTTTCTGCGTCTGGAACTTCTGGATGAGTTTGGAAGAAGCCGTTTCTGTGACCTGCTCAAGAAAAAGCAAACGCAACTCGGAGCCCCAGTAAGTTGGGAAACTAATCTAGGAGCCCAATATGTGAGGGTTCCTTATTATGGTTATAGTTATAGTATAGTATGGTTATAGTTATAGTATATTCCTCATTATGGTTATAGTTATAGTATAATATGCCCGAACTTTTTATTCTAAATTCAGGCTCTTACTAATTCCTGGCCAGGAAGCTTGCCGTCTTTCGACTGGCCAGGCCGGGTTGAGACTGCTTAGGGTTTAGGGTTTTAGGGTTTCCGGTCTGAAAACAGGACCGTGAATCTTTGGAGGATCTATGAGGTCTTTGTGGGGTTTAACAGGGCTGCTATGTATGGTATGGGCCTCAACAAGTGGAACGGGTTCTTGGGGTCCAACAGAGGTTGCCCATACAAAGGGCTTACTAGCCTCACTTCAGGCGTTTACAGGTTTCCTGGTGTCAGGCATACGGAGGGCGATGAGGAAGCTTAAGCCACTTACCCCAAGGCTCCATGTACCCATATAGTATGTACTTCGGCCTTGAAGTACCTATATAGGGACCCCTTTGAGGCTCAAGTATCTACTATAAGCGCACATGGAGCATTGAGGTTCAGATGCCTACAGTACCCGTCCTTTTGGGAATCGCAGACACATAGGAACAGATGAAGAGCCTCATTACACCAGGATAGGATCCCTGTTGCAGAAGGGCTTTCCGGCGAAAAGCATTCGACAGTAATTACGTACTAGGGCTCTTATTCGTTATGAGCAAAGCACTGACACCTGAAGCCTTTCCCTCTTGGCAGGTTCCTGACAAGCTGCTTCGTGAGCCTGCGCGTGCGCGGGAAGCAGTTGGACAGGTGCGTCGGGGTTCTATACATACCCAGATCTTCCTGCGTATATTCCGTAAGTACGGGATACTGGAAGATTTGGGTCGATGGAGTTGGAATTATTAGGTAAGGGGTCCTTATCTACGGGATATTGGAAGACTTGGGTCCATGGAGTTGAAAGGGTTATGTAAGGGGTGTGTCGGAGGAAGTAGTAACTGTAATAAGCCCTGTACAACCTCATCCCAAAAGCCTTAGCCCCAAGCACTGAACCTCTTCAGGTCCTACTATGCAGAGCACGTAATAGGCTTGTTTCTTCACCACGAGCCTCAAAGCACTTAAACCCTTAGGCTTGCCCTGACAGCCTAAGCCCTTAGTGGTACTTAGAAATAGTTTTTAGTTTTTTGGTCATTATACCCCCCCTAAGAAACAGCTAAAATCATAATTTTTGCTAGGGTTCTAAGTTCAGTATAGAACCCTGCATAAACCCTCCAGAAGTCCTCGGAGTTTAGATGTCTGGGGCCTTCCTGATTCTCTGGCCGTTGTTGTAACCCGGATCCGATTGATTAGGGGTTAGGAGTTTAGGGTTTAAGGGTTTCGGTTTAGGGTTTAGGGGTTCAGGGTTTGGGGTCTAGGGTTTATAGGGTTCTGTCAAAGATGTCGGTCACTCTTGATGTTGCTAGTTGTTGTTTCGCTTGGCCGTGCTGGTGTTCATCTGGCAAGAACGGAAATGAATGGGCTTGGGGTTTTGTGCGGTTCGGGATTTCAGGTTTAGGGTTTCTCGACGTTTGGTAGGTCTTTCCGATGGTTTTTGATTCAAACATTTAGGCTTTCGAGTCTTGGGGTTTGGGGCCCCTCTCAGTTTCTGCAGCGCCTCATCGAGGAGTTCGGGTCCATGTTTGACGACCCCATAATTTCTGGGCTCTCCTCGCTGTGGCGCACTGCGCTCTGGTATACCGCCAGGCACAGGAGATGCATTTCCTTGACAATGCGGGGTGGACACATAAATGGATTTCAAGGTACGCTCGACACTTGGTTCCATACGCTTCTCCTTGAAGAGTCCACACGTGTGGCGACTTTTATAGACGACTTCGTGGCTGTCATCTCGTTACACGGAACGGTGTCCACGCAGCGATTGGACCGCGTCCATGCAGAGCTATAGCCGGTACTGTGGACAACTCTTGCGCAACGCTTAGGGTTCACACTCAGCGAATCGACAACGCTGCTGTCCTTGATCAAGAATCAAGACGTTGCCGGTGCTTTTACGTCGTTGGTGTTTATGTTGAGCCTTAATAGTTTGAATAATGGATCCTTTTGTAAACCTCTCCAGACCCCAAGCCCCAAGCCTGAAACCCCAGTCGAGTCCACCTCTGCCCTCTCAGGGCTCACATCAACCAAAACCTTAGGGTCTGGGGGTTTATAATCCCCAAAGTAACAGTCCCTGAACATGGACATACAAAAGGGCCCTAGTGTACCTATCGTCGTCTCTTTATGATCCCTACTATGAACCCTCACGTTGTTCTGAAACCCCCACATGTCATGCGAAGCCTGGACCCAACAGGCCTTTTACTACGGCTTGCCCTGGCACTGTCTTCGGCTTAGTTGCAGAGTGGCTCTGGGGGGTTCTCTGGCTTCCTTTTCGGTGCTTCTCCCTGAGAGCAACACACCCTCAAGCAGATTATCCCAAACCCATGTGCGTGGCTATGGGGGCCTGTGGACATTGAGTGTCTTGCAAGAATGATGCGCCTTCTGTGGGAGAGGGAATTCTGAATTAGAGATTTGCCCTTGCGTGTCAGAGGCTGTCATCTAACTTCGGGAGTCTGGTTCAACTAGCCTTTGGTGCTCGTTTGCTTGTACGCTGAGCCGCGTCGAGAGCTGATGGAACCTTGCAAGGTTGCAACACCCAGCGGCTCCATAGAAGTTCCTTTTTGGGATTACCTTGTTGGATTCTATATATGAAACCCCCCCAAGTCAGGGTCCATTTCGGCAGCTTTGGCAGAAGAGCAAGGACCACCCCAGGATCCCTAGCACAATGACACTGTCTTTTCTTATTTGGCCAGTTAGTCTTCATTTTCTCGAATTGATTTCAGAGACAATGGTCGTTTGTTTCGAGACCCAGTCACCCCCACAGCTGCAAACCTGTCTATAGGGTTATTACCATGGTAGTTCTCTAAATTAGGAAGGTTTTTTTTCAGGTCCCCAAAATAGTTCGGCACCCGTACAATTAAAGGGAATCCAAAACAGATCTTAATTGGGAGAACTACCCTGATAGATCCCCTAGAGCTTAGAGAGCCCGTAGCGTCAAGCGAGTAGTGGGAAGCCAAAGATGAGGGAACCAAGGACATAAGTGTAAGCATTTCATAGGGTTACGTATCTTTATTGGGCTTCACCGCAAGTGCTTTTATATGGGAACCCTAAACCCTAAAGCCTAAACGAAACCCTAAAGCCTAAACCCTCAACCCTATCCCTATCCCTTTCCCTATGCCTATCCTCATTTGTTGCTTCTGTGCTTTTTTGGGCCCCAAAAAGATTCCGAGGCATGGTCTTGGGCCGCCGCTTGCGACATCGATGGCGGAAGAGCCGCAAGGCGGGTTTAGGGTTTCAGGGTAGTTTAGGGTTTCGGGTTTGGGGTTTAGGGTTTGGAGTTTAGGGGTTTAGGGCTTCAGGGTAGTTTAGGGTTTCGGGTTTGGCGTTTAGGTTAGTTTAGGGTTTCAGGATAGTTTTGGGTTTCGGGTTTGGGGTCTATGGGCTTTGGGGTTTAATGGGCTTGGGGCTTGAGGGTGTTTAAGGCTTAGACCTGAAGTTTTACCCAGAGTAACCCTGGTAGCTTTGATAAGGTAGATGCACCCTTAGTAGGTTCATATCCTTTCTCAAAGGTACATTGGTTAGTCTAGGCAGGGCCTTTACAACGATTGTTTTGGGCTTCAACCAGTCCAGAATAATCCCTTCCCCCTAATATTAAAGGGCTCCCCCCCCCCTCCCTAATATAAAAACTGGATTTCGGAGGTTTAGTTTTTATATTAGGGGGGGTTTCGGTTCGGTGCATCCGCGTACCCGGACTCCCAGCTGCTAGCTATCCTAAGCCTGGAGCCCTAAGCCCTAGGCCTCCAGCCCTAGACCCTAAAGCCGTGAGCCCTAAACTTTAAGCCCTAAAGCCCCAAGCCCTAAAGCTTTAGCTTAGCCCTGAGCCCTAAACCCTTAAACCCTAAAGCTCTGGTGTCTTTAGTACAGGTGTAATCTTTGGCTCTATAAAGCCCTGAGCCCTAAACTTTAAGCCCTAAAGCCCCAAGCCCTAAAGCTTTTAGCCCTGAGCCCTGAACCCTTACACCCTAAAGCTCTGCTGTCTTTAGTACTACTGTAGTCTTCGTTCAATTAAGACGCATACAGATCTGCAACCCCCCCTAATGTTGTCCCTTTTAAATTGAATGTGGGGCCCGAAACCGCGAAATTCCGGGGGGCCGGTAGTTTTTGTATTAGGGGGGGTTGAATGTTAGGGGGAAGGGATTAATGTTTGGGTTTAGGGTTCTATATGAGGTGTCTGTGAGGGTTCGATAATCAATGAGTCTTCTGTTGAACAGGGGTTCTAGACTAAGTAACAAAGGGGTCCATAGAGGCTCCACCATCAGGGTTCGAAAACGGTTTAGGGCTTAGTTCTTTTTTTTAGTATTTCAAGATCATTTCTAAGCATTCTACAACAAAGCGCAAAAAGGGGCTTTTGGGATTGTGATTTGGGAGCTTTGGAGCTTTGGGGTTTCCTTTAGTCGACTGTTGTCGGACTTTGGCCCCAATGTACCTATTTTCCCTGGGGATCAAAGTAGCCGAAAAGCCTTATATAGTATGGTCTTTGGGCCCAAAAGCCTTAATATATGAGTCCTTAGATCCTTCGGGCTATATGCGGAGTACTTTAAGGCAAAGTGTATACGATTTGGGTACGTGGACTCTTAGGGTAAGTGAGGATACCCCCCCACTTAGGGTACATACACCCCCAACTATCACTTACTTACTACAGTCCCGTCATCCTCCTAAGTGGACGTGCCTACGGCTCCTCGAGTAATTGTAACATACGGGCGTGGTTAATGACTTGGATTTTTCCCTCACGGCTCCTTGATGTTACTACCCTGAGGGTCCTACCACTTTGGGGAACCTCAAAATGTAGGATTCCTGAAGCCCCAACGAGACTCAAGGGCTCTCCCTAGGAGATTCCGTACCCTCCTAAGGAGATCCTTGGACCCTTAGGGTAATTATAGTGCAACAAATAGGGTCCGCTTTGGGATTACCTTATAGGATGACGAAATATGAACCACAAAAGAAGAACTACTATGGGGCCTTAGGGTACTTATAGTAAAACCCGAAGCCCTGTGACTGCCAAAACTCTTGAAGACCAATACCCGAAGCTCCTCGCGTAACTACCGCCCCAGTAAAACGTCTCCTTGCACTTTGGAGCATTCTCTTCAACCCTAAACCCAAACCCTGACTCCTGCCGCGCAGGTGAAGCGGCGATATCGCTGGCTTCGCGGCTCCGAGGTGTGACGGCACGAAGGGTTTGGGGTTTGGGGTTCGCACAGATCTTCCAACATCCCTCAATCCGGGGAGAGATCTTGAATCATATCAAGGGGTTCCATTATCACTTGAGGTGTTGCATACATGGTCATGTATGGGTTTTAAGCTGTTCTTTGTGACTTGCTTAGTTTGTTCCTGTTGTGGGTTGCGACTTCTTGTGTAGGGATCTCCCCCAATTTTTGTACTTACCTTGCGAGGGAGTCGAGTTTAGGTAGGTACAATGACACAGGCTTACACCAAACAGGAATACGATGTCTGCTCCACCTAAGCCGATTTCCTGAAAGAACAGAAGGGAGTTTCCGAAACTAGGGGTGCCCTTTTCTGGGGCCCTAATAAGGATCCCAATATGGAAACCCCCAGATGGCTCAGGGCTATCGGAGCCTCTGCCAAGCGCTGATGTGGAGCCTTTTGGCACCCGTCTCGGCGCTTTTGGTGACGGTGGCGAAGCTCCTGCAGGCGCGTTCTAGGGTTTCGGGGTTTAGGGCTCTAGGGGTTTAGGGTGTTTTAGGGGTTTAGGGTTCAGGGTGTTTCTTACCTTTGGTTAGCAGGGAATGGAAGAATGGTAGTAATAATAGTAGTTAGGTTTCTGTGGTGGCTTAATATAGGGGCCTAGATAATTACCAAAGGATGACCTAGGGTTCCTTTAAAAGGGGATCCTTGAAGGTCTCTATAAGGGATCTATAGTGGGGTTCTCTCATATAGGGGCCTAAATTCACCCATACTATTTTGGGGGCTCCTAATTTTTAACTATAATATAATGTGCCCCAAAAGCCCCATTCTAATTATGAAGGTCCCTATATTAGGAAGCTCAGAGGGCTTGGGGTAGGGCCTTTACGAAGGTTCAAGGGGTATAAGAGTCTAAGGTTCAGCAAACGGCTTAAGCTTCAGGGTTGAAGGATAAGGCTTAGGGCTTTGAGTTTAAGGTTCAGGGTTGTGGGTGAAAGGGTCAGAGTTTTGTGTTTCAGGATGTTTCAGGTTTTCGCGATTTCGGGTTGAAGAGGGTTAAGGGATTGTTGCAAAACGCGGGAGTTGCCCCTAAATAAATGCTATGACCCTAAAAGACTAGTTTCCTTTTCTTGCGGTACCTAGCAAGAGTACCTTTGGGCTCCATCGTATTTCCTTTCTTGCTACACAAATCTTGATGATCAGGACCCTGCATGAGCCAACCAAGGCAGCCACGAAAAAAACTGCAATGCTGACTGCACGGAACCTAGGTATTTGCAAAGCGCAAGGAAGGGAATATCCAGATTGGTTTGGGCAACGTCCTGTTTGAAAGGGCAGTTGGGTTGGTTCAGGGTTTTCGGGTTCCTGGACGTTTTTTTTTTTTGAAGGGGGTGGGTGGTTAGATGTAGGTCCTGCTTGTCAGTCACAGTGTGCAGAGCAATGAAGTGGAGTCGTGATGTTTATGTGCTACTTCGAACCCCTGCACTAAGCCGCATGGTCGTTGTGTTTTTCGGGCTTCAGGGTTTAGCCATCCTTAGGGTCGAGTGTATGGGATAGTAGTAGTGTCGTCGGTTAGTTGTGAAGGTATGCTATGTTCACTACTGCGGGTTCTTGGACCCTTTAAAGTGAAGACAGCGGACCCATATGCATGGTGTGTATGTGTAGTCTCTGACAGCAGGATGACATATCATGGATCTGCGTACATATACCGCTACACATGGAGCAGTCAGATCAGTGTAACAAACGGATAACCCAGAAAGCTGAACCTGCAAACAGCAGCTTTATCTGTCCGTTGGTTTGCGATTCGGGATCAGGCCTCAGCGCGGGACTCCTTGCTCAACCCCAAGCTCTGCGTCATAAACCCTGTAAAGTCCCACAAGATCCTGCAAAACCCTGCAGGAGCCATCAAAGACTCCTAGAATACTAATACGGGGTTACTCACGGAATACTTGGAGACTTAGTAAGTAGGTTGAATAACAAGTTGGGCGAAAGGCGAGCTAATTTTACAAGCCGATTTAACTTGCCGAGCTTCTAGCCCTAACTCTTAAACCTACCCTAAACTCTAACCGTTCTAAACCCCCCCAGGCCCTTAACCCCAAACCTGGCGAAGAAGGCCTTGGAGCTAATCATTCGCCGGTCGGCGCACGCGCCTCAAGTGAGAGTCACCAGCAGTGACCAGCACGACCTCAACGACGCAATGTACTTTCGGGGACTGAAAATTCGGAATAGTGTTCCTTAGCAGTCTTTACCATTATCCGTTTAGGTATTATAGCAGCCTGATCAATTGGAAAAAGGTTTTTGAGGTTGATTAAACACTACTGAAATGTATATGAAAGTCAGTTGTCACAAAGCGTGCTCCCAGTGTATCGGACCCCACTTTTAAGTTTGGGGTTATTTGGTCCTCAAGGCAGGTTTCAGGGGCAATGCCCAAACCCTAACAACCATGCCCTGATCCAAAGTACTTCCCTCAGTATGCCGCCGGCAGAAGGGTGGGTCCCTTTCGGGATCCTTTGTCCAAGGGTGCCGTACCGTACTGCTCAGGGTTTAGGGTTTAGGGTTTAGGGTATCTTAACGCATGATTGAAAAACATTGGCCCCAAGGTACCTTTCTTGGAACGCTTTACAGCCAAAGCAAAGGATATAGTGTGTGGGTACAGTTTTCAAGCACTTACTAGGCAAGCTCTGAATGGCCATAAGCCATCCTAAACTCCTAAACGCTAACCCCTCCAAAACCCTACCTTCAGAATGAACGAAACGAACCCTGAATGGGTTTAAGCTTCATATACCATATAGGGATTCATAGTATATGGGCATAGGGCCCCTACTTTTAAGGGTCACTTGGTCCTTCAGGTAACGCCTCCTAAACCCCTAAACTCCTAAACCAGCCTGAGCACGAACAAGGGGCGCCTAACCCTGAGCCTTTAAGCCCCCACCAAAGCCGAAACCCAAAACCCCTGGCCCTCAATCCTAATGTAAGAGCCTGATTAAGAAACCCCGGGCTGGGCCTATAACCCCAAAATAGCAGGATTCAAGAAAGGAACCCTAATGGTAGGGTTCATATATGGAACCCCAATAAAGAACTAGGATTTCTTAATCAGGTTCCTACATTCAAGTCCCAAACCCTAAACCCTGCTTTCATTCTTAGGGGTAGTAACGGATTTCGTTGATTCTTAGGGACCCTAAAGAGGGGTTGAAGTTTCATGATATCCGACAGGTCGGGTCCATGTTCAACGCTCTAAGCCCTCACCCAGGCGATGGGCGAGTCCACGGCATGTCACTGCCATCGGACCACCTCTGCCTGGTAGGAGCGCCAACAGGGTTAGGCTTTGTCTTGCTTTTCGTCGCTGATAGGGTTGATGATATGAATCCTGCATTACCAAAATAAGCAATGTACTATTATTCCCATAGTCTAGGGTCATTAAGGTCATGCAGGATTCATACCATCAACGGTTAGGCTTTGTCTTGGCTTGTTGATGTGTTTAGGGTTTGCGGTTCAGGGTGTTAGGCTTTGGCTTGTTCTAGAGTTTGCAAGGGTCTAGGGTTTAGGCTTTGTGTTGGTGGAGCTTGATATGTGGCATTTTTCGGGGTGTGTGTGTGTGTGCGTGTGTGTGTGTCTCATGTTGTGTTTCTGTATTGGGGTGTCTGTCATATTTTGTTGTGGGGCTTTGTAGGCTTCTGCAAAATGTGGTACGGTTTTGTTGCGGAAGATTCTGCGGAATGTACCTCAGAGTTTCATGGCTCTCCTGTTGAGAGGTGGGTAACAAGAACGAGTAGCCTATCACCTAAGACTACTGCGGCTTTACAGCTTTGGGGCCTTACCTACATCACATGCACTGCTTGTCGTGTATGGGCATGAGGCTCCAGAAAAAAGGAGAAGATAGCCGTGGAGGTGGAAAACGGTTATTTAGTGTTGAACGTGGTCTTCTTTAGGCTTCGCGGCTGAGTTGTAACTTACCCAAAGGGTACTAATTAAGTACCTATATAGTACAATGCCGGGTTCCAACATCAGGAATTAGTATGATGATTTGGGAAAGTATTCCAGGTAGCAGTAGATGGAACCCTTCGGGTTATTGATCTCTTTTGAGTCTCTAAGCCTACCTACCACAACAAGATAGAAAAATGCCAGCCGTTTTCTCAAATACGATTGTTTGCAATCCAACAGACTTGTGTCGAAACCCTGCTGTGAGGTGTTCCCATAAAGGAGGCCTTGAAACGCAAACCCGCAACCTGGAAAGCATCCTAAGCCCCTAAGCCCCTAAACTCTAGACCCCAAACCCCTAAACCCTACACCCCATGATCGGCTTCATGGTATCCGACCCAAACCTTTCGCCCCTGAGCTCGTCTACTGCACTTGGGTCTAGGGGTCCAAGTCGGCTTTTACGTACCAAAACCCATTCAGATTTCCCTAAACTATACCCTAAACCCTAAACCGTTACACTACCTGGGACGCAAAACGCCACAGTTGAGGTTCTTGGACTTTCTGACCCCTGAACCCCAAAGCCAACGAGAGCACCATGATCTTTAAATTCTTACTTCCCCATAGGATCTTAGGTACCGTTATGGGGGGATACTTTGCCAAATCATAATTAGAAATTGCTACTCTAGAAACCCTACCTGAAGGACCAAATTACCCTTAAAAGTAGGGGCCCTACACCCATAACACTATGAATCCCTATATGGTCTATGAACCTTAAACCTAAACCCATTTAGGGTTCATTTCGTCCTTAAGGTACTCTACTACATGGGTACTTAGGGCCCTTTGGGTTCCATCACCTGAAACCCAAAGCACTTGACCCTGGAGAGCTACTGCCCTGAACCCTAAGCCGCTGCAAATCTCATTCATATACCTCAAAAGCCTTGCAAGCCTGTGACAATTCCTATGAGCCCTAACCTTAAATCCATAAACCCTACACCCATAAACCATCAACCCCTTACTGCCGAATGCCGAATGCCGGCTGTGACGCAGGAAAGGCTCCCAGCAGTTCTTGGCGGGCTGTCCCCTCCAGTTGGGGGCCCCGGTGTTGGTCTTAACTTTTTTTGTATTACTCCTTACTTAGGTAAGTGTCAGCTACGTTTTTTTGGAGTAATGAAGTTGTCATGGTTAGGTAAAGGTCGGGACTACCCTGTAAAGGGCTGGAATGTCCTTGAGTCCTTATTGCATTTTCTCCCAAACCCCGTTCGAATGATTCGCACACCTATATTTGGAGGCTGTTAATGCACCCGAGGCTGTTCAAGGCTTTTCCACCGAGCAGAAAGCAGCAATGTAGGTCTTCCTGTGCCAACATGATGCCTTTTTTCTTGCAAAGAGGGGTTATGATGTCAAAAACCATTAAACTCCCCACCAGCCCTAAACTCTAAACCTCTCTAACCCTTAAACCCCAAGCCTCTAATTCCAAAACACATAAACCCCGAGTCCCGGAATTCTAAAGCCCAAATTCCTGAACTCTAAACTCTGAAACCCTTTATAACCGTAGCCCTTGTTTCAAAAAGGGGAACGACCCTGCCCTCATTAAGGCCCCTATGCTAGATCCTAAAAGTAACCCTTATCAGGGCCCTTTGAAGGAACCCCTTAAGATCCCTATAGATCCCCTATGTGATCCCAAAAAGGAGCCCTTTAAAGGAACCTTGTCCTGGTTCTTAAAAAATCCTAACCCCTAAACCCTAAAACCCTAAACCCTAAAACCCTAAACCCTAAAACCTTAAACCCTAAACCCCTAAACCCTAAACCCTTAGAGCCCTAAACCCTAAAACCCTAAACCCTAAGCTGTGCTACAGGTTCTCTCGTGAGGCGTCTCCAGCCCTCATGGCTCTGAGAGCGGAGACCCTCCAGCCGAGCCTGCCGAAGTTGCCAGGGTCTATAGGGCTTCAGGGTCTATAGGGCTTTAGGGTCTATAGGGCTTTAGGGTTTACGCTCGAGGGGTTAGGGCTTTAGGGTTTATGCTTGAGGGGTTAAGGCTTTAGGGTTTAGGCTTTAGGCTTGAGTCTTTAAGGTTTAGGGCTTTAGGCTTTAGGGTTTAGGCTATAGGGTTTAGTGATGAGTGTTCACTGCTTCGGGGGTTTATGTTTAGGTGTTTAAGGGTTTGGGGTTTATGGTTTCAGTATCTTGGGGGTTCGGGAGCCCAGGCCTACAAGGTTTTTAAGTTTTTGTGTAATTAATTACTTGTTTGCCAGAAAGGAAAGTACCAGATTGAGGTTGTCTGTGGGGGGTTATTGGCTGTTCTCAGGTCTGAGGGTTCATGCCTGGGGTGTATATGGCTCAGGGTTTGCTGCTTGTCAGTGCCCTTATGAAAAATCTCAGAGGCAAGTCTAAGTTATGAGACCGTCCATGAGACCTAAGTCTTGTTCTATTCCCGAAGCCCTATACTATAAACCTACAATCTGTTCTTCTCTTGACAGCTGCTGACGCATGCCAGGCAAGTCACATGTGCGGGGCCCAAGCGCAGCGGTCGTTGTTTCAAAGTGCCGGTCAATATGGGAGTTTCCGAACATTAGGGTACCTCATTTTGGGGTCCTTATAAGAAGGATCCTACTATTTAAGTACCTGATTAGGGTCCCCTATTTTTGGAACTCCCATATGAGGCTTGAATCATCTTAGATGCTGAGCAGGCAGCGGGTACTGTAGCCTTTTCGGGGGTTTCTACAATCCTACCATAAATCCAACGGCTTACATTTGTTCGTAGGATGTGTGTTCAGTAGAGGCGTCGCAATGTATACCGGTAGTATCAACTCCCGCATCCCCGCGACCCGTATCTGCGGCCTATAGCCCTAAATCCTCAACAGTGGTATCCCGAGTCTCGAGTTTATCCTCGCTATCCCAGAGGCTCCATATATAGTACCATTATGGAATTAGGTCCCAAAAGACCATCCATATCATGGCTTTGGGGACCTAATTCCATAATGGTAATTTGGAGCCTCTAGGTATTGCTTTGTTTCAGATTGTAGGCTCATGCCCTGCTTATAAGTGGATGGTTCTCTAAATGAGGTTCCTGATTAGGCCCCCACAAAAGTACGGCACCCTTCTAATAAGAATTCCCAAAGGGGCCCAAATTATAGACAACTACCCAAGCAGAAGGGCCAGAAAGCCAATGCAGCAATGTACGTAGTACTCTTCCTCAAGGGTCCCCAATAGAGCTACATTAAACCCTAAACCTCTAAACCCTGCACCCCTATAAACCTTAAACCCCTATAAACCCTAAACCCCTATAAACCCTAAACCCCCAAACCCTAAACCCCTATAAACCCTAAACCCCTAAACCCTTAAACACTATAAACCCCTAAACCCCTATAAACCCTTAAGCCCTAAACCCTAAACCCCCATAAACCCTTAAGCCCGAAACCCCTAAACCCTAAACCCTAAACGCTAAGCCGCAAATGGCCGTCAAACCAAGAGTCTGCTCCGTCGGGCCTGCCTATAGTCTCCATTGTAGTTCCTTTTTTGGTTTAGCCAATTATATACTTAGGATCCTATAAGGTAACCCCAGAAAGGAACTACAACGGAGAACTATAGGTGAGTTTAGTGTCCACATAGAAACGGGAATTTCCGAAAATTAGGGCTCCTTTAACGGGATCTATAAGGGTTCCTTTAAGGGCTCCTATAAGGGACCTACAGGGTTTGGGTTTTGGGTTTTCCGAAAATTAGGGGGGGTACCTTATTCTGGGGTCCTTGTAATCAGGATAACTAGATGAGGGTCCCCTATTTTTCGGAAACCCCCACATGGAAACCTACCTTGCATATGAAGCAATGGCACGGTTGCTTCTAGTTCTGTTCAGGTTTAGGGAGTAGGCAACCTTTAACCTGTCTTGGGCACTCCGTCTTGTTTGTAGGCGGAGTGGTAGCAGGCACCGGTACTATAATCCCTATACATAGTACCACTGTACTCCCAAAGGTTAACCTTTTGTTCCCAAGGATATTCGACAAGTAGGTTCAGGCCTGGTGATCCCGCCTGATCCCCTTTGCTAGGGGCATTTCAGGCCCAAGCCTTGAGCCCCGGTCGTCCCGGTAAAGCTCCGGTTTAGGGTTCAGGATCGATCTGGGGTTTACCCTAAGGCCCCATAGTAGTTCCGTTTCCGTTTGGGGATTACCTTATAGGATTCTAAATATGAACCACAGGAAGGAACTACTATGGGGCCTTAGGGTATGGTTTAAGCTTGGACTTCAGGATTCTTGGTAGGGAGTTCCGGGGTTCACGGGCATCCGAAACTCAGAAGTATGATAGCCCCTATGCTCCACATGTAGAAGAAGAGTCGCAACCTTGACCAGCCCCTTGATGCTGAGGCTCAGAATGGGAGCTGCGCGTGCTGCCCAGAAGGACTTCAAGCCAAAGCGCTATGCCGTAATAGCTTGATACCCTGAACTCGAAGATAATTAGAATAGGGTTTTCGGAGTATGTTTTATATTATGGTTATACAGGGACTAAAAGGGTTCAGGGTTTAGGATTTCAGGCTGATACTTCATAGTCTAATAGGACTGTGCTTTCCGATGCTAGAGCCCGCCCTTCAATTCCACAAGCACTAGTCACTAGTCACGTGGCCTTTTACACGAAATCCCAGACTCTGGATCGAACCTACATGCACACACACACACAACATTCAAGCTCCGAGCCTCAGACGGCAAAAACCTGAGACGCACACTTCACCCGCATAACGCCTTGTGAGAACCTTTAGAAAGCATTACACCAGCCTTTACAACGTTAAAGCCCTTACATGGAACAGCCTGACACTACAACCCTAAACCCTAAGCGCTAAACACCCAGCCCTATAAACCCCAAAGGCCCTCCCTCCTCTGAGCCCTCCCTTTACCCCCTGAACCCCTAAATCCCAAACCCTAAACCCTAACCCCCCCTCCCAAAAACAACAACAACGCGAAGTGCCTCGAGTTGAGCCAGGAGCCTTGCCGGGACCCTCACCCACTTGGAGGCGCTGGGCTGGGCGTGCGGAGTTTGGAAGGTGTAGGGTTTAAGGTTTAAGGTGTAGGGTTTGACGGTTTAGGGTTTAAGGTTAGGGTTTAGAGTTTTGGGGTTTTGAAGTGCTTTCCTTCGCCGTGGGATTCGGAGTCGTTTCGAAAGCTCAGGAGACGGCTGCAAAGAAGAGGCGTTCCAGCACAGTGAGCCTGGAAGGTGTGATGCAGGAGCCTCTTTGGGTGTTACAAGAGTTTAGAGTTTGGGGTTTAGGGGGTTTAGATTTAGGTTTGAGGAGGGCTTCAGTGGGTGGTTGCAGGTTCTGAGATTCCAGGATGTCTTGGGCCTTTTCGGAGCATACGGGCTGTCAGAGCTTCTACGGATAGAAGTTGCCAGCGCGTACTATCAACGTCTGCATCACCAGCATTTAACGCTCAGACCCGAAAGCCCGAACGTACCCTTTTGGATACCGTTACAGATGGTTTCCACAGGATGAATTCAGGGGATGGGTAGTAAGTGGATATCGCATAACGGCATGAGCTCTATGGCCTAGTATCAGAACAGTTTGTACGTGACGACATCACCTTAGTGTCTCATCTCCTGGGCTTTAGCAGTACTACCTCATCGATTGCTCCTTAAGGTGAGGTGTTTCTGTGTGTTCAGCACTTCTTTCAAGGGATGCCGAGGTGTTGGACAGTTTCGGATGCAAAATTCTCGCAGAAGAGATCGGATCTGAAGCGTGTTGTCCGAAGGTGATGCACTGAGTGCTGCTCAAACACCCTAAGGGTCCATGTACTCATATTGTATACATTGGCCTTAATGTAGTCCCTATATAGGTACTTTGGGGCTCATGTATCTCTATATGGGTACACGGACCCTTAGGGATATCTGTGTTGCATGCCATGCAGTAAGGCGATGTCACTGGCCAAAGCTTCTGCAATTAGTGCGGCATTTCTCGCTGATGGCTGCCCAGAAATGTCAACTAAGAACCTTGCCGGGTCTTCCAGGCGCCGAGTTTTCTGGAGATGGATGAAATTACCTTTTTCACCTTGCGAGGTGAAGTTGCCACTTCTGGCGAGAAACGCCCGTGAAAAGCACATCGTGTATGAGCTCGTCGCCATGATTCTCCCGACCGACATCATCGAACAAATGTAAAGAAGAAGGCGTTTGGCGTTAGCATTTTTGGCCCGTTTGGCTGCAACAGCCTGGAGGAATACGTATTGGCAGGGTGAAGATCAGTTCCTTGCGGCTCGCTTTCCGGATCCTGGCAACTTTCGGCCTTCGAACGATCCTGAGCCCCGAAGCCCCAAACCCGACAAGAACCCTAACTCCCGAAACCCCAAGGGTGCAAGGAATAGTATAATTTCATAAATTAGCCTAAACCCTGAATCCCGAAAACCCGAAAACCTAAAGGGGCCCAAGTCATAGCATAATTCATACTTTGGGGGCCCGAACATCTATTCAGTAGCCACTATATTGGCACCTGAACCCTTTGGCAAAGCCCTAAACCCTAAACCCCCCTAGCACTACCCCAAGGGTCCAAAGGACCCAGTAATTATAGGTACTCGGTTTTAGGATAGTAGTTATGTAGCTTAGGATTTCGGAGAGTATATGATTGTCTGGTACTTGGACCCTCGGGGCTAAAGCCTCAACCCTAGGCCCTAAAGCCCCGAGGCTCGAACGGCCCCAAACCCCAAAACCCCCAGCCCAAAAAACCCTAAAGGCCACAAAACCCGAAGTACCCTAAACCCAAAAAGCACCCTAAAGGCCCCAAAACCCGAAGTACGCTGAAATCGCAGAGCCTTCAGCAACGAACCATCAATCCGAGCCTCATTTCAGGACAAACTGCACCCTAAAAGTGTGCTAATAGCAGTACTAATAAACTTAACATTGATACTAATAGTATTGCTATTAAGACTAATCAGAATGGTATGTAACAAGATGTACCCGAAAATGGTTAATGTTCAGTCCGAGTTTAAGGTTTAGGGCTTAGGATTTTGGGCTTCAGGGCTGAGGGCTGGGGCTTCAAGCTCAGCCACCGTATAGGGATTCATAGTATAAGAGGAAAGGGCCCCTGGTCTAAGAGTTGAGGCTCTTCCTGATGGTTTGTCCCGAAACCGCAGCAGCCCTCCGGACCTGAATGCCGAAGCAGACCCTCAACCATGCCTCTCCCAACTTCTCTTCCATCTGCAACCCTAGATGCTTGCAAGTACCATTCTGAGTGCGAGTTTCCGTATTGTGACTTATACCTGATGATGCACCAAAGCCTAGATTGCCTCCCCCCTGCCAGAACCTACTCTTTTGTGGGACCTCAGTCTTGTGAAGCCCCGGTCATCTCGCCAGAAGCCCAAAGAAGAAGGATCTCTTAGCGAGGCAGCCCCAATGACAAGGGGAGCCCGAGCCTGTCGCCCAAAACCTTAAAGCCCCTAAACCCACAAAGCCCTAAACCCGGAACAAATGATCAATCCGAAGTTCTGAGCCCTGCACCCAGAAACCTCAAAGCAACCGTAGGAGTACCTCGACCTAGATGCAGAGAATGTTCATGGTGCCTTGGGCAGCAAGATTTGAAGGTAAGACACTAGTGTTTAATTTGCGGTTTGGAATTCAGCGCTTTTGCTTGGGATTTGGGGTTGCAGCAAAAAGGTCGGGACAACGAGCAAGGCGACTCCTTTGTCAGGGCTCCCTATCAGAAGTATAGCAAAATAAACCGACAAGTCCCTGTTGTAAATTGGCAAGGCCTCTAGAGAAAAGTTAATATTAGATGGGTTCATAAAACGGTTGGTCCCTCAGCAGTACTCTTTTACCCTTTTCATGTTGGTTCTCTCTCTCTCTCACGTAAAACTGAAGAAGCAAAAGGGCACCCTAGCTGTTTTCGGGGGGAAATTGTGTTCGATTGCGAATATTCACAGTTTGCGACAAGTAGAGCAGAGTTGGGTTTGTCTTAGCCGAAACTGGCGAGGAGCAGGACGTGCCGAGCCTCGTGCCAGGAGTCAAAATGTCTGCAGTTTTGGTCGACCACTGCCGGCCTGGACGGCTGCGAAGCCATTGAGCGCTCCGGCTAAGAGGGGGCCCACCCTAAGGAGCCCACGGAGTCGCGTAAGGGACGACTCCGTGCCGGAAGGAGCCTATCAGGCCTTCCGACGCACTCGCTTGGCGGAGAACCCTGCAGAGCTCTTTCCGGCACCGGAAGACAAGTCAGGTGTACCACAAGGAGGAACCTCCAGGAGAAAATGGGGGGCATCGCCTGACACGGCCAAGGCAAGGGCCCGGGAGAAGATAAGGGACCTCCCTAGGATTTCCGGATCCCATATCCAGTACATCTCTTCAAGGTGTTCAAAAGCAAGGTCTTTCGGAAGTTAAGCTGGGCTGTTGAAGCAATTATAAGCAAGATGCTCTGAAGTTCTGACGTTGCTTCTAAGCCCCTAAACCCTAATACAGAGCTCTTGCGAACAAAGACCTTGGATCTAACATAGTATAAACTAATAAGATCCCCTAAGGAGCAATCAACCACATTTACCAGGCCCCTATGGTAACCCCAAGCCCCTTGGCATAACTGTGCAAAGCTTGCGGGTGGACCCTAAACCCTAAATCCTAAAGCATTATAGATGATTTAACACTTAATTGAAGTTCTCAGAGGCTTTAGGGTTTAGGGTTGGGTAAAGTTGGAACGGTAAAGTATACGCAAGGAATCCCAGCACTAATTAGTCATCCGAAGCCCATGTTCCAACTTTCTGGGGTCCGCTGTAGGAATCAGTCGTATAGCGGCTTAGGGATTCGGGTTGAGAGGTTTGGACGAGTTTAAATCTTCTAAGCCCTCAACCCCTAAACTCTCTCTAAACCCAAATCTAAGGGCTATAAGCTTTAGGGTTTGGGTTTAGAGTTTAGGGTTTAGAGCTTCTAACCCTTAAACCTAAACCCTTAAACCCGAACCCTAAACCCTAAACCCTAATTCAGGCTGGCTGTTGCTCCTCCGTGACACGGCCGAGCTGGTTCTGCTCCAGCCACCACGACAGAATCTGGGCATCCGTGGGGTCTCCCAGATGGATGCAGTAGTCAGGGCTTTTAGGGTTTAGGGTTTAAGGGCTTGATATAGGGGCGGCTTTAATAATTGGACTATTACTGGTTTTGGGGCATATAATATCATAAGTGCAATAAGGAACCCCCAGAATAGTATAGGAATTATTTCTGGGGTCTTAGGATTGTTGGGTAAGGGTTCGGTCAAGGTGGACCTGGAGCTCGTAGCAGACCTTTTGGGGGGTTCAGGGTTAAGGAGTTGACGCCTCGAGGCTTGAAGCAGCTTCAAAACTCTACAACGGCTGAGGGGTTAAAAACGCGGGTGAATTCAAGGTATCGATTAGGACAGTTTGTACTTTCCCTTACTGTTTAAATCGAGCTCTACTTATGACTACGGTTGGGGACTGTTGAGATCGACACCGATTTGGGGGCTCTGGCAGCTTTGAGATTTTCCAAATTACTTGCGCAAACTCCAAACATCCCACAGCTTTAGCCCCAATCCGAGCTTTAGGGTTTCTAGGGTTTAGGATTTATGGTTTCGGGTTCAGGGTGTAGGGTTTAGGCTTTTGTAAGACCTTGACAGAGAGACCGGGCTAAAACTCGAACTACCCTGGACAAAACCTATAGAGACCTTTGCTTCTGCAAGTCGGGTCGAGTTTAAGTATAGGTCCACTGCTTGGATGCTGATCTCTTGCAGGCTTGCATTCTCTGAAAGGGTGAAGGTTGGTTATATGATTGGAAACAACCCACAGTCTCTAGAAATGTCCACCAAAACAACAAACCCTAAGGATGCTGTTGCAACACCCTTGTATCTCTAAGCACTAAACCTTATGCATACGCCCTGGACCCTGAAAGCCTCCGCCAAAAGCCTTTTGACCCTAAGCCCTGCATCCTATACACCCCTAAACTCCCCAAACCCTGAAAAAACGTGAGGGGCCCATAGGAAGAGGCCTAAACCCGCAAAACTGAAAACACGTCTCACACACCCATCGAAAACCGTAAACAGTGTTCCAAACCCTGGAGAAAAGGTTTTAGAAGCCACGAAAAAAACCTATAGCACAAGAAATGATCGAACACATTTCAAAAGCTGATACAGAAAAAGTCAAAATACACAAAAACCCTAAACCCTAAACCCTAAACCCCCAAAACCGTGCAAAAGATTTAAAACCACTAAAATGCCACAAAGTCGCAGGCGTCGAACTCCTGGAGCCCCTTCCAGAGGAAACATTTCGGATGCAGGGGCCATTCGCCAAGGCCCGGGAAACGATTCTAAAAGGGGTTTTAGGGTTTGGGGTGGTTTAGGGCTTAGGGCAGTTTTTTAAATTTAGGGTTTAGGGCGGTTTAGGGGAGTTAGTTTTTGACTAATTAAGGATTCAGGTTAGGGTTCAAGATTTTTTTAGAACAGGGTCTTTAAGGCTTTGAAAGAGGGTTCTTCAGGGGCTCTAATGTGTTAAAGGAGGTTACGGGTTTAGGGTTTAGGGTTAAGGGCTCCTGATGGGGCTTTAGATCATATCGGGCTCTTTTGGGGCCTTTAATGAGGGTTCAGAAGACGGTTCTGCCAGGGTTTAGCATCATCGGGTTCGGTAAGGGTTTTAATAGAATAACTAGGGTTCTTCGAGGGTTCTGCGAGGCTTTGTTAACCGTGGTTTAGAATAGGGTGCTTTCAGGTTTTTCATGCTAAAACCTAAACCCTAAGCCCTTCTTTAGGGGCTAAGGGTGGCCGAGGTCGAAGAAGCGGAAGTTCTTGAAGGAATCAGAGTATATAGGGGGTCTTCTTATTGGCTGTAGACTCAACTTTTCAACTTTTGGGGTTCTCATAAGGTAGTCGAATCTGAAAGCTTCAGCTTTTCTTTCCTTGGGTTTTGGGCCAGTTAGTCCTTAAGCTTGCAGGAGTCCGTAAGGGTCTTGCAGGGTTCTTCATAGTGTAATGCAATCTAGGAACGTGATTAGGAAACCTTGGCCCGATAAGCCCAAAGTATTAGGGTTCAATTTAAAGAACCCTAACAAAGCCCAGGGTTTCTTAATCAGGTTCATATATTTTGAACCCCTAAACACTAAACCCCTGAGCCACTCAACCCCTAAACCCCTAAACCCCAAACTTAACATTACCTGCTGGGCACAGGCTTCAGGGCACTGCCGTTTGGGCAAGCGACTGCTGTTGCTGAACATAGCATACAGAGACGCTAGGGTTTAGGGTTTCCCTGTATCCCCAAACCCTAACTACGAAACAATCGGTTATGTTATGACCCTCTGATTATAGGGCCCAACCCTTAGAACCATAGGTTTTTGGATTCCAAATCAGGGTTATGGGTTAGTTGTTTGGGGTTAGGCTTTTGCACTTTAGTTGCGCTTGAAGGATCTTTTGGATCGATGATTCCAAAGTCGTGAAAGTATAGTGAAGTAATGAGAGGTACTATTCCTTCGGATCATTAGTTACATTATAGTACATTCATCAATGATATTCCTTCGGGTCCTGCATTACGCTATAGTACATTCCCGAAGGGTCCTGACACTTTGGGGAACCTCAAAATGTAGGATTCCTGAAGCCCCAACGAGACCCAAGGGCTCTCCCTAGGAGATTCCGGACCCACCTCAGGAGATACCTGGACCCTTAGGGTAATTATAGTGCAGCAAATAGGGTCCGTTTTGGGATTACCTTATAGGATGACTAAAATATGAACCACAAAAGAAGAACTACTATGACCCTTAGGGTTCATACAACTTCATTTGCGCTCAGGGTTGACCTTTTTTGTTTCTTATTGTCATGCCCGCTGCAAGAAACTGCATCGCAGGTGGAGCTCACCGAGCAGAATGTCCTACAGCTACTTGGCTTAAAGCTTCATGGTCTAGTTTAATTAGGGGTTTAGGGATGTGGGCGTTTGGGTGTTGCGGGTTGAGGGTTTGGTGTTTAGTTAAGCTACCCCTGCGAATCCCCGGTCAAGACAGTAGCACGGATGCCCCCTAGCCGCAAGCCGCAACCCTAAGCAATTGGTTGCTAGACTTCTTTTGTCGAAATGGCGGGTACCTGAAGGACCAAAGGACCCTTAAAAGTAGGGGCCCTATACCCATATACTATGAATCCCTATATGGTACATGAGCCTTAAAACCGTTTAGGGTTCATGTCGTCCTGAAGGAATGAAGATACCGGTTTCAAAACCTCAGAACTCATGCCCCACATGTCCCAATGATCGGTACATGCCTACACGGCAGGGTTGAACTGTTTAGGTTTTGCCAACAGTTTCCACTGGAGTGTTAGTTTCCTACTGTAGTAGGAGAAGGGTAACCTGACGGAGACGCCGATAGAAATCCGCAACATCCTATACGGTGATGAATGCCAGCTGAATCTTCTCTACTCGCTACTCACACCTGTGCACCCCAAACTCGCGCCCGCGATGATGTTTCTTCAGCCACTTTAGCCGCTTCAGCCCTTGAATCTAAGCCCATACAACAGGTCCCGGGTATGGCATGTAGTCAATGTAGGTAGACCTGGCAATAGGGGTACTCCTAGCCTCGGAAGTAGGCTATGCGTGGGGATCCCAACAAGAGGTCATTCAGGACGTATGGGGTTTGAGGTTTATGATCCTCACTCCTACGCAAGGACCTTCCTTCATCTTACCCACTACTCAGGGTCTATCCAGAGATCCAATTGCTTGTGACATTGCTCACAAACACCAAACCGCAGACCCTTCCGGAGTGGTAGAACATCGATACAGGCATCTCCATTCTTGCATCGTTGTCTCCAAAAGTTCGATTGGGGCCCATCTCCACATCCTACCCTCTTCCACCTTTCAGAAGAGATACTATACAGTAATCACATTTATGGTATGCTCATTATGCCGATCGCATAATATTGCATATTAAATTTCACCAACAGAAATGACACTGGCCGTGCTCATCATCGATCATCAGCGTCATCAGCAGCACCATCATCATCATCATCATCACCACCATCGTCAGCAGCAGCAGTCTGCATACTGCACCCACCAGAATTACTGGAAGGACGAAATGTACACCAAAAGGTTCAAGGTTCAGTTCAGTTACAATTCTCACGATCGCGTGGTCCTGAGGTAAATTATGTTAATTATGCCTACACTCTGTCCTTTTTTGGCTACATCATTGGATCCTAAATATCTTATGTGCATGGTTAAAGCAGAGCAAGGAACTACTGTTGATGATATAAATCCTGCATTACCCATAATAGGGGATATACTATAATTCCCATAGTGTAGGGTCCTTAAGGTAATGCAGGATTTATATCATCAACCGTACAACGGTGCCTGGGTTGTAGCCTCAAGGAGCCGAAAAGAACCGGACAGCCCCGAGGTGCTACCCGAAGGAGCCCGCTGCCACTCCCATAGAGCTCCAAATGCCGTGCCTTGAGGTGCGGAGCTCTCCATTTTAGGGTTTTAGGGTTTAGGGCTTTAGGGTTAAGGGTTTCAGGGTTTTAGGGTTTAGGGTTTACAGTAGGAGCCTAAAAGTTGGAACACAATAGCCTCAATCCTTAAGAGTATTGCATAGGGAATCCCAGCACTATTTGGCTTTAATCCGGTTTCCGACTTTCTGGGGCTTACTGTATGTAGGGCTTGAGGTTTTAGATTAGTGGAGGGGCTGAGGGTGTCGGGTTTTACATGGCTTATAAGGAGTCAAGGTTTTCGGTTAGAATTCGGTGGAATACCACATGAAATTAAAGCTGCCAGGCAGCAATCCCTGTAAGATACACTGAAATTGTAGAAGTACATATAAGGTGGGTACTGCCCCCACTCAGTAACAGTTGGAGAATATTCATAATATAGATATATTAGGACCTTAGTAGTAGCCCTAGTATGGACTGTTACTGTATGGGGGCAGTACCCAAACAGAAAGTTTCGAGGGATCTAGATCCCAACGTGGACCGTGCTCCCTCCAGAACACAGTTCCGGTCTGGAGTGTGGGTTGCGATGTGGGAACTTGATATTCTATCCTGAAGGACCGAATGACCCTTAAAAGCAGGGGCCCTATACCCATACACTATGAATCCCTATATGGTATATGCCCTTTTAGGGTTCATTTCGTCCTTAAGGTATGCTGGTGAAGCAGGCAACGGACTGCACGCACTTTATACTGGTGGACTTGAACGTTGGATGTACGGCTACAGTGCTGGAACTATCCCACGAGTGTTCCGACACATTGTGCAAGAACACCTGGGTCGCCAAAGCCTACCTGTTATTTGGCTTGGGGGACGTTCTGGTGGCCGATTCCGAGTTGGCAAAACTGAAGGCAAATTAAGCGCCGATCTGACGATCGACGCGCACATGCATGGGCTCCGTGTGCTGAGAAACTGAGTGATTGATCGACTGACTGCTTCATCTGCTTCACTTGCTACAGTGAGAAACCCCCTATTAATTATGGGACTCGAAATTTCTTCACAACTGCCTTTACCAGGTTTCTGCACCTCTTTGTTGCAGGGGCTTTGGAGGCAGCTTGCTGCTTCGGAGACATTCGGGGTTTAGAGGCTCAGGACATGCATTCTCTATCGGAATCGGGCGTCGCAACACGGCAGAAGGTATTTTAGGCTTGGCGCGGGAAGAACTTGACTTCTGTGGTCTGGAAGTTTCCAACTTCAGCCCTAAGTCCCAAGCCCACCAATGCTAATTATCTGCTAATCCCAAAGGCTCCATGTACCTTTCTAGTAGATACTTAAGCCCCAAAGTAGTCTCTATATAGGTACTTTAAGGCCTAAGTATATACTATATGGGTACATGGAGCCTTAGGGAATTTGAAGCCCCAAGGCCTTCACTGGCCTGCACTCCCATTCTCAACCCTCAGTACCTCAAGGAACGAGTGACCCTTTTAGGGTATGGCCCGGGAGCCCTATGCTATGAATCCCTGTATGGCTGTACTGCAACCCCAAGGGTCCAAGTACCTAATAATCATATACTTTCCCAAATCCTAACCTACGTAACTACTATCCTAAAACCGAGTACCTGATTATTGGGTCCTTTGGACCCTTGGGGTAAGTGAAGGCCCAGTATTTTAGTTGCTCTTAGAGGTTTTCAGAGTCACACCGTGTATCTGTTCATAATATGTCTACTTACTTCAAGATTTCTGACACAACTGGGCTTAGCAATGGAAGAGAACCCAAAGGGCCCTAAGTTCCCATATAGTGCAATGTAGAGTTTCAAGAATACGAAATAGCATTCTGATTAGGGAAAGTATCCCCCAGAACACTACCTGGGACCCATTTCGGGAAACCTCTTTCCCAGACCCCCGGGAGGATCCAGCAGGTAGATCCCCAAATTTGGGGCTCTATACTACTAAGGGTAGTTTTTAGGAACCCCCATTAAGGGATCTACTTTCTGGATCGGTCTGGGTTCTGGGTACAGGCCATCCTAAACCTGGGGACGTTGGTTTGGTCATCTGTGACTCCGAGGCGGGCGTCGCCGCCTTCGGCTTGGCCAGTGAGAACGTAAGCTGATGCTGAGGGCCCTCCGAAGCGTGCTTCGCGTCTTGCGAAGAAGAAATATAGTATGAGGCAGCACCATGTAGAAGTAGGGGCAGAAGTAACAGTAGCAGCAGCATGACGGAGAGTAGGAGTTCAAGAGGGTTTCGCGGAAATGAGGGCTTGAAAAAGAAGAAGCAGAGGTTGCTTCAAATGCTCGGCTTAGGGAATAGCGTGCATGTTGTCCTGACGAAAACGGTAGCATGATGTGGGATATGTGGCTGGTTGTTGCGCAGACTTCCGCTCGGACCCTAAAGTAGCCAAACAGGGAAGATCTGCACTATGTCACAGCCGGAGCCTTGTCCTGGAAAGCCAGTGTGCAAAGTAATAACCATCAGTTAAGCTATCTTTCAATTGAACGTTGAAGCCTCATAGTTTGCACCGTGTACAGTCTGCTTTACCCCGAACCGGACTCTGTTGAGCAGATTAAGTTGGGATCCCTACATCTTCAGTTTGCTTCGAAGAGCTGATAGCCCCTTTGAACTTGATGGGGGGCGTTTTTTCCAGCAAGGGCTTGAAAAGCCAGTGCTGGTTGCTCTGGCGGAGGTTGAAGGTGTAGGCTTTTCAGATGTCGATACGGGGCTTGCGAGCCGTCGTTCTACGGCTGATGATATAGAACCTGCAGTACCCGCAATAAAATAATGAAGAAATATACCATTATTCCCATAGTCTAAGGTCCTTAAGATAATGCAGGATGTAAATCATAATCCTGAAACCCTATATAGATCCTGTAAAGGAACCCCTTAAAGGTACCGTTATAGATCCCTTTCAAGGAACCCCAGGATTTAAATCATTAATCATCAACAGTAGTTTCGAGTCGGGACTAGAGTTCATCTCCCGAAGCGACTAAGCCTAAGCTGTGTAGGGGGGGTTCCAAATTCCAAACCCCTATGTAAAGTAACTAATAAACTTTTTAGCCCCAAGGTCTATAGGGTCTCTTAGCCTTCGACAGGCACAAAACCACTAGAGCCCCCAAATAAGCGCGCAGCTCCGAACTCCGAACCCTAAAGCCCCATATACGGCTCACCGTAAAGCCCAATCTCGAATCCATATAAACGCTGAACCCCTAAATCCCTACAACCCTATACCCTTAAACCCTAAACCCCTAAACCTTAAACCCTAAACCCTAAAACCCTAAACCCCAAACCCTAAACCCCTAAACCTTCAACGGCGGCCAGAAGCGGTACATTCAACAGGGCCTCACCGAGGCAAAGGCCTCAGGCAAGCCTGATTTTTACGAGGCTCGCGTGCTCTCCTGGCGGGTTTTTTGCTTTGATACAGGGCCTAGGATAGGGCTGGAATAGCTTCAACAGGGCTTCGGAGGTATACTAGGCTATAGCGTTGCAGTGGCAGGAAGGATCTGAAATAAGGGATGCATTCTTAAGGGGGGCCTGCTTTATGGGGTTGTGTGTTTCTTTTGGGTGTCTACGGTTTTGGAGTCAATTCCTTGTAGATGCGCTTAAGTCTTGGGCTGGTCCGGTTTGCAGCTGATTCAGGGGGGTGGGGGTGTACTATCCTCCTATTGTTCCTGTATCGGTGTGAGACCCCAGACCCTAAACCCTAAGCCTTAAGCCCTCAAGCCGAGACTGTAAAGGTCACGGCTTGAGGGGTGCGGATCCGGTAGGCAAAGAAACGAGCGAGAAGACGCACCGGAAGGATGTCCGTAGAGACATTCCTTCTGTTTGAAGCCTCGCCGCGAAGTACGTTTTTTTTGTTTTCGAATGCGGACATTTCCAGGTGGGTTGACAAACGGCAGGCTGGGAACCTAGAAATTATCCTTATAGTAGCTGAGTGGATACACTTTACACTTTTCGGGATAATATTAGCCACTATAAAACTGAAAGTGTAGACTTTTTGGGGGGGGCTAAGGAACTCGCAACTAAGTATCTATTATTGAGCCAGCACATCCCCTTGTTGTCCTTGGTTATGTTATCAATACAAAGCCCCTCAAGACATTCTTTTAGGTATCAGTGTTACTATGGTTACTACAGCGTGCCTCAACACTCTTGTTCTAATCACTCAGGCTCCTTCATGAAATAACAAAAACCCAAACGGACGCTTGAAAGCCCTACTTTGTTTGATTGATAAGACCCCTGTGCTGCGACCATGCAGCACCCTTGCAAGACCACCTGATCCCATGAGCAATACTTTAGCAACGATTACACCCCACGGCCTACAAAGCCCAGCTGCAACTGTCCTAGGTCTGTGACCTCAGGTGCCCCAAATTCATAGGCTGACGTCGCTGCAGTCCGGAACTGAACTCAGATGTACCACGGCTTTTACAATTTGGGGCCATGTAGGGTAGAGGGCTCAAGGAAGTTTATGTAAGGTTCGTAGGGTTGAGGCTTGTGGGCTGAACCGTTGTACATACATTGCAGTTGTGGTGTAGGTTTGAGGGGTACTCAACTCAAAGGTGGCTACCATGTATTTCCGCAATAACTGCCCTGACAGGTTTCTGATAAATCGCCACGAGGATTGCATTTCTTGCAACGGCACCTGCGCTGCTTCTTCGCAGCGGTAATTGCTGTAAGAGTAGTGGAGGCAAGCAAGAAATCGCCGTCATCATCGCAGAGGCAGTTATGAAAGACTCGTTCTCCCTGTTGTCTATCTACCGATCTACCATATCTGTCTATGTAGCTGTCTAACAACCGTTCTGCCTATCAGTCTATCCGTCTATCCATCTAACTACCTATCCACATACCTATCTATCAATCCGTCTGCCCATCTTTCTTTCTGCCTATTGTTTTACTTCTCCTGTGTCACCTGAACCAGGCCTCCCAGTGGGCCCTTTTTCCCTTTTTGTAGTCCCCAGGTTCCCTATACGGTTACCCAATACCAAAAAGGGAGCCCTTTTTATTCCTAGGTTACTGGGCATCCTAGTGACACATCATACCACAAACAAAAGTCCGAGACCCGGAGGCAGAGCCTGGGTTTGGGGTTCAGGGTTTAAAGTTTATAGGGGCGAGATAGTTTCGACTTAGGGGTTACTGGTTTTAGGGTTTAGCATTGAAGGGTTAGGGTTTAGTATTCAGGGCTTGAGGGTCTGGGGTTTAGCGTTTGGGATTTAGGGGTTTAGGACTACAGCTCAGGACCAAAGACTCTTGAAAGGTAGGGCCCCTAGATCCTGATATGAATCTGAGTCCCTGTACGGTAGTCACACCTCACACTCTGTAGGGCACAACCAGTGAGTACTGTACCGGACTGCTCGTCACAATCGAGTTGGTGAGGATGAACTCCAGAAGAGCTGCGTCACACGTGGCTGAACAGCATTCTGGACTGGCCCGCCGTGCGGCCTGCAGAAGACTGTACCTCGTACCTGGACCCTAAGGAACCTAACCTACCTTTTCAGGGTTCCCTAATATGATTTCTTTATATATGTCCTGAAGAAGGTATATAGGTTATTTGGGTTTAAGGTATACACGCCTGGCTAGTTACCAATAGCAGTCCATTAGGGTTACTCATCAGCAAACCCAAGGGTTCCAAGCTGCTCCAAATATTTAGGTCCCTGTTCTCAAATCCAGCTCAAACCCTGCATCCCAGGTCTTCAAATATAAGACTCCACACAGATAACAGTGTTTAGGGTTGTGAGTTTAGGGTACTATAGGGCCTGAGTAATTACCAATACTATTTATGGGGTTCCTTATCACAATTAATAATTGGCCCTAAAAAACGATTCTATTTCTTAAGGCCCCTACATTATAGTATCCTTGTAGATCCCGTATAGTAACCCTTATAAACCCCTTTGAAGGAACCCTTTTCTAAATATAAACATACGTTCTGCGCAGTTTCACATTCACACTTCGTCCACCTCAGGCCCAAAGCACGTCCTTAGGCAATCGAGAGATCCTTCCTGTGACCTCAGGGTTTAGGATTCAGGGTTCAGGGCCAAGTTTCGGGTTTCAGGGTTTAAGGGTTAAGATTTGTTTTTGTTTAGGGGGCTTATTGCGGTTCGAGTGTTCTGGGTTCACAGTATTTCTGTCAATGAAAACGGGGCTTTGCAGATTTTGGGTTAACGGTTAGAGCTTCTTATGCCCCTCTTGCGGGACGCAGCCATGTGAAGCCTATAGTTACGGCGCAAGAGCCTGCCTACACCAAGGGAGAGAGTTTCAACTGCACCACAGATCCTTAAACCCCTAGATGGCGCTAAAGAGTACACCCACAAAGTTTAGGATTCAGAGATCCGCATGGCGGGTCGGGGCATGCACACGTCATGCCACAAGGTGGGCCGTATGTGCTCGAGCTCCATCGTCGCAAGCACGAAAATCTGATACTATAGGAGTCGGAATACTTACTAATAGTATCCCCTTATGGTTCCTGTATATGTATCTGATTACGGACCCCAAAGACCGATGATAATGATCAAGCTTCCAGATGTGATGCCAATCCCCTGTGCAATCCTGGAGTTCGTATGCCTTGAGCACATGGGCTGGCGATGTTGGATAAAGCCGATCTGGCCGTTGTGTCAGGAAGCTAGCAAAATGCTCTGCGTGGGGATCTGGGCTGATATAAATCCTGCATTACCTTAAGGACCCTAAGCTATGGGAAATATGGTATGTTGCCTATTATGGGTAATGCAGGATTTATATCATCAACAGTAGGGACTCTAAACCCTAAAGCCTGAACTGTAACACTTCGGAGTTTCAGGATTCGTTTAGGCGCTTCGGGTGTCAATCTAGATATATAAAAATCCTTGCAAGCTCAACCGTCAACACAGCTCTGGTGAGGTAATAACAAGACTAATATTCCAGTCATGTGTCGACAGTTACACTATATTCCAGCGGTAGTATACCCAAAAGCGGTGTTCTAACTGTTGAGGCCCCTTGATCATGGAACCCTGATGGAATCCGTCTAAAAAGCGCATTAGAACCCTTTACGACGCCCTTACAGGAACCCCTATTCGATTTAAGAAGGCCTCTAAACTCTGAAGCCTGAACCTTAGCCTTGTCGTAACTGTTCTAAAGCCCTAAACCATAAACCTTGAACCCAAACACTGGTAGGCAAAGGGCCTTAAGTACCTATAGAGTCGAATGTGGGTTTCTACAGTCGAAACTACCACTATGATTTTGGGAAGTATCCCGAATAACGCTGCTTCGGACATTTGTTTGGTTTTGCGGCTCTCCTTTGTCTTGAAATCCTAGACCCCTAAAGTCTAAAGCCCTAAACCCTAATAAACCCTATTCTGCGCACCCTATACTAGGGCTCCTGTATGAACGCCGTATGTGGTGAGCACCACAAAGGGCCGGCCTTGACTCAGCATGGGGTTTTCGGGTCTACCTTAACCTAGCAGAACCTACTTTTTGTAGGGTCCCTATAAATCCCATATTAGGGTTTATAACAAGAGCCTACAAAAAAAGTAGGGTTTAGTAGGTCTAGGTAGGGCTCAGGGTTTCTAGGGTTTAGGAGTTCGGGCTTAGGGTCTACAGTGGGTTCAGGGTTTGGGGTCTACGGCGTGGGCTGGGTCTAGGGCCTTGAAACCCGCCGTCATCACCTCAACGCCCCCTTGCCCTCCAGATGATCTGTCACCCCTAACTCCAGGAATATACTATACCTTGGGTACTGCCCCCACTCAGTAACAGTTGGATAATATAGCCGTAATATAGTTATATTAGGCCCTCTATAGTAGCCCGTACCCCCAATCTACCAACAAACTGCTCAAAGGTTCAAGCAGCAAACGTTCACGGGTCGATCGATTGTAGTTCCTGTTCGTCCAGCGATTTCAATCTTTGTGTTTTGCAGGAGGTTACCTTAAGGACGAAATGAACCCTAAAAGGGGCTAAGGTTCATACCATATAGTGGTTCATAGTATATGGGCACAGGGCCCCTTCTTTTAAGGGTCATTGGGTCCTTGAGGTAAGCACAATGCAGACAATCCAAGAGCTTCGTGACGGTCTATGTCTACTAACTAATCGTCCATACTTTTAGTAGCTCCTTCTTGAGGTTAAATATACCCCTACCGTAATTGAACATTTTAGCATTTTTTGAGCTAGGGTACCCAGCCCCTAAGTACATATGCCCCCCCCCCCCCCCGAACAAATCAAGAAACTTCACTTTTGTGGTACCCTGTAGTATGCAGTGATTTATGGAGCATCCAGGCATGGGATCTTCGCGAGTTTCAAGACGAAGGGTTCCGAGTTCTCGGGGTTATAGGAGTACCTAATCATTAGGGGTTAGGGGTTTCAGGGTTTAGGGCCGTTTGGGGTTTAGGGAGTGGGTCTCGAGGCTTAGAGTAGAAGTTTGGTCTCTGCTGCATCTCAGCTCAATCCGTTTTATTTTATCTGTGGGATCCGCGCGCTGCGATGCTGGGTTAATGGCGCACAGGACGCGGCTTCGTGAGCATCAGGGGTCCAGTTCCTGGTTCGTATTCCTGCAGGGTCGTATGCACTTACGTTGTACACAGCAGAGCCTCTACAATCTCAGACCCTGAACCCTAAATCGAATTGTGCAAGGTTAGGGCTCTAAAGTTGGCAAGGCGAATTCCAGACTTTATGCTTTGAACCTGCAAAGACCGGTCCCAAATATGAGCTTGTAATCAATCAAGGATCACGGCTACTATACATGTTTTCGGCCTACTGAGTATACCTATAGTCTCCATTGTAGTTCCTGTTTTGGTTAACCAAAATCTGTATTATAGGGTCCTAACCATAAAACTGGTTAACCAAAAAACGAACTACAATGGAGACTATAGGTAGCTGCTGTCACTGTAGTAGAATAGCGCCCAGCGCCCTCTTCTATTTATCAAGGCCCCTTCATTAAGTTAGAGGCATTTTGCCCCTTCCTTGGTGTATGGCACCATCCAGCTGCGGGCCCCCGTCCTAAGACAGTCCACCCTGAGAGGGTTTAGGGTGTAGGGTTTCAGGGTTTAGGGTTCAGGGTTTAATCCCGATGCTGTGATATCTATCTTAAGATCCCAACCTGAGCTTCTACCATCCTAGGAACAAGTCTTACCAACCTGCGTGGGCCATACCACTAACAGCCCTTTCTCCCTTTCTTGAAAGAGCACCGGGATCGCTGTATCTTCAGCTTTGGAATAGGCCGTGTTGTTTCGAGCTTGCACGGGCGGAGCATGAGAACTCGTCCTTATAGTACAACTGTTAGCCAATGGTCGTCGTATACACCTAAACGTGCAAGGAGTTATACGGTGTCGTCGTAGTAGTATGTGAGCTTCTAAAGCCTTTCAGAACC
The DNA here is from genome assembly GCA_905221615.1 of Symbiodinium sp. CCMP2592. Taxonomy (NCBI): domain Eukaryota; class Dinophyceae; order Suessiales; family Symbiodiniaceae; genus Symbiodinium; species Symbiodinium sp. CCMP2592. The sequence goes on from CAJNDT010001001.1 coordinate 1,505,143, forward strand.
CATGAAGCCCCAATACAGCCATTACAAAGCCTCATTGAGGCTGTACGGTGTGTTGGTATGCTCTATATCCTCAACTCAACCCTAATCATGTATGAGTAGTTCATCAAATCAGGGTCCCTTTGGCACCGCCTCATTTTGGGGGTCATATAAGAAGGGATCCTAATATTGTAGAGAACGACCCATACATGAGCTTCAACAGCAAGAACCACTAAACTTCATTTAACCCCAAAACCCCTGAGCCCCTGAACCCCTAAACCCCTAAATCCCTGCACCCCTAAACCCCTTAACCCCTTAACCCGTAAACCCCCGAACCCCTGAACCCTAACTAAACCCCTAAACCCTACCTGAATCCCTAAACCCCTAAATCCCTAAACCGTGCTGAACCCCTAAACCCTAAACCCTTCCACCGTTTCTGACCGAGAGCCAGGAGCCCGTCTGAGGCCAATGCTTGAGTTTAGGGCTTGTAGGGGTTTATAGTAGATTGGAACATGGATTTAGGAGGATTCATGCTGGGATCCCTTATACTTTACCCTAAGGGCATGGGGATAATGATGTTCCAACTTTCTGGCTTCTACTGTAGGAGGTTTGACAGGGGTTTAGGGGGTTTGAGGGGGGTTTAGATGCTTCGGGGTTTTTAGGACTTTTAAGGGACTTTGTGTTTGGGGGGGTTAGGATTTAGGGCTTCAGGGCTGTAGGGTTGAGAGTCTTTGGGTGTGTGGGGTTTGGGGTCTAGAGTCTGGGGATGAGGAGTTAGTGTCAGGGTTCAGGTTGCTTCAGTTGAGAGGTTTGTCGAGGGATCCTCATACAAGCCATAGCATGTCTTGGGTCCCTTGTTTTTCTGATAGCATTGTAGTATATTATCCCGTGAAGCTGTGACATAAATCTCCCTGTTCAGACGTGGCCCAGTGGCGGAAGTAGGAAATATGCAACGGGTGTGCGCGATATCCGTACGGTATGCGCGGCCAGGGCCAAACAGGTGCGGGGGCCGTCCGGCTCTGCGATCTGGCGTATTGCTCCCACGCCGTGGTCCGAGGTCATACTGGAGGGTGAATGCCTGTTTGGCACCTCTCTGTTTTGTTCGCGAACCCTACCGTGCCCAGAGCGGATTCGACGCGCTTGAGTCCAGAGATTCGTCTTGTTCGACGCTTTGATGAAGATCTTGTCCGACGCCTTCAACTACCCGGGGCTTCCGTTTCCGAGGACTTGAAGCCAATTACGACGGAACATGAGTGGCCGCTTTGCCAACATCCCAGGCTTCGCTTTAGGGTTGTAGGTTTTAGCAACAAGGGTATGTGTGTGTGTGTGTCATCTAGGAGTTCCTGCGGAATGTGTTCATCTCCGGCATTGCCACCTCAACGACTTATAGGTCTCACCTATGCCGCAATCATACGCCCCAAGCTAAACGCTCCAGAGACTGCCATGCCCTGCATGAAGGAATCCACTGCAACTAAACCACGAGAAACGAGCTTCCATGTGACGTGAAAGCTAATTACAACTTCGAATAGTTGCCCCATCTAGAATCACATACACAGCCTGTAGACCCCACTACAGATCCCTCGATATAGGGGGCGTATTGATTGCAGTTGTTTCATCAGGGTTCTTTAAAGGGCTCTCAAGAGTCTCTCATTGGGTGTTATCATTTTGATAGGGCCGTTAATGTTTCTGAATAGGGTGTTATAATATGAGGTTCTGGCAAGGGTTCCACAAGAATTTGCAGTAGTTTGGAACAGGGCTTGTGATCCGGGCCTTAATCAATGATTGGAAACGTGCTTGGAGCGTATATCACAGTAGAACGAGTATACTACTACTACGTGATGCTGCAGGCTCCTATTTGTTATTATATGTGCAGTATGACTGGGGTTGTATTATGTGGGCGCTAGTAAGAGAGAGCTACTTCATACAAAGTTTCTGACTATACTGCAGAAATATCCGAAAGCTCGAAGCACCGAACCCATTTTCGAATTGTTCGGAGGATCTCACGGAAGGTTACGAAAAATGCCACACAGCCCAAAGACATAAATCAATTTCCCCACAGGCGACCTTATGGAGTAGTAGGATCCCTTAATCCCCATATACCCCTTAAAGCTCGTGAACCCTATGATATGATCCCAAAAAGCCCTGCAAGCCCTTCACCCTATCGACATTGCGCAGAACCTATGATCCCGAGAAGCCCTACTTATCATCTTAGTAGCTGAGTGGATAAGTGGATACACTTTACACTTTTTGGGCTTTTTGGGAGAATATTACCCACTATAAAACTGAAACTGTACACTTTGGGGGGGGGGGGCTTATGAACTCGGCAACTAGGCCATCCCTTGAAGCCCTAAGCCTGCCGAAAGACAGGCCAAACACAGCCAAGGCCTGATTCTGGGAGTCAGAGATCTGCTTGAAAGGTGTACCTGTATCTCCAAACCCTACAAAATAGTAGTAGGCTATGATCCTCTCATTATAGGGTCTAACCCCTAAAGCAGTAGGTTGTTGGATCCCCAGGTACGTTCAGGGATCAGACGGCTGGTTGTGGGGTTGCTAAACTGAGTTCTAGGATTTGGAGTGGTTACTGTTTGCTTTTTTTTGTGTGGGGACTTTTGCTTTTCTGTCTGTCGGCGTGGCTGTTCGAGTTGGTGGTTTGGTGTCGGTGTTAGAGGGAGGGAGGTGGGGGTGATTGAGGATTTTGGGCATTGGGTTAGGGCTTTTGGGGTGAATGGGTCACAACCGTTCACTTGTAACCATGCTGTTAGCATGCTTGCGAGATAGGGCATGGTATTGCGGATGGAACATGGATTTGCCCATCCTAAACCGTAAAACCGAAACCGAAATCCTCAAGCAGCTCTATAAGCCCTTCGAGTCTGATCAACCGTTCTAGAGCTTTTGCACTACAAACATTGCCTAGAGAGCTCGTTAAGCAAACCATCAACAGTATGGGAGGACTCTCCTTTGGTTTGTACTATTTCACTAAACCTTGCAAGACGATATGTACCTTGAAAGGATTAAAGGTTCAGTTCCAATGTAGAGGTAGAAGGTTTTAGGGCCCCCGCTGTTAAGAGTCATTTCGTCCTCAGGGAACCCTCAGACCCCACTGTATACCTTCATGCAGGTGCACTCATGCCAAGTCCTTCGACGCAGGAAGGCGGCGCGGAACATTCCCGAACTTTTCTGCACATCGATTTTTGTTGTTGTTTGTGTGTTTTGGGGCATGTAGGGGTTTCCAGGTTGTTGAAGGAGTCAGGGGTCAGAGTTTCCTGGTCCGGGATTTAGGTCTCAGATCTTGATGGGTCCGAGCTTAGACTTTCAGTGTTGAGGACGGCCGGGGGTGGATGGCTTGGGGTGTAGAGCTTTAAGCTTTAGCGTTTGGGGTTGAGGACCAGGGCTAGGGGCTGGCGAGTGTGGATCCCCTGTGGTCCGGACCGCACGTGCTAGAGGTTGGGAATATGAAGGGTCTTCGTGTTGCAACTCGGAACACAAGGGTCTTGGGTTGAAGGCATGTTTGTGTTTTTTTTTAATATTGGGCTTTTGTGGAGTGTATGTCGGGGTCGTCTTGTATTTTGCTTGTCGTATACTTGGGGTTTTATTTGACGGGGTATACTTGCTTGTACAGGGTTACATAAACCGCTTTCGTGTCAATCAAGCTTCTTCTCCCTCGTGCTTACGAAGGAATGGGGGAATGGATCCCTATAGTTTTCCCTATACAAGCCCCAATAGTCCCTATAATCCATTGCCCCATTCGCTACTAAACACCAGACAGTCGTCTGCTGTGCCCATGGTATACGGGAGCCTCGGTTATCTGCAAGCTGGGCTTCTCACAGTCCGTTCGTGATTCTGCTGCCCGGATTTCCCGGATGCCTCCTCTTTTGAAACTCCGATACAATACCTTTACAAAGTGCGACCCTATACATACCTAGCGCAATATGCTCTACGCAATTCCCTAGAAAAATTGGTGTTCGGCGGTAGTAGCAACTTCGAGATACGGTTGATGATATAAATCCTGCATTACCCATAATACGGAATATATTATTATTCCATGGTTCTCTCTCCCCTGGCGTGCGCAAGGCCTGAAGCGCCAGGCCAGCTGTGCCGAGTTCCTTTCTTTCGGATCGAGTAGTTGTCAAAGTTATGGTCCCTTCTTGGGTACCCTAAATATTAGGTGCCGTATCATATTTGGAACCCAAGAGGGCCCATAATTTTGACAACCACCCGGATAGATTTAAGAGCTTTGGGTTGGCCCTGAAACGCTACAAACTTCAAGTTATGGTCGACGCGCATAGATTTCATTAAGGTTGGGGCTAGGGGGTTGAGGGTTTGCGGTTGAGGGGTTGTAGATTTGTAGGGGGTTAGGTTTAAAGCGGAAGCCAGACAATTGGAATGGAATAGCATTATCCTCATGCCTTACAAGAATCGTCGCAAGATTCCTTCCATACGGACGAAACGTTTCCCAAAGTTTTTAAGTTTCAAGTGGTAAACCTGACATGTTGCACTCTAGGTTCTGAATCCCACCTTCTGGACCCTAAACCCATGTATCCCAAAACCTTGTTCTAGCTCTTAAGGCCTTGAGAGTGGAGCCCCAAATCCCGTATAGAAAGACAACTAAGGGGTCCCTAAACCCTAAACCCGGTACCTTTGAGGGCTCCTGTAAGGGTGCCTTCAAGGGCTACCTAATGGGCTCCTTTAAAGGAGCCCTCCACCCCAAAAGACGGAATTGGGGCTGAAGCCCCCCCCCACAAAGAGTTGGGGAGTTTTTAGATAGACGGTAGGGTTGAGGGTGGGGGGGGCGGGCTGGATTTCTTACATGTGTCCTTTTACAAGTTGACAAATGTTTAGGATACTTAAGGTGGGCATGTTGAGGGCCGCTTGGGGTTTACGTACCTTAAACTACCATAGCACTGTTTTGTTTTTATGTGTGAGAGCTCTTTATTATAGGGCCCTAACATGGGTTTGATCCTACAAGACGTTTGTTTTGGTCACATCAGGGCCTCCATGATTTGAATCGGATTCCTTCGGGTTCCTTATTATCCACATAATTACAAAATATACCATTACTGCCATAGTTTACCGTCCTAAACCCTAAACTGGCCCTAAACCCTATAACACCTAAACCCTAACGCCTAAACCCGACACCCTAAATCCCAAACCAATAGTAGGCTAAGGTGGGGTTCAAGTTGCATCTTGGAGGGTCGGAGGGCTACTGTACGGGCTTTAATAATTGGAATAGGGTTTTTCACAAGGGGTCCTTAAAGGGGCTGCTATAAGGGATACCACAGTAGGGTTCTATAATATGGGGACTTTAAGAAAACCCTATTCTAATTATTAAGGCCCCTACGTTAGAAACCGAGAGCCCCACTATAGATCCCTTATCGAGCCCTTTAAGGACCCCTTCAAAACCCCTATTCTAACTATTAAGTCCCCTATAGTACCTCCACGGAAGGCGATGCAAGCGCGCTCCTACCTGGAGCGACATGAGCTGCTAAATTGGATGCAGGAGCTTAGAGGGTTTAGGGAAATCGGTTTCGGGTTTAGGGAAAAGGGTTTAGGGTTTAGGGAAAAATAGTTCAGGGAAGAGGGTTTAGGGTTTAGGGAAAAGGGTCTAGGTTTTAGGGACAAGGGTTTAGGGTTTGAGGTTCAGGTTCAGGGGGTGCTGATAGGGTAAGGGGTTGTTCAGGATTCGGGCTTTTCGCAGATCAGGGGTTTACAGCAAACCCAAAGTTGCGGCCTTCAATCCTAGATTCTAGATGCGAGTTACGGATGAATGAATGAATGTGTTGATGGATGTTTGTATGTATGTGTATGTAATTATGCATTTATGTGTATGCGTATGTATGTGTTTTGCGCTTGTAGTGTTGTGCGTGTTGTTGCACGTTTGTATGTGTGTGTATGTCAATGTATGTATATGCAGATCTCCGCGTGTGCGCATGCATGTACGCACGCATGTGCGGATGCATGTACGCATGCACGTATGTAGTTGGAACTATGTACACATAACACAAAACAATCTGATGTTTTAGGTTTGGTTTCAAGTTCACCGCGTGCACGAAGTCAGTGTTGCAACCTTTAAGGTTTCAGGATGCGGGACGACGCATTTTCGGTGCCGGACCCAAACGGGGTTGAATGTTCAGGGTCCAGGGTCCATATGGGTTTAAGAATGGCCAAGATGTTATAGGAATCTAAGATTTTGGGGTCTTATCGGGATTCATGTAGCGCTTATGTAGGGGTTTATAACCGGTCTTGGGAGTGACATAGGTACGGTTAGCTTTCAAGCTCCAAAACCCTACAAGACAAGCACCCGAGAACTCTTCTGCCCAGGACGTCCTCCAGAATCTGTTGAAAGATCAACCAGGTCGGCGAAACCCGGGAAAATTGACAGAAAGCTCGTTGTCTAGGGTTCGGGGTTTTCGAGTTTTAGGGTTTCGGGCTTTAGGGTTTAGGGGCTTTAAAGGGTCCTTTGAGGTCGGCGAAAGCCGGAAGCCCGTTCCGTCTTATTGAGGTCTAAACCCTGAGCCCCGACACTTTAGATAATTCAGGTGCACCCTTAACCGTAACCTGAAGATTCGACCACCATCACTAAGCCCTGAGCCAATCGGGCCCTGAGCAAGGGATTATTGGCAAAGGCTCAACGGTTTTGTGGACAGGTAAAGATTGAATTATTGCCAATGTTATATATATATATATATATATATGTTTGTTTTTTTTGTTGGGGGGGGGGGGCTCTTTAGAAAAAGTATGCGATAAACACCAGAACAGGTGGGTGTTTCGGAAGAATCGGCTGCTGTCGTCCGCGGAAATTAGGGCGTAGGACCGTGAAGGTTCAGGGTTAGGGGCGAGCCTTTTTTCGTAGGGTCTCTTGCAAAGAGGAAGTTCCCTTGAAGCCCAAGAGTCCATTTGCCAAGCATCATCTGCTCCTCAAAATGCGAACCTACAATGATTCTATGCTGAAAGCATTGATACAACTATCAAGCAAACACGTTAACCATACCTGTTGAAGGCCTTTCAACCTCGCGAACCTTATAAGACTCTAAACCCGAAACTCGGAACCTCATAATACCCCACCCTCAACCCCAAACCTGCACCCTAAACTTAGGGCAGACCCAAAACCCTACAACCTCAAACCCCAAATTACCTTACCCGAAAGCCCAAACCTAAACCCCAAACCCCCAAACCCATAATTCCCTAAACCGAACCTCAAAGCCAAATGGGTGGTTGTCAAAATTAGGGTCCTTATTATAATACGGCACCTAATATTTAGGGTACACCAAAAGGGACCCTAATGTTGACAACCACCCAAATCCTAAACTTGGGGGAATCTCGATTTCTCGCAGATGATCCTTGGACCTTCATCGAGGCAAGTGTGCAGAAGAGGCGCAGAGGGCCATTTCCTGGCCACGTTTGAATGTTGCTATCCAGGGTTAGGCTTCTAAAGGGATGTTGAACTTGTAACGCCTTTTAATGTCTTAAGGGCTTAATTATCGGGCATTGGCGTAAGGCGGTTTTAAGGTGGTATGAGTCCTGTGTGGCTTTCAGACGGATGTTAGGGGTGCAGTGTTTGGCAGATTAGTTCCGCTGATTTGATGTGTTCAACATTTCCGGGATTCTGTTTGCAGCATGGGTTCGGCCACTAAGATTTGCGAAATCGTGGGCCGACAAGAGAAGCTGTACAGGTTTAGAAAATAGATCTTGTGTGCTGGTTTTTGGTAGGCTGTTACCCTAAGGGTCCAGGTAGCCATCTAGTATATTAATACACTTTGGCCCAATGGACCTATGTAGGGAGTACTTCAAGGCCAATGTATATACTGTTTGGGTACATGGACCCTGAGGGTTCGGGTGTAGGTAGGGATTCACAGGTTTCGCACCTTTGGATCTTGGTTCTGGAAGTCATCCCCTTGTGTTTTGAATGTCACAGAAAGAGCCCACCGTACCCAATCATTAGTTAGATACTCAGGTTCGAGATAGCAAAGTTGTGACTAGTGTTTTTTGGAACCTATGTTTAGCCACTTGATTCCTTAGGGTACTGCAGACTGCAAGGTTTGGAGGTTTAGGTCGAAAGGGATTCAGGCGAGCACAAGCTTTAAGGACGACCTTGCATGGAAGCCCGTTGTCTAGCTGTTGTTGCCTTTGGTCCTAATGCCTCGCATTTCAGGAACCTGCCATGACCCCAAAACTCCTAGCACATGTTTCCCGATGCAAAGCATGGGACCTTGTACAAGTCCCTGCAACCTGCTTGGCGCGAGCTCATCTAAGCCTGTAAACTACCTGAATCGTCAATTCCTAATATTGCTTCAAGCCTAAATAGATACCGAATACCCAATTTTAGTCCTTCTCTGTTATCCCAAAATTGCTTAAAGCCTCTGTAAATAAATACCGGATACCCAATTTCAGCCCTTCTCTGTTATCCCGCTTCGAATAAGTGAGGCGCCCTTTCTTATTGAACCTGCAGCCCTGACTACCAAGTTTCAGCCCTGATGCCGTGCATGCTACGAGATGGACGTAAAGGGAACTCCAGAAAGTTGGAATATGCATTAATGGTAGGATCCCCTATAATTTACCTTAAAGGGGTTACGATAATGATATTCCAACTTTCTGGCTTCTACTGTACTTGCACGAATGATTAGGGTCTTTTTGGGTTAGTATTGGTAATCGTTCAGGCTTGTATGTTACCCCAAGGGTCCAAAGGACACCCAATAATTAGGTACTCGGTTTTCGGATAGTAGTTATGTAGGTTAGGATTTTGGAGAGTATATGATTATTGGGTACTTGGACCCTTGTATGTTACCCTGGGGATCAAAATAGCCCAAAACCCTTGTATAGCATGGTCTTTGGGCCCAAAAGCCTTAATCTATGAGTCCTTAGATCCCTATATGGTATCTTATCCAACCAGCGGCCTTGTGAATCTGTAGCGCTTCAACTCTGAGCTGCTTACCGTAGCTTCTTGTCTAATGCCAGCAGTACCCTCTTTAGACCCCTGCATACAATTGTAATATGATATCATATAATATGCATATATACATGCAGAATATGTACTGCTCATTTGAATATCTACTTGTCCAAAAGCTCGTTTAGAGCAAGCAGAAGACCTTTCGTCTTGCGAAGGTTTGCAGTTTCGGGTTTAGGAATCCTCGAAAGTGGAAATAAGCTGCAAGGAAGGCAACGAAACTTCCGAAGCTGCAGCACGGAGCCGTCCTTCCAGTGGTGCGAACCGACCTGCTGTTTGGGTCTGTTTTGAGCGTTCGGGGTCTCGGCGTTTTTGGGGCTGAAAGGCACCGGTCCCCCGGTATTGCTTTGATTGGCATGCTGGGTGGTTTCATGAGCAGAAACGAAGAGGAAAGAGGGTTCCCTCAGAACCAAGGGGAGGCTTTGAAGCATATGGGCCTACAGTGTGGGATTCAGCAAGGATTTGGGCTTCAGCGGTTTGGGGGTTGTGGAACTTTAAGCATGTTTGCTTTCGGGGTTCAGGGTTGAGGGTTTCGCGAATTTCGGATTGAAGGTTTCTTTTGGTTTAGGGTTTCGGGGTGGAGGCAGGGGTTCGTTCAAGGTTTGTCTTACAGAGCAAAGTAGAGCTTCTAGAAAGATCAGAAACAGGGGCTCCTGTCCGGTATCTACATATGTCCTAAGATGTTCTGCAAGCTGCACCTCCAACATTCGACATCATGCGGGTTTCTAGCACTATGGGTCCAAGTACCTACGTATTAAGCATGGTTAATTCCTTCCCTCTAATATTAAAGCCTCCCCTCCCCAATATTACAACCTCCGGCCCCATGAGTTTTGCGGTTTCGGGCCCAGAATTGAAGGTTAATGCAAAAACCATTACCCGGGGGGTAGGGTTGTACGAGTCTTAATAGAGCCAAGACGACAGTAGTATTAAACCGACAGGACCCAGAGCTTTAGGGTTTAGGGGTTTCGGGCTAAGAGCCCGTAAGTAAACCCTAAACCCTAAACCCCCCAAAAGCGCTAAGCGTTGCAGGTTTAGGGCTTAGGGGTTCAGGCTTGGGCTGTTAAACCGACAGGGCCAGGACTTTAAGGTTTATGGGTTTAGGGCTTAAGGCGTCGGGCTTGGACTTATGGCTTCAGAGGTTAAGTTTGGGGCTGTAGGTAGTCCTAAACCGAAAGGACCAGGACTTCAGGGGTGAGGGGCTAGGAGTTTAGGGCTTTGGGGCTTTAGGCGTATCTACATGGTTGTCTCTATTTCTAAGCCGTAGGCCCCTTCCGGATTCGATATGTTTGCGAGGGAGCCTTAAGCTCTAAACATTATTCCTCGGCAACCGTTAGCTCACGGTTTAGGGTTGGGGGGTTCAGGGTTTAGGGTTTAGGGGTCGCCCCCACGAAAAAAAAACAGACTGTTGGCCTAGCGCGGCTCCACCAAGCCCACAACTGGGCTCGAACCTGGAACATCGACTGTACAACCGTTTAGGAACAAAGCTTGTGCATACAGCCCCTATGGAACCCTGTTACAAGCAAAGAAACAGCTTAAGCCTTCACACGGAAGTTTACCCCCTCACTCATGGCGTTGCATATCAATCAGAGACCTCCGAAACCGTGCCGAAACCCTAAAGCCCTAAAGCCTAAACCCCGTAAACCCTATTAAAGCCCACAAGCCGGAAATCCCTAAACCCCAAAACACCCTGAGAGACTGCAACATTATGCGTGATTTAGCCCGAAACCGCAAGCATCTGCACAACCCCAAAAACCTGCAAGCGCAGCAGTTGCCGTGGACGTTTATTAGAGCCTAAGCACCCATGGGCAAGGACCATTAAGGCTCTGCTAAAGGGTACTTTGCGGGGTGCTGGTAAACCCATGCTAGAGCCATGGAACCAAACTGGAGCATTCGTCAAATCCCGACGACGGCCCGAAGGCGTGGGTTTGTCTCTTTGGGGCTTTGGGCTCACGGTTCAGGGGGTTTGGGGTTTAGGGGTTTTAGGGGTTTAGGGATTTCTTGGCTTGTGGGCTTTAATAGGGTTTATAGTAGGGTCTAGGCTTGAGGCCTTTAGGGTTTAGGGTTTAGGGTTTGGGTTTGGGGGTTTCGGTTTCAGGGATGAACTTCGTTCTTCTGTTGGGGATCACCTCAAGCGCGAGGTGTCTCCGTCGTTGTCGCCTGTCTTTCCCCGGCACGATACCAAAACGGCACCTGTGCACGCTTACAGAGCTAGGGACGGAGAGTGGGTCAACATTTTTCTGTTGGTGTTACAAGTTGTCGCTTCGATGGCAAGGTTTCATAGGTAACAGGGCTGACATGTGGTTAGCTCCTCTTCAATTGACGCAGGTCCATGTGGCAACCTACCCCTAAACCCTAAACCCTAAACCCAGCATCTACTTGGTTGTATAATGGACCTGACAACGAGGCAGGCCCAAGTTGGTTAACGTGGGTCCAGAGATCCCGAACCCTCAGCATCGCACTTGGACGGTCATGGGACTTAGTAAGTATGGTTATAAGTACCTTAATTGGGGTTATAAGTAATTATAAGTACAGTTACCTTAATTATAAGCCTAGTTACTAAGTCCCATGATCCTCTAAGCACCATCAATTCCTAGCTACACTGGGACCGAGGCTTCGGGTTTTGGCATCTCCACGCGCCCAAACTCAACATCCGGAACCCAAAGCCCGGAACTCCAGAACCCTAAGCCCTAGTATAGGGGCCGAAATCATTACCAATACTATTTTGGGGGTTCCTCGTCATAGCTACAGTATAATGGGGCCCCAATAATTACCCTGTTCTGATTATTAAGGCCCCTATAGTATAGTACCCTTATAGCAATTATCCCTTATAGTAGCACTTATAGACCCCGTTCAAAAGGAACCCCTATTCTAATTATTAAGGCCCCGTTTCTTTTCAGCCCGTATCTCTGCGGGGAGGCCTGCTGCGTCACTGGAGCCGACTACGAAGCCACGGCTGGGGTCGAGTGTGCTAGGCAGAGCTGGGCTTGCGGAGATACGGCTGATGATACAAATCCTGCATTACCTAGAGGACCCTAAACTATAGCAATTATGGTATAGTCCCTATTATGGGTAATGCAGGATTTCTATCATCAACAGTAGTGTTTAGGGTTTAGGGAGGCAGCGTAGGCCTTGATGTCTTAATATACGGGCCTGGAAATTGCCTTTTTCCATTTTGGGGGTTCCTAATTTATCGTGTGCTGGGCCTCCGAAGACCTCAACACAACTACTGCCAAATCCCAAGCTACAGCGACCTCGAAATCCCATACCCAATACTGGTCATATACGCTGATAAAGCCAATTCCTAAACCTCAGTTCCCACACCCTTCGGGTTGTTCATGAACGAACCCTTGCAAGACCCCTTTGACAGAGTCCTCGAACATCTCTCTGAAGGACACCGAAACCCTAATTTTTTTAAATGCTAAGCCCTTTAAAGGAGCCCTTTCAAGAACCTTATGAATCCTTGACAGGAACCGTAAAGGAACCGTCTAGTCCCCTTAGAGGAGCCCTTGCAAAAGGTTCCGTACTAAGATTAAGAAAGAATTACGTGGTCCACAAACCGCAGAAGGACAAATGTTGATTCCTTTGCCCACAGCCGCTGCAGCTTGCTCTTGGCATCTCTGTGTCACCGAATGTTAGCGATTTAGAGACTAGAGTCACTAGAGACCGTGCTAATCTGACTTGTAGGCCGTATCAGCGACCTGTACCAACAGTTCTGTAGGACCATTCTTGGTATAGGATTGTTGTCGGGCTTCTGTCACTTCCCAAGAGGCCATGGCATGTCCCAGCGAAGTTGCGCCAGAGCTGCTCGACAGCCACGAAAACCCTGTCGTTGCCCGCTTGGTCAGCAGAGTGGCCAGCATGGAACCTGTCGACAAAAGCATCCTCAGAGCGACTCCCGCTTGGCAAGTGCTACAATCCTTCGGTGCTGCCTTGCGGTGGACCAACCAGGATTTGTATGAACGGAGCTTCCCAGTGAAGTTGATCAAAGTTTTTTGGAGCCACAGCTGGCATGGCAACAACTACATGAAGAGGCTGCTGTTGCTTTTGCTGTACAACGGGCCTGCTGCAGCAATTACTGCCACCATCTCAGCTCTGTTGGTGATGTGGTTGCAGATTGCGGGGTTACTTCCTGGCATCCTAAGAGTTACTGGGCCTCGGAGTATCATACTTCAATTTTGTCTGGGACCTGTTTGTTAATTGAAGGGAACCATCAATCTATATTTTGTCTCCACGGTTACTTCAAACCCCAGGTTTCCAGGACGCCGCTCGATCGAGGAATGGAGCTGGTGTTTTTTCCGTGGTGTACGCTGACGGCAGGGTTTGTCTTCGTGGTCGTGCTTCTGATATGGAATTCGAGGGTCTTGATCTTCCTTGACCAGGTATGTATCAATCAGAGGGATGCAGAGCAAAAGGCCAAGGGAATTATGAGCATTGGCGCCTTCCTCAAGTACTCCGAGCAGTTTTTGCTTGTTTGGGATAGCACTTATGCTGGGCGCCTATGGTGCCTGCTAGAGCTTGCAGCATTCCTGACAAGTCATCAACAGCCCGAGAAGAAAGTTACTATCAGACTGACAGCCATGGCCCCCTGCATCTTGGGCGTTGGATTTGCCCTCTGGGCTTCGATGATACATTTCATTTTGTCTAGCGAGCAAACTCCTCTGGACACCCTGGTGCTTCTGCTGACACGGTGGTTCTTTCTATACGTTACCGCATCGTACCTGCGTGAGCACTACCGAAGCACGGAGATTCTGCTCAAGCAGCTTTCTGACTTCACAGTTCAAGGTGCCCGTTGTCATTGCTGCAACGATGGAGAGATTTGTACTGCCAGTGTCTGTGATCGTGCAATCATAGATCGATGCCTTCAAATATGGTATGGGTCTGTCGAGGCCTTCGAGGTGACTGTAAGGACGCGTGTCAAAGCCATGCTATACCGCCAATTGGGTGGATTGTTGTTTCCGTATGGTTGGCAAGTCATTGGTTCCTTGCCTCTCTTTTGGGGCTTTGCAGATATCATCGCAGCTCGCGGACGTATCGGAAACTGGAACGTGGCGGGAATCTTCTTCCTGGGTGCTCTCACTTGGTGTTTCTTTCTGTTTCCGTTCATCTTCCAAGCGACACTGCTTTTGGCGGGTTATTTTCGCCAGCAGCAGAGCCACGTCTGGCTGGACAGGCTGAAAAGCGCTGCCGTGGCATTTGTGCTGACTGCACTATCTTTTGTCTTTCTGTGGACATCGAGTCTTATGCCTGATGTCTTCTCGGCATGTCTTTGGATGGGCGGTTCAGTGCTGCTCTTTGGAGCATCATCGGTAGTTCTCCGACATCAGGCTTGGCGAACAGAGCAGACGTTGGAGTCAATCGAAAAAGGTGCAGGGGAGTCGGGTCTGGCCGTTGTGGCTGGGAAGCCGCTTGGGGATGAGCTTTCAGTCGATCCCCAGAGCATGTCAGCCTGAGCACCGACTAAACATGGAGTTGTCGGACCGCTTTGTGAGGGACCACCTCTGGCAATGACGACAGGACGATAATCAGAATGATGCGTATCTTGCTGCCATAATTGCTGTACTACCTTTGTTTGTCCTGTACTATGGCAAGTGCTGCGACTCTTCGGATACTAGCTGTATGTGCAGGGCTCCAGCGAGGGATGCTCTGAGGCTTCCTAGTTGCTAGCTGTCTTTCGGACCGGCTTTTAACACTCTTCGTGTTATCAGCAGAGTCCCAAAACTACAGGATTTTTCGCGAAGCCTCATCCAAATGAATGTTGGCTTCGTCAAGCCGGAGCGGCCGAGGCTTTTAACTACGAGCAGCTACCAGGATCAGAACAAGTACTTTCGGCTTAGGATTCTCATGTTTACTGCTGCTAGCGGTCACTACCTCGTGATCCCCCCACTGCTCATAACCAGTCTGAGCCGTTCTAGCGACAGTATCTGCTAAGATCACTCCAGATTTGAGTCATCCTTGAGGATGAATGATCGAGTTCCGGTGAGTCTCTGTAACAGAGCGGGAACTACCGGACTAGCCTCGTAGCAGTCTCACATGCTCGGCGTGCGAGCTTGGATGGCCAAGACTCAAGAAGTTTGCTTTGAAGCTTATATAGTGACCTAAATCATTACCAATACTACTATGGGGTTCCTTATTATTCCTATTATAGCATAAATGGCCCTATTCTAATCATTATGGCCCCATAGTACCACGTTGTTTGGGCTATACAGAGCTCGCATGAGGATGAGCTGCGGACCACAGGCTCAGCTCTGAGCGTGGCCATTCGCAAAAGGACGTCAGGAGTGCCACGATGCCTATACCCAGAGGCCCCATAGTAGCTCCTTTTTGGGGATTACCCTATAGGGTTCTATATATGCAACCCAAAAAGGAACTTAGAGTATCATGTGTGAGGGTTTAGGGTTCAGTATCGCTCCGTGATGTAATCTTGACGGTTGACCTGTAGTAGTTCGTTCAGAAAACTGGACATGTCAGAGACTGTGGCCTTCTCAGAAGCGAAATGCCCTTGAACTCTTCGGCCCACCTGCGTTCAAGAGAATCTTACGTCCCGGAAGCCATTTCTTCCCGTAAGTAAGCTTAAACCTGAAGGACCAAATGACCCTCAAAAGTAGGGGCCCTATACCCATATACTATGAATCCCTGTATGGTCGATGAACCTTAGACCCTTTCAGGGTGCATTTCGCCCTCAAGGAAGGCCTCTGGGCCACACGTTCACTCATTCGGCCTGACAGCTGAGCAACCTGAACTTGCATCAGGCTAAACCCCAAACCCCTATTATGAACCCAATAAACCCCAAAACCTCAAACCTTACCCAAAACCCTAAACTCTAAACCCCAAGACCGTATATACACCCAACCCCAAGACCCTAATCTCTAAACCCCAGAACCTTAAACCCTATCCCAGGACCTTAAATTCTAAACCCCAAAACCTTATATGAACCCAACCCCAAAACCCTAAACTCTAAACCCTAAACCCTAACCCCAAGACCTGAAACCCCTAAAAAAAGCCTCGGGAGCCCCAAGCGCCAAGCTTCCCAAGCAACAGGCGCCTCGGCCGTCCTGGTCTTTACGAGGTGCTCCTTAGGGTTTAGGATTTTTAGAGTTTGGGGTTTTTAGGGTTTAGGGTTTAGGGGTTTAGGGTTTAGGGGTTTAGGGTTTAGGGGTTTAGGGTCTAGAGTTTCTAGGGTTTAAGGGTTTAGGGTTTCTAGTTTCTGGGGTTTAGGGTTTAGGGGTTTGGGGCTTAGGGGTTTAGGGTTTAGGGGTTTTGGGTTTATTGGCTATAAACTCAACTTTTCAACTTTTAAGGGAGTCGATTCTGACAGTTTCAACTTTTATTTCCTTGGGTTTGGAGGCAGTGAGGCTCTAAACCAAGAGGGTCCATATATGCTGTTTCTATGGAAATAGGTCCCCAAAGACCATCCCCATTGTAGTTTTTGGGGCCTAGTTCCATAATAGTAGTGCATATGGACCCTCTGGGAAAGATGCTTGGGTTCAGGGCTGCGGGGTTGTTAGGATTGTTACTGTTTCGGTTTCAGGAGTTTTAGGGATTTTTCGGGTTTTAGATTTGTTTTGCGGTTTCGGTTTTAGGTGTTTTTGGTTTCGGATGTTGATTTGTTGGTTTAGGGTTTCGGGCCTCAAGGAATTGGCTTCCGTGGGGTTCCACATTACAGCTGTAGCAAAGGTACCCCCAGTTCCCGTTCTAAATCTATGTATACATATATATAAATGAAACCCTAAACCTCAAACCTCAAACCCCTTTACTGTAAACCCTTAAACCCTTAAACTTTCCTTAAACCCTAAAGCCCTGAACCCTAAACGTATTTTGCAGGTCATATCTGAATCCAAGGAGTCCGCAACAAGCCTGGCATTGATGTCTTGGCGACTCGGTCGCGCAGACCTAGAGCCTAAAGGTGAATTGCAAAACTCCAACATCCTGAAAGCCCAAAACCCCTAACCGCTAAACCCCTAAAGCCCCTTAATGTAGGAACCTGATTAAGAAACCCTGTCCCTATAAACCCCCTATTTATATTCGGATTCACATAAGGAACCCTATTAAAGGCCCAAGGTTTCTGAATCAGGCTCCTATATTATCCTAAACCCTAAACCCTTTTGGAGCCCTTTAAAGGAACCCTCACAGTTCCTACATTGAACCCCTACCCGAAAACCCCTACCTGAAGGACCAAATGACTCTTAAAACTAGGGGCCCTAGACCTATATACTCTGAATCCCTATATGGTATACGAATACGAACCTTAAACCCTTTTAGGGTTCAATTCGTCCTTAAGGTATAGTTGAGGTTAACTCTATCTTCGTTATGGTTTTAGGGACCTAGTTCCATAGTGGTAGTATATGAGGAGCCTCTAGGTTATAGTTCCTACACTGAACCTCTAGCCCATCCCCCAATAGACCCTAGGTACGGCCCCCCATACAGTAAGAGTCTATAATAGGGCTACTATTAAGGTCCTACTATATCTATATTATGAGTATTATTCAACTATTACTGAGTGGGGGCCGTACCTGAAATAGACCCCTAAACGCTTTCGGGAGGCATCTGAGCATCACCACCGGCCGTCTCCAGAAGGCCCCGGGGCGCAGGGCGCTTTAGGGGCTTAGGGGCTTTAGGGTGTAGGGGTTTAGGGTTTAGGGGACTTAGGGTTTAGGGTTGAGGGGATTTGGGGTTTAGGGGTTTAGGGTTTAGGGGTTTAGGGTTTAGTGCATTTAGGTTTTTTTGGGTGGGATTTGGGGATTAGGGGTTTCAGGGCTCTGAGGGTTTATCGGGTTTTGTGCCTTAGGCTGGTGGGATCTTGGGGCTTTATTTAGGCTAGGACCTAGAGTAGGCCCTTATTCCCTTTTTTGGGGGTTCAGGTTCCCTTATAAGCCCCTTTAAACCAAAAAGGGCACCCTTTTTGTTCCTAGGCTACTCTTAGGTCTAGTAGGGTTTAGGGAGTTTAGGCAGTTTTTTGTTATCGGGCCTCAGGGTTATAGGGTTTGGGGGGGTTTTAGGGTTATGGGGTTTGGGGAGTTTAGGGTTGCAGCGTGTTCTTTTGTAATGGTTTCAGGGTTCTACTACAAAGGTTTAGGATTTGGAGCTAAGGTTCATGTGTGCTTGTAAGTAGCCGAAGGTGTAGCTGCTCCCTACTCAAACTGCATAGCTGGAGGTAGACGTAATGTAGCTCGTGCTGTTGTTTGAACCCAATCTGACAGACTTCCCAATCCTACTCATGACCGGCCATGACCCTTCAAAGAAATGTCGTCCTGCCGGCGATAAACCCTAGCCCTAGCCCCTTGTTTACTTGTATGAAGTACCCGCACTACGAAATATGGCCAACTCAACTCCGCAGCCGCCTACTCTAGACCCTAAGCCCGTAATCCCTAAACACTAAACTCCTCAAAGCCAAAGCCCTCAACGTCCTAATTTCCTAAACCCTCAAAACCCTAAACTCCGAACCCCAGACCTCAAGCCCCCATTTAGCCCTAAAGCCCCACAGCCGAAACCCTAAAGCCCTCCTATGAAAAACCCCAAATCCCCAAGGCATCATCCTGTAGCCTACCGAATACAGGGGCCGGGCTTGTGGGTGTGTATCATAGTATAGTTCTACATGAGGAGCCCCTATAATCGCCTTGTAAGCTCAAACCCCAAAGCTCCAAAGAACCTAAACGCCCAAACCCTGAACCCCGAAAGCCCTTAAACCCTAGACCCCTAAATCCTAAACCCCTAAACCCTAAACCCCTGAACCCTAACCCTTAAAGCCCCTAAAGCCCCTATGCCCTTCAAGCCCAAACTCCCATCACGAATACAGGCTCAAGGTTTCTTAAGCAGGTTCCTACATTATCCTCAACCCTAAGCCCTTTTGGATCCCGTTAAAGCTATAGTTCCGACACTGAACCCCTAGCCTAACCCCTATAGACCCCTCCCAAACTCCCATCTGCTGCGCCAGGTCTCGCGCCGAGCCATTCGAAGGGCCTCGCGGAAAGGCTTCAAGGCTGGGTGGGTTCCATAGTAGGATCCTATGACTGGGTGGCAATTTGGGAAACTCGTTAATTTCCCTTATGGTTCCTATAGAGGTACCTATTCATAAATACTTTTCAGAGCCCCCAAAACTACAACCCTGATAAGAATGGGGCTTATATAATTACTGGGTTGTGCTTTGGGATAATTTTTAATATCCCTTATTTCCTTATAAAGGGAACCTATTCATAAATAACTTTCAAAGGTTTTAAAGCACAACCCAGATTCTGTTTCTGTTTCTGTGGTTGGATCGTCGAGCCGCGTCTTGCGGCGCATCCCAAAAATGGTGAATTCAAGACTGACGTGCATACAAACCCTGTGTCCAGTATGAGCGGGTAATGTCACGTGGACCTTCGGTAGACCTAGCTGCGATGTAGGCCTCAATCCATTCAGTGACCTCGGGAGCAGGTCGGTAGATAGGACGGAAGATGTCCAAGGTGACATCCTCTGAGAGGAAGTCAATGCCCGCCAACCTTTCGTCTGCGGTGGGAAGGACTGGATGATAAACCCAACTGGTCTGTTCGGTGCCACGATAGGACTGCCACTTACCTTTTTTAAGAAGGGCCTCCCGCCGTTTATCGGCAGCCTCAACAGTCCGTATCTGCTCAATGGACAAGGGAGGTACCAGGCAGCTCATCCTACGAAGGCAGACGTCACACCGTTTAAGATGGAGCTGTACCTGGTAAGGGGTGCCATACCACTTATTGCAGGCAAGGCAATAAGGGCCAAACGTGAAGTGTCGAGAAGGACTCCACACGCGGTGTCGTCTGGCTAAATGAGCACCCAGGTGTTTCCGCAACGGGAATGTCTTCTCACAGAGATAACAGGAGAAGACTGGTGGAGGGTCGGCACCTGCTGTGCCTTGTGAGGACGCAACTGTGTGCTGAGGATCACCGTGACGCACACAAGTATCCTTAGAGGATCGGTCCGTCAGATGCTCTAACTCTGCAACAAACAGTTTCTGTGCCTTCTTGACCTGGTGCAACCACCATTTGGGGTCCTCGACCAAGGAATCCAATAAGGCATAGACCGGATCTTGCCTATGAAAGACGTCTCGAATGGCGGGCACATACTGACCGACAAGAGATATGTCGTGCGCAAGTTGTTGCAACCACGAGCTGGGTCTGTGCTGCTCATAGTGTAACAGTATGGCGTGCCTGAGAGCTGTTGGTCCATGCAGTGTAAGCTGATGTAAGAACGCAGCACGTGCGTGTGCGAGCGCGAGTGGTGGCGAAGGCGCCTGTGCAAGATGCAAAACCTGAAGGCTGGAGGGCTGTTTTTCTGGAGCAACTCTAGGACAGAGTGCCCGCCAAACCTTGACGTACGCACGATCCCAGGTGCGCTGATGGATGGCCGCAGGCAAGACAAGGGCGGACCCGGAGTGTACCAACCTAGAAACTGCAAGCGCGCGAAGGAGGGATCTGCGAACGGGTAGGGGAATATCGCGGTTGCTGAAGAGCTGGTGGCGGAGTGGCTTGGTGACACCAAGAGCCTGTGACTGACGTAAAAGGAGGTCTGCCCTGGGAACTCCGTTCGACGTCAGAATACCTCCAAGGTGTCGGTAGGCATGGACTATAGGCATGATATGTTGCTCGGAAGTGACAGAATCATGCACAGACAATCCATAGCCCTCCTGAGTCTCAACGACATGGTTGGAGTGGCGCCGCCAATCATGCGAGGCAGGAAGCAGCACAGCGGTTTTTGCAACATCGAATGTTAACTTCATGCCAATGGCAGACGCTTGTGCCGTCGCAACCTCAATCGTGCGCACAATGCGATGTAGGAGGGTCTCGGGAACACTCCCGGTAACTGGCAGATAGTAGTCGTCCGCCCATGCTGGGCATGAAAGGTGCTGAGCAGTGGGATCTTCGGCGCCTGTAGCCCAGGGATGCTGATGGCGTAGAGGGTCGAGTGGGGGGAGCAGCTCTCCTTGTTGCAGGGCTCCTGAAAGGGTTTGCAAATATGCCCCAAAAGCTAGTGCGAAGAGTATGTCTGCGGCTGGATCACCTGGTCGTGTACCGCAAAAGGTCATGGTGAGAACGTCATAAGCCTCAATTCTAAACCACGTGGCCCTCATCATGTCTTGAATGAGTGCGACAAGCTGTTCAGGAGTCTCAAGACTGGGCAGAATGGCAAGACGTTGCAGCTGACCCATCAATTCCTCAGTAGCTTGATGTGGCACTCCAATGCGGTGCAGGAGCTCCAGCAGGTGAGCATCCGTGTCATGACAAGGCAGAAGGGTTTGCCTCAGGACGCGGTAGAAAGCTGCTTGGACATCCACAAAGATTAGCCCCCAAAGCTTCTTTTGTGCGTGGTGCTGCAGCTGGAAACTCCGAGCTGTAAGCGAAATAGCCTCTATGCCTATACCTCCCAGGGCACCAAGCTGTAGCGGAAGTTTGCTGGAGGCATGGACAGGGATAAGTTGGTTCCTGAGGAACCTGTGATAGATTTTTGCAGGCACTGAGGAAACGAGTATAGAGCGAAAGTGGTTGCACTGTAAGGAGGCCCCAATCTTCTTGGCGAGGCAGCACAACACACCTCCTCTGAACTCGATGGGTTCTCGTAGAGAGAGGGTTGTTTTGAGTGTTATCGGCAGCAGACTCAGAGCGGCAGCAGCAGGGTTGATGCGCAATAGGTCAGCGGTTATACCGTCGGGCCCGGAGGCCTTGTTGGCCTTAAGCCGCAGGATGATGCCTTCAAGATCCAACAAGGTAGGGATGGAACGGACATCAAAAGGTGCTTGTGGCTGTGCCTGCCGGTGAAAACACTCGCTGTATTCCTCAGCGCGTACGACGACCCCGGCTTCTTGGCTTGCAAAGTGCCGGCGCCAACATTCCGCCTTTTCTTGAGGACTTCGGACGTAGTTACCGTGTTCATCAAGAATGGTGGGGAGAGGGCGGAGGCCACTACGTCTGGCAGAGCGAGCCTTAGGAAAAGCTCGCTTGACCGCCTTATATAGCTCAGAGGGATTACGCAAGTCCTGGAGACTGACCTGTGTGACAAGACTGTCTAGATAGCCGATCCTGTCAGCCTCGACACTTTTTCGAGATTGTCGGACGAAGTACTGGAGTAGTGCGGAAGCAAAGGCTTCGCTGTAATCCAGTTCGCGTAACCAGGAGCTGGCGGCTCGTCTCGCAGCAAGCCCAAAGGTTTGACCACCACACGCAAGCCGGAATGCAGCGAAAGCAATGAGTCGAAGTCGTCGATGCCTTTCTGCTGTTTCGGCACGCAGGTACTGTCGCAACGCCCTACAGTGTCGGACAAGGTCGAGTGTGGCATGCTGAAGGAATGGCTGACGGGCCTGTGGTCGGTCGACCGAAGTGATGGAGCATCCAGCCTCGACCCATGTGTCGACGAAAGCCCTGTATTGATCGTCAACATCTCGATCCCAAGCGGCGGTGGGCAATTGTGAAAGAAGCTGTTGCTGCAGGCGGCATTTCTCTGGATTATCATCCTTGCGAGGTCGGACACACTTACGACGGCATTGGTTATATGCCGTAGCTAAAACCTGTCTATCATAGCGGACTGTAACCTTAACGGGATGGTGATCCTCTCTAAGCTGAAGGGCCTCAAACCCAACGAGGACCGAGGAAGTGACATAGAAAGACTTCCAGTCCAGGGGTAGCGCAACAAAATCAAGTCTGTGGTCCAGTCCCATGCATGATCGCCATGTGCCGGCGGGCCCTTGATGCATAGCTGCACATGTGGATGGCAGAAAAAGGGCAGCCTGGATCAGCATCTCATGAAACATGGAACCCGCAGGATTTTCTTCGTCGGCCTGATGTCCTGAGACATGCTCGGTCTCGATACTTCCAACATGGGCATTGGTGTCAAACAGGCAGATGAGGTCGGCCCCTGCAGGTTTTTTGGCAGCATCGGTGGCTCGTTGTCGCCAGAAGTCGGCGACCTCTTGGTAAGGGTGGTTGGCGAGCGAAGGTGCATGCCCCACAATGACAAACAGCTTGAGATGTGGGGCTGTAATGGTAGCATTGAGATGTCTCTCAGAGTGTCCAAGCACAACGACGTGACTCTCCTTGAAATATAGCTTGGTATCTCGGATCACAGCGTAAGGCTCTGATCGTGACAGCCATAGAGCGCACCCACCAACACCACGGTCAGTGGCAGCTGACTGGAAGATAAAGTAGCGATCATCTGTTGCAGTGACTGACTCGGGCAGGCGTGTCTCCTGGAGCCCAATAATGTGTGGACGATGGACGTCCAGTTCTCGCTGCAGAATGGCCTTTCTGCCGATCATACGCATGCCGACTGCAGCCTGAGACCCTGCACGACCTTTGACATCCCTGAGTGTCAGCACGTTGTAAGAGACACGTGATGTGATAAGTGATGTGACCTTCAGGGTCGCTGGCAGGTTGTACACCTTGTTGTGGGGCAGGAACAACAGGAGGGTCTAGCTGTCGGAGTCTAGTAGCCTCGGATTCCATGGCAAAGAGTGTGGGAACGTCATGTCGGGGGCCTGCAAGCATCCATGCCCAGGCAAATAAGGGATATGCGCAGAAGCAGGCTGGCCATTTTGGCTGGCAGCGTTCCCATACATCAGTGACACGACGCCGTGCTGTCTTGGCAACTGCATCCGATGCTTCATTGCCCAAGGCTCCAGAGTGTCCCTGAACATGTCTGCCACAGACCTGTGTAAGCCTCGCGAGAAGTTGTCGCAGCGCAATGGTTGCCTGAATAAGCGAAGCTCCGACCTCCGGGATGGGGTACGAAAGCTGCTTCCATTCGCCAAAAACACAGTTGCCTGCAGCATTGGCATCGTAGTAAAAGGTCACCGTTGCATGGTAGGCCGGTGTGTGCTCAACAGCCCAAACCAGACTCCAGAAGAGCGCGAGCATTTCCCCTGTGAGGGCTGTGTCGCCAGCTTCCCCAACGTGGAAAGGGGTGTCTGGCGGAGTGGCCTGTTCACCAGCGCCGCCATAGAAATATAGGCTGTCGCTGTATCTGTACCCAGCTGGTTGTGGCACTATGTCACGGAGTGTCAGGGCCTGTTTTTGGTGACATGTGACCGGCAAAGCCTCAGTCAACCGAATGAGACGCGGCGGATGACGGTCGTGGACCGTCTCAAGTTGGCAGTGGAAGTGCTCAACCAAAGTGTCGAGAAGAGTAACGGCATTGAAGAAAGCATCAGAATCTGGCCGACAAAGCGCTTCCTCAAGGAGGGTGGGGCCTGGCAGCTCAACAGCGAACGCCTATTTCTTCCGGATCATGACAGCCATCAGGGTAGAGGAAGGGAGCGCGGTCCCTGATAGTATCTATCCGACCACGACACGGCGTAGGAACGGCCCGTGAAATGTGTACCCGGCCAACAGGATCAGAAGAGTGGCGGCATGATGCTGTGAAGGATCTGTCAATGGCAGTGCTACTGCCAAGAACGGTCGTGACATCGGGACAGGCGGATGAATCAGTGGAAAATGTAGGGACTGTACGGTCGTGACCAATGTTCTGGTAGAGGTCAAGACCATGGGCCCCCCATTGAGGAGAGAATTGCATAGCAGCTACCTGCTGGTAGCAGAGTAGACACTGAAAACATACTAACCCCAAAGCAAATCGTGGACCAGTGGCAACCCCTCCATGGACAAGTGGACAGCCACAAAGGCTCGCAAGGACTGGGAAAAGGCTGTGCAGCAACGCCGGAAGAAGGACGGTGGTGACAGAGGTGTCCCCGGGCGGCCCTGTAGGGAGGGCTTCGTGTATGCAAACCCAGTTCCACATAACTCCAATATCACATCGAGCAAGAAAGGCGCAGCTGACAGCGAAAACACACAGGACGGACAGTCCAACAGTGCAGTCATGGCTGATGCGGCGGCCGGCTGTGTATGGACAACCTGCATAGCATACTCCCTGATTATAGTGGACAGTAGGCGAGGAAGTAGTGTACGCAGAGGGTTGTTGGCGTGACCCTCCGGTGCCAGCATCATCGCCGTGTGAGGTCCCCTCGGAAGGTGCGACCGATGATGTGTCAGGCTGGGAGTCAGCAGGATGATCGGGGATGTCCGTGTTATGGCTGGGTCGGCGACCATCGTCCGGCGGATCATTCCCGTCCTCATCATCGGAACTGGAGAGGTCATGGGGCGGAGGGTAGTAGAAATAGATTTCAACGACATCCCCATCCTCGACATGCAGTGTCCTGAGAAGTGGCCTGATGGCTGATCTGTTGCGAACATACCCGAAGACTGCACCTGTAGGCATTCGAGGAGTAAATCTAGCAAGAATGCTGTCAACAGGAAGCCGCCCTTGTGGCGCACGATACCAGGAAAAGCCCAACAGCACAGGCCGCAAGTCCAATATACATATGGCATCCCGGTGTCTGTCTCTGGTGGACGCGACGTTGGTAGTGGCAACATAAAGATGTCGGACGAGCTGGCCGCACGAAGTATGATCTGTGAGAGGAGGACGCGCAGGACATAAAAGCAAGCGTCCTGGCTGCACAGCTAAGAGCTGCGCGAGATCCTGCCTAAAATGCCGTCGGCGCGTGGGTGCAACGGTAAAGCGCAGACGTCGGTCATCAGCAAGTACCCAAGCATGTTCAGCGTAGTCGCCCGGGAAGAGCCAAGTGGTGCACCAACCTGTTTCACTGCGAAGCATTGCAGCAAGATCAGATTGATACTGTGGCAGTTCTCCGGCCCGCGAGATCTGAATAAGGTCTCCAGATTCTAGATCAATCGGATAGTTATCTGGAATGGGCCAAGGCATTGTTCGAACAAATACAGCGAAATTGTCTGTGTCGTCAATATCTGCGGCAGAAAGGAGCATCCGACGATTGACGCGCTCGGGGAGCGACAGACAAAAAACTCCACCTCCGATGTGTGTGCAATCAAACGCAACAATGGAAGTGTGGAGTCTCCAGGGCGGTAGGAGCACGCACAAAGCAGCCTGTGGCCAAGGTTGTGGTCGAACTGGCCGCACGATGGGAAACCTATCGTGAAAATAGGGCTCTCGGGCAGCATCAACAATGGCAACGGCTTCAGCAGTAGATATGCCTTTCGGAAGTCGCACCGTAAGCCATTCTGGAACACAGTCTTGACCCAGGAGGAAGAAAGGGGCGTTAATGTAGTCACACACTGCTGTTTGCGAACCAGGAGGCATGGTGTCAGGAGCTGGAACTGGCGAGGACGTCTCGTCAGCAGCTGAACCAGCTGCATTACGGGACGTATGTGCAGCAACACGGTCAGCAGGTGCAGCATCACTAGGTGACTCCTGACGTCCTCGGTGACTGTCAGAGCTGGTGGCATCCGGAGTGAGCATGGTCTGACATACTGGCAGTTCCTTAATCGGCTGCTGGCTTGCGGCAATGCGGACAATGTGATGCATCTGTAGCTTAACGCCCGGACCAACAGCATGGTGATGTGGGGCGATAGCAGCGACGTCATGGGCGACTGTCATGAGTTGAGGGACGGGGAATACAGCGGTAAAACGGACAGCACAGACGGGGCGAGTGCACTTATCAAACACAGCACGCACAACTGAGCTACGACCATGTGTCTGACTGTTCTCAATGGAAGGTGGTGGCGCGGAGTCAGGTGCAGTATCTGGTACTGACGCTGTGCGCCGACGTACACGCCTGGCCGCATGTGACCCTCGATCAGCTTGAGAACCGCCAGGACCGGCAGAACCCGCAGGTCCATCCTCCCCGCCTGAGGAGTCTGCATCAGATGAATCAGGAGAGACAGATGCTTGACGGTTGGCGATGAAATCAACTGTAACAACCTCACCAGCATGTACATGGAGTGTGCCTAAGACATCCCTGCGACCGCCAAGTATGCGAACATGAGTGCCGATGGGTGCCTTGGGAGTGGCATCCGCAAGCAGAAGTGCCTCATCAACAATGCCGTCATTGGCAAAGCCCCATGTCAGACTACCGAGGATGGGCCTAGCGTCGTATATGTAGACAACTTCATGACGACGAGTGTGAGCCGAGTCGACAGGATTGTCACTGGACACAACAAGTACATTGTCAGCAAGAATGCCTTGGTCGAACGAATCCCGTAATGGTGGTCGGGCAGGCTGCAATATAAAGCCCGGGTTCAGCTCGAGAGCCTCGGTGACAAACTGCCGTACAAACCTTTCATTGTTGGGTGGCATCTGCAACCGGACGGCGACTTCATCCGTCATGACATGCAGCCATGTACCTGGTCGTACAGGCAAAGAGGGATTTGGCTCCCAACCTGCGGTGTCCAAGAGTCGGGCAGAGATGTCTTGATCAACACCAAGGACTTCACCAATCGGCAGGAAGCGAACGCAAAAACCGCTTGCAAGCTCAATGGACTCAGCGTCGGTCATAGGTCCTGCGAGGCCTGGGACATAGACCTCAAGATCGGAGTCCGCAGGGAAGCCAGCTGTGGAAAGAAGGGTGGCTCTGTCAGCCCGGTCTTTGACCTCTGCACAAAAAACCGTTGCATTGACTCGTGAGCAGTCGAGTATGACATAGATGGTGCGACACCAGACTGGAAGCGCAAGCAGTGTGGCGTAACCATTTACAGGCTGTGGCTGTGCAGGCTGAACCCAAGAGAAGCGCTGACGACGCAGAGTCGGCCTGGCTGCTTGTATCCTATCATGGATCAAAGGCAGTCGGCCCGGGAACCAAGAGCGTCAGCACTTCCGGTATGTATTCGGGCACATGTATCATAAAGGTCGCAAGAAATTCGGCCTCGGTTGTAGAGGTATCGGCAGAATCGGAACTGGACTCAGCGCCGCCTCCGAGGGAATTAGACGCACCACTGTCATGTGTGGGGCGTCTAGGAGATCTGCTTCTTGGGCGGCTGTCCTCAACGTACGTATTCTCTTGGCCACCCAAGACAGCAGCATCAGAGGTAACAACTGGATGAACATGAGGATCATCCGATAAGATCTCACTGTCAGCCTGTTCCTCAATGGCATGCTGCAACGAAACGGGGTTGGGATTGCGGCTTGGGACGTATGAAGCAAAGATGACTGCGCCTGGAGGGTAGTTGAGAATATGTTCCTGCGCAATGGCTCTTTCAAGATGCAACTCCCAACGAACAGGGGTGAAGGTGTTCAGCAGCCCGTAGAATTCGGAGAAGGGCAGTCGTCCCGTTGGTGTAGCAACAAGTTCCCATCCTTGCAAAAGTGCTCTGGTATCAACAAGCCCGATGACAGGTGTGACACTATGTGGGCAGGACAGCTCGGTGGTCTCAGGCACAAGTCCAGAGGCACCATATATCGCCTGGCACGGGCGACCTTGTAGGGAAAC
The DNA here is from genome assembly GCA_905221615.1 of Symbiodinium sp. CCMP2592. Classification (NCBI taxonomy): domain Eukaryota; class Dinophyceae; order Suessiales; family Symbiodiniaceae; genus Symbiodinium; species Symbiodinium sp. CCMP2592. The sequence continues at coordinate 1,533,291 of CAJNDT010001001.1, forward strand.
ATCGGAGATTGGTGGGACGGCTGGCTGCAGTGATAATTCATTTACCGGAATCCGAAGTATGTGAGCAACGACAGCTATATCCCCAATCGCAGTCTCCTCAGGGAAGTCAACAGCTTTGACGCCTTGGTCCGAAACCACGGCTATAATGTTGCCCCTGCGACCTGTGGGGATGTATGGGTCGCTGTCCCACGCGTACGAGGACACTAGAATGTCTTCGAAGTAGTAATACGCGCCCGGAAGCGCGTAACGGGGCGTGAAGAACACGCACACGCCGGAATGCAGGTCAACGACTTCATCTGGAGGCAGTGGCGCCGCATTGGCACCAATGTATACGTCGACCTGGGCTTCTTCTTGTAACCCGACTAGCCGCAGCAAAGCCGAACGACTGGCAGCCGTAGGTCCGACGTCTGTGTAGAGTCTCCCATCGATGTCCTGTAAATCAAAGCACACGGCGATGTCGTTATATGCCCAGGCGGGCATAGCAAGCACAAGGGCATAATTTGGCGACGGCATGGGTCTCACAGGAATGATGTGAGGAAACAGCCTTGCTTGGATGGGGTCACGCTCAACACTGATTAACTGTATGGCAGCAACAAGGTCAGTGGGCGGAGCAATGCGGATTTGGAACCGCTCAAGCACGTAGCCCGGGACAAGAAGTCCGACAGTCAATTCTGCGGCAGGCTCTGCATAGGCGGCACCCTCTGCATGGGCTTCAACATCGTAGTCCTGTGCATCCTCTGCAGGGAGGGTCGGCCAAGGCCTGTGATCATTGGCCTCGATTTCACGGAGATTGACAAGGACCTCCCTGTGAGCGGCAGAGCCAGAAGAGGGCTCCTGATCAAGTCTGCAGCTACGGTGGCCATGAGAAGGTACACCTCCAGCACTTGATTGCCTGGGAGTGGCACGCGGAAGCGGTGAACCTCGGGCAGGGCTCCTGTTGGCAACGCGCCTGCGCTTGTGTCCGCGCAAAGATCCTGTGTACACCCATCCCAGACAAGGTCTATTAGGAGAACCCACAACTCCTAAGGTAACCACAAGGCTGGGTGGAACGCGGAGGGTGCAGAGATTCAGGAGTCTCCACAACGGCTCATGTCGGCCAGGAACAGCTCGCAAAAGTAAGGCACAAAGAGAAAGTGCCAAGATGCCCAAAAAGTCCAAGTACATTGGGACAACATAGTGACCGAGCAAGTTGAGGTAGCGAAGAAACAAGTCGTCTGCGCGAGTCTGATCGTGACCAGACCTAGCTGCCGTGTCGACAACAAGTGCAGCTGATTCCTGCTTTGAGGCCGTGCACCGCCGAGTGCCAGAAGGAGCGGGGCTGGTGAAACCCCCAAAACTATTAAAACACCAGTAACCAAAACCTGCCGGGAAGGACACGTATTCATCCGGCTGCTGAATGGATAGTGTAATAGGCGATTGCTGTGTGAGTGTCACGGGGGTGCCAGTTGGACACGCGGGAGACCCTGAGCCACCGATTCTCCTCTTTGGCGCATGTACAACTGCCCTCACGTGAACACATAACGAATTGCAGCACTTGGAGCGTGGAGCCGGAGTGACACTCAAACCAATACTGAGATTGTGCAGGAGGGCAGTATGGTCTGAGGCATCGGAAGCCAACGGCAGTGGAGGTGTAGGAGGACAAGACTGGGATGAGAAGCCAAGATTGTCCCAGTCTGCTGTAAGTCGAAACCAGCAGAGTGAAGGGCCGGAAGACGAAAGGGAGAAAGAGGTGTTGGTGTGAGTCGAAGGTCCACATGTACAAACACCCGGAGGGTGAAACCTACGGTGCTGTACAGCCTCCTCAGAATCGTACAATACAGGTCCAGCCTTCACTGTCGGGGAGGGATACAGACATCCGCGACGCAGCAGAAACAGGATAGTTCTTGACCGATAGGCAGCGCCTGCCAGCCGAACATGTCCGTCTCTTTTGCCAGCGCAGGTCTGTCCCTCCCCGAAACATGTCACTCCATGCCAGCCAGACCGGGTGGATGTGCTTGAGCACTGTCCTCGTCGAAGTCGTCCTCGATGACTTGACATGGCACCGGTCCTGTAGGCCTCACGGCTCCGCTGGCCGTCGAGGGATCCTGTTGGTTCGTCAGCTGGGCTCGTTCGATCTCGCGTCGTCTCTCCAACTTGCCGGCCAGCTGTGAGGATGGGGAAGTTGTGTGTGCAACTCCAGACGGCAATGTCTTCACAGGCTGTCGTGGTCTGATCTGACCCGCCCCATGCTCGGTCCTGGGAGCCGATGCCACATGGGTCCCTGGGATTGCTGGCTCCTCTGTGGCCCGTTGCATTGGTCCCATCGTGTGTGTAGGAAGCTCTGCACCTGCCACGGGTTCGGCTCCGGGTCCTGGCAAAGGTGGACCTGACCGTCCACTGTCCGGAAAGGCCCCAGCATGGCCTTGGTTGGGCGACATCGCATTGTAGGGTGCGTGCTGTTCCGGAATGCGCATTGAGGGCCCGCTCGGAACGGCACTCGGAGCTGTCGTTGGGTCCACACTTGGTCCAGGCATCGGGCCAGCAGCTCCAAGTGACTGTAGAAAGGCGAGCATGTCCGTGGACAGGCGCCGACTCGATGCTGTAGCAGCCGCTGGCTCGACACCCGTAGTGCCAAAGGCCCTTTGGAGTACAGCATTCGCATCGTTCTCTTCCCTTCGTTCCTGCTGCCAGGTGCGAGTAAGGTGGTCCCATGCATCCTCGACAGGAGTGGCATCGGGCAAAGTCTCCAGAGTGTGCACTCGCCGGAGATTGGCCCTGGCTTCCTCCTGTGTACGCAAAGCCTCGCGGTAATCCTCGGCGAGGCGGTGGGCTTCCTTGGTGTACTTGTCGTGCTCGCGAAGATATGACTTCCGAAGTGACTCGAGGTAGGCAGCCCACTGTGCCTCTCGCTTGGCTTGGTTCTGTGCGATTTGCCTCACTTTCTGCTCTGCACGACGCGCACCATTCAGCGCGTCCTGAACAACACTGACCAATCTCTCGTTGGCATCCTCCATGTCCTCGTCCCCACCCTTCCTGCCAGAGCCCTTGCCTGGCACGTTCCTGGTGACCTCCATGCTGTCGTAGGTGGGGAACCTGGCATCTGACTGGCGTCCACTCGTGGCCTTGCGGTAGTCCGGCGACCACGCACCACGCCAGTAACGCCCAGCACCGCGTCCACGGGCTGAGCCTCCATGGTCTGTAGGCTGTTGTGAGCTTTTCCATTTCGGCCAGCCCATTACACGACGGTAGCGAGGTCGTGTATGATGATCCTCCAATCGCCGGAGGTCCGCGTATCGAGGAGGAAATCCCTGTTGTAGGGAAGCTCGGACTCGTATCCGAGCTTTTGACCGACGAAGCCGTAGTCGTCGGTGCCAAGAAGGGCTGGGCGGCGCGATGGCTCTCGAAAGACTTGTGCTCCGCACACTGGGGCTACGATGTTCCCACAGGCTCCGCTGTTGGGCAATTCGAGCCCTACAACCCAGATTACCAATAACCCTCGGGGCCTCTTTCGTGGGCTCTTTAAGGGTTCCCTGATAAGGCTTTTTGAGGAGTAATTTGTTCGGTTCCATACGTGCTGAGGGTTTAGGGCCGTGGGGGTTTGGGGTTGAGGGTGTTTGGGGTTTAGCGCTTCAGGGGTTTAGCCATAAACCCTCGGCTGTAAGTCCAGGAGCCCAGGGATGAAGGTAGGAAAGAAGCCCTTCCCTTAAGGCGCCTTGAGGGTTACTTTAATGGTTCTATACGGGTGTTCGGGTCTACAAGCGGTTTGGATTTAAGTTGACATAGACGCTTGAAGGTTTATTCGTACCGTTTCGTAGGCTTGCGTGTATAGCGTGCGCACAACACAGCCTTGTTCTATTCACTAAGCTGGATTAAGGCTCCCTTGTGTAAGGCAGTGTAAGGACCCTTACATGAGCAGTTCTCTTAATCAGGGTCCCTTTGAGGGTCCTTTTTGTACGGGTGCCATAATAACTATTTTGGTGGCCTTACAAGGGACCCTAGTTTCGAGAACTACCTTAAACTGCCATAACCTACTTTTTTGCAGGTTCTTATTAGAAGCCCTAATATGGAATGTATAGGGGGCCCTACAAAAAAGTAGGTTTTGGTAGGTTAGTGTACCGATGTGGGATTTCCCCAGCTACCTTGATCCCACCCTCGGAGTTCGGATTCTTGGGGCTCCTGTCCGGGCCCTTTTAACGGAATCCCTTACCCTGGGGATCAAAATAGCCCAACAGCCTTACATAATATGGTCTTTGGGCCCAAAAGCCTTAATATATGAGTCCTTAGATCCCTAGGGCTACGGCTTGCTTGAACAGCTCCTTCAGAACCCTTTTCAATGCCGTCTAGCTGTCGGAGTGGGCTTTCGGGAACTTCTGTGTGGACTTCATCCAGTCGGCTGGCACAGCAAGGCCCTCATTGAAGAAGTTGAAGGCCATGCCGTGGCACTGCGACGCCCGTGGGGGACCTTTTGTCAGCAGGATTTCCGCCATTTTCGGATATACTCAGCCTCTGCAACAATGGTCCCTGCCGCCCAATCGGCGCATGCCGTGGCAGAAATTGGAGGCACACTGCCAACATTGCTTAGAGAGGTGCGACGTCCCCGCCTCGTGGTGCATACAACGGCACTGCTCGTTGGAGCTTAGCTCGTTGTGTGTTGCTTTCTACGCGTGCCACAAGCGAAAAGATCAGAGCTCTGACATCAGAACACCGGTAAGACCAACTACTGACCCGTAAGGGTTTAGGGTTTAGGAGCTACTCATCCTATCCCCTTGTAGCCGCTTCAACCCCCTAATTCGCTTCAACCCTTAACGGCTTTGAGCCCTAAAGCCCAAGCCCGAAAGACATGACATGAGAAAGGGATGCTTAAAGACTCTGAGCCTTAAAGCCCTGAAGCTCAAACCCAAAAGATGTGATATAGGGATGAGAGTATGTACACTTGTGCCTCCCCGTGCCTTCGAAGGCGCCTATCGTGAAGCCCTGGTACGGCCCCTGCATGACGTAACTGTGATGATACTTCCATATAGGCGCCTCAACCCTATTGTCCGAAATCCTACCCCCTGAACCCCCCAACCCTAAACAAAAAAATCAGAATCGGAAAGAGGTGAACACGAAGTACAAGGGGGCAGTCTCGTATGGTACCGTCTCACAGGAGGCCGTGAGCGAAACATAGGTCGTGGTTTGCGGCTTCAGAGGCTGTAGGATTTTAAGTTGCTTTTGAGGGTTTAGGGGTTTGGGGGTCAGGGTGTCTAGGCTATGGGATTCAGGAATTTGAGAGAACAGTTCGTGTGAGGGACTTAACTTTAAAGTCCTAAAGTTAAGGGTTTTAAGACCCTTGGCCCTATGCCCAACGACTGAGCCCCTTAAACCGCCAAACCACCGACCACACGCAACAAGCAAAACTAAGTTTAAACTTTGAGCCCCGGAAACCCTGCAAGCCCGCGACTGGCGAAAAACGCCACCTTAATCTATGCCCGAAACCCTGAGACTGCTAGAACCGTACCGCCCTGCACCCTTTAAGACCTCAGAAAGCCTCTGCAGCCATAGTACAAAACCGGGGAGACTTGAAATGCTCAAAAGCACTTAAAAGTTTCGGACACATCAATAAGAACCTCTTTGAAACCTAGACTCACCGACACTTTCTACTAAAGATCTAACACCCTATGGCAAAATGTCTTCTAGGACCTAGAGTAGGCCCTTATTCCCTTTTTTGGGGGTTCAGGTTCCCTTATAAGCCCCTTTAAACCAAAAAGGGCACCCTTTTTGTTCCTAGGCTACTCTTAGGTCTAGTCTTAGCAAACCCTGAAGAGCCCTTCAATGCTAACTCCCTGAACCTCTAAATGCTAAAGCCCCCACATCCTTAAGTCCTTTGCAGCCTTAAGCCCCCATAGCTGCAAATCCTTCATGCCCCGTAACCCCTGTAGGCCGGCGCCATAGAGCTCAAGAGCCCTTTTAACCTCGGTAGATGTTGTAGAGAGAGGGCAGAGGAATTGCCTTTACTGGAGAGGCTTGGGCTCAGAGCCTCGGGGGATCGCAGACGGCCTCTTTCATTGCTTTGGCAGTGCTTGAGGGCTTTGTTCATGTGGGAGTTTCGGAAAATAGGGGACCCTAATACAATGGCCTCTAATCTTCGGAAACTCCCACGTGCCTGGGATGGTCTTCCTGTTTCTCGTTCGAGGATGTGTGCGCGGCGGTAGGTGGGCGATGGCGATGCTGGTATGAAGGCACGAACAGCCTTTACTTGGTGCCCAAGTACAAGACCAAGGTGGCTGCTATACGGGTGTTACTGTGCTGCCGTAAGTGCAGCCCGCGCGCCCTCTCAGGCAAAGCCAGAGGAGGCATTAAATGTGATGGAAAGGGGCCAAGGGACAGAGGATGTTCGCGAGAGTGCGGCTGGCACATGGCCTGCCCAAGGAAAGGAGCATCAGACACTCGAAAATCTCGGCGAGGCGGGACAGCCCGAATTGTACGCCCGTGAAGTGACTCCTGAACTCCACTTTCCCATCAATCGAACGGCGTCCATACAACAACTGTTTTGCCGGTGCATTGTGGCCCGACCTCTTCTCAAACTGTACAATTAATGAAAGCCCTATAGGGCCCTAGGGCCTAGGGCTTGCATTGCAAGGCAGCATTGTACCGTTCTCTAGGGCGCTCGGCTAGTGTCTCTGCCCCAACGCTGCAAGTGTGGCCTCTACTTTCCGTTCCTGCATTGTGCGTGATGCTATTAAGTACTGTCACTGGACCCATTTTTCACGAGGATGCGCCGAGTTGACCCCTTCCGATGAACTCTTTTCGACCCTAACAAAGTCTTCAGACCCTCAAACCCAACCCTAAATATATCTTAATCAACCTTACACCTTAACCCCTACAGTTGGCCCTAAGCCCGAAACCCAGCCTTCAGAGTACCGCTTCAAAAGCCTAAACTGCCCTCGAAAGGAGCTCGAAGAAGCCGCGCGAATCCGCAGCGAGTACGGCGCCGAACGGCCGCAGCAGGCAGGGTTTATGGGTGTAGGGTTCAAGGCAACATCGCTTTGTTTTGAACCGTTTAGGGATTAAGGTAGGGGTTTAGGGCTTTGGGTCTGGGGGCTGGAAGCCACTTCCGGAAGCCGGGTCGGCACCCTAAATCCTTTCAGACCTCAAACGGCAGAACCACCAATAACCATTGCTGGTAGTTCCATGGGGTTTAGATTTAATGAGCAACGACAAAAAGCAGGTTATGGTAGTTTGAGGTAAGTCTTAAATCTTGGACGACCGTTGATTGTTCAGAATGGGCAACCCAATTTTGCTGCCCCTAAAGCATAAACGCTACAAACCCAAGCCCAAAGGGTCCAAAGTACCTACATAGTCGAATGTAGGGATGATATACTAGGAATTACTATTATGATTTGGGGAAGTATTCCCCACAACAGTACCTAGAACCCTTTGGGAAGATACAGGAAAGAGCCACTTTTGCCGGGGTCGAAGCCCTTTTTGCCTTCTGGTTCCACACAAGTCCGAGTCCCAAACACTCCGTGGTAAGGTTCCTTATCATGACTTCTGTGTAGGGTGTGTATGTAAATATACATATATATATATGCTTTATCTGGGTGTAGTGCGAACATGTGCAAGCTCCAGGCAATATTTGTAGTCTTAATGTATTGTCCGGATGTTTGTTCGTACTGAAATACTTTGCATATATTGCGCTTCTAAAACTCCATAAAGACAGCCCTCTTAACCCTTCATCCAATCACTTGCCTTGGTTAGCAGGGAATGGAGGAATGGGGTACAATTATATACTACTATTATTACCGTTCTTCCATTCCCTACTAACCAAGGGTAAGATATGAGCAAGAGGGCCCATATGGGAGTTTCCGAAGATGAGGGAGTAGTACCTCATTCTGGGAGTCCTTAGAATTTGGATCCTACTATTTAGGGTACTATATTAGGGTCCATAAACAGGGAATCCCCAATCGGCTTGATGTCTGGTCTCTCGGAGAAGACCCTGCGGTCTGCATGACAGCGCCCACCACGCCTCCCACAGCTCCCAACCCCCGTAGTTGAGGAATATACCTTGTGAATCATCATTTAGGAGCGCGCCGTAATTTAAGATGTATTCCTGTGTAGATTAGGGCAGTACGTTCTGCCCAGCCTTGCTGCTTTCAACTGATGGTGAATACCAGGATTCGCCTGCCTCAAACGGCACTTTGGATGCGTCGGGGATGCGCTTATTGCCTTTTGAGGTTTATGCTTTTCTGGTTGCAAACCCTGTTTCAACAACGCCGTAAAGTTCTAAGTCCAATACCATGCCTCTAAACCCCAATCCCTTGTTGCGCAGGCTCAATCGGCTCTTCCGGCAGCCAAGAAGAGGTCAAGCACAGGGTTGCCAGGGTTGTTAACACAGTGCCACATTGAGTAGCTATAAGAGTTGGTAAGACAGTTCAAAAACTTTTGCAGGTGTTTAAATAGGGCTTTGTTGGGTTGTAAACAGGAAGTAAGGTTTGTTTTGGGTGTTGTAGAGGTTGTGCCACAGGTTCTCCAGTTCTTGTGGGAATAGAAACCCAAAAGCTCTAGTTCAAGTCCGAACCCTAAACCCTAAACCAAACCCTAAACCCTTATAGACCCTACCCGGAGGCCCCAAAGTAGTTCCTTTTTGGGTTTACCTTATGGAATGCTATATATATGAACCCAAAAAGGAACTACTTTGGGGCCTATGGGTAAACCCTAGACCTTTAGGTATAGACCCCAAGACGAGCTCAGAACTGCCTTGGAAGGCTTCTGCTGAAGCGCTTGCAGCAACCGGGGCAGGTGGGTTTCGCATGGTTTTTGAGGTTTGCGGCTTTGGATTTTAGGGCTTGGGATTTTGAAGTTTGTGGCTTTGGATGTAAAGGCTTAGGGTTTAGGGTTTAAACCCTAAGCCGCAGGGTTTTGAAGTTTGTGGGTTTTGATTTTCGGGCTTCGGTGTTGGTGTCTGTGTGACATCATAGGGCTTAGTGGTGCAAGGTTTGTAGTTTATCCTGTTCTGCCTTTAGATGAGACGGCTAACGTTAGCCGTCTAATTAATTAGGCCCTATAAGCCCTGAACCCTAAACCCTAAAACCCTAAACCCTGAACCCCTAAACCCTAAACCCCCAAACCTTAAACCCTACACCCTAACCCCTAAACCCCAAAACCCTAAGCTGAAAAGCCCGCAACAACTCCCTAAGCTGCTAGCCCCTGGCGCATGGCCTCCGGAGGGACTTGGGAGCGCTGATTCTTCGAAGCCTTCCTTCTATATTATAGTACCTTTAATTAGAGGTACTTAGAAATACTTTTATTTTTTTGGTTATTATAATCCCTAAGAAACAGCTAAAATTATAATGTTTGCTAGGGTTCTAAGTTCAGTATAGTTTATAGATACCCTATACATAGAAACCCTTCTTCCTTATAGACTTTCAAAAGGCTCTAACTATGATAGCCTATGAGGCTCATCTACGAAGACAGTACCTATAGTCTCCATTGTAGTTCCATTTTTGGTTAACCCAAATCTCTATTTTTTTGGTCCTAACCATAGAACTGGTTAACCAAAAAAATGACTACAATGGAGACTATAGGTTAATTATGAGGGCCCCAAAAAGCACATCATCATAAGCATTTCATGGTGATATCCCTGCCGTATTGGGCTTCATTCAAGGGGGTTTATATGGGATATCCCTATTCATATTTTTGCTTATGTGCTTTCTCAGGGCCCCAATTGAAGCTGCACTGCTCCTCCGTCCCGCATGTCTCAAGCAATGGGCGTGCCTCTGGTCTTCATTGTACTTGCTTTTTTGGTTTAACAGTTTTCTTGTTAGAGGATCCTACAAGGTAACTCAAAAACAAGGAACTACAATGGAGACTTGGAGACTATAAGCAGGGTTTATTGTTGCAGGTCTGGGGTTAGCAGGCCCTAGCCGTGCACAGGCTGGCGTACCGGGTTTTGTGTCCATCCCCTTGCAGCCTCCAAACGCTGGGCACTGGACCCTGAATCCCCGGAAGCATCTTCATACCCAGAGACTCCAATATCCCTGATTTAAGGAACATATACCTTAAGTTCTGATAGGAGCCCTAATATGATTTAAGGTAATTATATTCCTTAGTTCAAGGATATTAGAGTGTCTGGGTACCGTCATTGCCACACTACACAAAAGCTCTGATACACCCTTAGCAACCCGTATAGTAGAGCTCTTGAACAGCAACCTACTCCAGATATTCAGGCCCTTGAAGGAACCCTGTCAAAAGCACTGCACCCTTAGCCCTAATGCCCTAATTCCGAAAGCCCAAACCCCTAAAGCCAAGAACACCTAAACCCTAAACCCTCATAGTTCCCCTTATAAAGATCCTTCTAGAAGCCTCGATAGGTACCCTGAAAACTAGCCTTCAAGAAGCTCCTTTAACGCCCTAAACCCTAAGACGCCCTTTATGGAACCCTGGCCCCTGGAAGGAACCCTTCATCCCTTTCTTCTTGTTGGGAGAGAGGCAAAGGCGGGCTATGGTGCGGCCATTCTCCAGCTGAGCGCCCGGCAGCGTGAGATGAGGCCTGTTAGGGACCCGGTAGAGGGTTCCTTTCAAGGGATACTATGTTGGTGGTGTGCGATTCTCTGGTAGCGGAGGCACTGTCGAGGGTTTTCTATAGGGGTTCTCGTTCCCAGAGACTCCAAAAGATTTTTATTCAAGGTATGTTCCTTATTTGATGGGATTTCGAGCCTCCAGGGTTTGTGGAACTTTGGAGGGTTTTGTGGTTTAGGTCAGAGAGCCCAAGACTCCATTGAGTACGGAATAGAGGGGGCTTTGGTATTGTGCTATGTAGGTTCTTATCGGGCCATCAGAGGGCGCATAATATGAAGTTCAATGGAACTCCCATAACTGTGTACCTATGGAATACGTGAAAGTAGCCTTCATTGTATAGGGAACCGAACAGTATCCTTTAAGTTAGATGCTTTAGTTAAACGTTATTGGACTCTCTGAGTGCTGAGCTGACGCACAGGAGCCTTGGTAAGCTTAGGGGTCGGTGGCTCTTCTTGTTTAAGCAGGGCTCTTGGAGTTTATTGAGTCTGTCCCTGTGTCATGAATTGAAATGTGAGTATGCGGACTTTGGAAAGGGCTCCTGCCCAGGGGATTCAAGCGGCTGAGCGGGTTTCGGTTTCGGAAAGGTTTCTACCTAGGTTCCTGGGCAGTGCCCTTGTGCCACCGTTGTTTGGTCCCCCAACACTGGTCATAAAACAAGAAAAGTAGTTATCCTGGCTGTAGGTAATAGAAGAACTTGATTAAGAAACCCTGGGTCCTTATTTGGGCTCCTTATTTGAACCCTGATATATATATATATATATATATATATATATATATACATATATATATATGTATATATATGTATATATACATATATATATATATATATCTATACATATATAGATATATATATATATATATTGGGGGTTATAGGGCTAGGGTTTCTTAATCAGGTTCCTACATTACTGGGGTACTATGGAAACTAGTAGGGTCATTCAGTGGTCTTCGCTTCAGAGGTCCCTGCGCTTCCACACACTCCATTGCACACACCATCGAAAAGATACTATAGGGGACCTTAATACTTGGAAAAGGGTTTTGGGGGATTCCTGATTATAACTTATAGTTTCATACACCCCCAAACCCTATTCAATTCTAATTATTAAGGCCCTTGCATTAGGGTTCAGGCAGACGTCTGTAAAACTTTTGTATGTCTCCGGCTTAAAGGAGAAGTCGGCTGAAACCTACAGAGCTTCGTGGTTGAGGATTACCACCGGTTTGGATTTTGGGTCTTGGGCTCAACTAGTTGATTAGTCAATGACGTCTGCTTGCGTTATAGCCTTGCTTCGAAGTCAAAGACCATCATGTCTCTGCATATTCCAAGGCTCTCGAACTAGCTAGAGTTCGAAACCGATACTGCTACTCGCGATACTACTTATTACTTATGACAAGTTTTCAACCAGAACCACCTTAAATCTTATACTTGGACCGGAAAAACTCTGCGGAAACGTCTCCAAGATTCAAGATCGTGCCAGGGAGGATCCCGAATCGGAAGAAGCTGCCGAGGACGCCGGGGCTTTCCTGGGCTTAGGGCTTTGGGGGTTTGGGGTTTAGGGTTTAGGGGTGTAGGGTTTAGGGTTTAGCCGTAATTAGGGAACTATCCACGTGAACAGACAGCTCCTTGGCCCAAAAGCGTGATGCTAAAGTTGGGAGGTCCAACCCAAACTTCAAGCCATACACCCCCTGAAGTCTTGAACCCACAGCGCTACAGTAGAAGCCAGAAAGTTGGAATATCATTATCTTAGCCCCTTTAAGGTAAATTATAGGGGATCCTATCACTAATCCATATTCCAACTTTCTGGAGTTCCCTTTAGGAGATTTTTGGTTCAGGCTTGAGGCCCCCGGTTCACCTGAATTCCGGGATTTAGTCCTACGATTCCTTGCTTGAAAGTTATACTGGCTCCCTGGAACCCCCACAAACCACAACATTCTGAAGCGTCAGAGCGCCCCTTCTTTTGTTTCTGGGCCTTAAGGACTGATAGTACTGGTCCTCATTGAAGCCTGAACCACAAACCTCACAACCCTGCCTGCAACCCCCCGAGTTGAAACCGCAAAACCTTGAAAACAAGCCACCCTTGAAACTCTACTTATGGCCTCACGGGCATTTGTAAGTCCGTCACAGACCCGGTCATGATGAGCAGAACTCCAAGTGGGGAACTTTAGCCTCTGCTCACATTGCTCAAGAGCCCTAAACCATATGAACCCCAAACCCTAAAACAAAAAGGCCCCTTGATCCTGCAGGCAACCAGACCTAAACGCCCCATAAGCGCTAAAGACAGCTATTTGGACAGAACCCTAACGCCAAATCAATTTAGGGTTTAGGTTTCGGGTCCACGGTTAGAGGGTTTGGGGTTTAAGGGTTTGGGGTTTAGGGCTTACGGGTTGCGGCTTGGGGTTTAGGGTTTAGGGTCTGGGGTTTAAGGTCTGCAGGGTTTAAGGTTGGGCGTTGAAGCTAAGTCTACAACCCCGGACACAGCCACAGGAGCAAGCTGAGTCGAAACCCTCGGTCGAAACTTCCGATGCCGAGGTGATTGGAAAGTAATGTCCCAAATTTTGAGGAAATTAGGGTTGATTGGTTTAGGGTCTTAGGTTTGGGTGTGTTTTCGGTTTGGGGCTTATAAGAGGGTACAGATTTCAGCGGTTTCAGGGTTTAGGGTTGAGGGGTTGAGAAAACCTGACTAATCAGCACAAGGCCCATAATTTGGACTGTTATGCAGGATTTCCAATTCATATCGTGGATGTGCTTATTGTGTGGGTGCTCGTTTCAAGATTTGCCAAACTGTGGGTAAAAACATTTCTAGCGATATCCCCGCATTGCTATAACATAGTGCTACGACTGGCAAAACATACAGTGTAATGTCCGGACCTGGTTCCTTAACGTTCGCGATTGTGGAGCGTGATTGTGATGCCATGGATTTAGTGTGCACCGGGTCTATAAGCACCTATATGGTAGACTATAGGGTTTCTGTAGTAGGAATCCTTATACCGATTTGGGAAAGAACTCCGCCTAAGCAGTATCTAGAACCCTTTGCCAGTCCCGGATGGTTTGGTGTGGACGCAAGATGCCCTTGTGCACTTTTGTGTCAATGACTTGGGCAGCAATGCAACGCAGTAAGCAACTGGCGACCGGCCAACCGAGCAGCCTCTTGCTGTCGTTAGGGACTGCTTGCACTGTCCCATCCCCTCCGCGGTCACATCAATGGCCTCGACGGATATGGTCCCCAAACACTGAGAGTTGGGATTGTCCAGGTTCTAATATTAAGTACAACAAGCCAACACATGGGCTCTGCTGACTTAGGGTGTCTCCGGGTTTAGGGTGTAATGTTCCGTTTAAAAAACTTCGTCTGGGTTTCATTCCCGCATTCCTGCATTTATAGACAGTCTCTAAGCACTCCCCGCCCGCAACCCTAAACCGTAAACCCTGAACCCCAACTCCAACGCTCAGAACCCTAAACTAAGCCATCGCCCCTGAAACTATCGGCCGGCACTAAATGCATTCTCTCCGTTGTGAGTCCTTTACCATAGAAGGCTTCTAAGGCCCCATACAACTCACTCTAGCAGAACCCTTAATTAAACCCGAACCCTGTTGAAGTTGTTGAGGTTAGGTTGGGCCCCTACACCTCCTTATACGGTTGATGGTACAATCCTGCATTACCTTAAGGGCCCTAAACTATGGGAATATCGGTATATTCCTTATTATGGGTATAGCAGGATATATATATATATATATATATACATATATATATATATATATCATCATCATCATCATCATCATCATCATCAGCATCAACAGTCTCATAAAATTGGAAAGGTCGGTGAGAGTGCCCCTGAGACGATGCAACTTTCTGCTGCGACCGAAGTGGAGGCTTGGAGGTTTGCCCTGCTAGGACCCAGAGAAGGCCCTTATTCCTTTTTTTAGGGTTCAGGTTCCCTTATAACTCCCTTTAAGCCGAAAAGGGCACCCTTTTTATTCCTGGGTTACTCTTAGGTCTCGCCTGCGGCTGGAATATACAGTAGAAGCCAGAAAGTTGGAACATCATTATCCTCATGCCCTTAAGGTAAGGTATAAGGGATCCTAGCACTAATCCTCCTAGAGCCATGTTCCAACTTTCTGGCTTCTACTGTAGGGGCCTCTAGCAATTACCCATACTATTTTGGGGGCTCCTGATTGTAAGTATAGTATAATAGGCCCCAAAACCCTATTCTAATTTTCTAAGGCCCCCATGTTAGGGTTTCGGGTTTAGGGCTGGCTTAGCAGGGCTTTGGAGTTTGGGGTTGCGAGTCTAGAGGCTTCAGTGTTTCGGGGTTTAAGCGTTTACGGTTCTGGGTTTGTTGATTTCGGATTTAGGGTCTGGTTTCTGGGACCCTAGCCTAAGCACAAGAACAGGCTGTCGATGAAGTTCTTATCCATGCAACAGTAATGGGTGGTTGTCAAAATTATGGTCCCTTTTTGGGTCCCTATTATAATGCGGCACCTAATATTTAGGGTATCCCAAAAAAGGACGCTAATTTTGACAACTGCCCAGATGGTCTACCATAAACAGCATCGAGGGACCTGGGCACGCGAGATCCACCCTGAAGTGCCTAAGCCCCACTCTAGTCATGAAGGCCCCTACATCACAGAAGCCTTATAGTAACCTGGGGATCAAAATAGCCCAAAAGTCTTGTATGCGATGGTCTTTGGGCCCGAAAGCCTTAATATATGAGTCCTTAGATCCTTAGGGGTAACCCTTTTCAAGCCTTATTAAGTCCGGCTAAACATGTGGAAAGGACAACTCTGGCGGCGACAGCTTCTCCAACTTGCCCGGCCTTGCCGATACAGCGGGAGACCCGCAGCATGAGGGCCTAGGGTGTAAGGTTTAAGGTTTAGGGTTGTCGGGTTCCGGGCCCAAGCTGTGACCGTGAAGGAACTGTAGACTCTTGTAAAGTGTATTTATGGGGCTGTGCACGGTGCTATTCTTCCTTTTGAGATAAGGGGTTACCAGTACGGACTGTTATCGTGTGTTAAGGGTTTACTATTGGCCAGTACCGCCCTTTTACCTTGTTGCTTGGTCGATCGGTCGACCTGCCCATATTGCGACTGACTGCGGGGCCTAGTTAGCGAACATGAGGGTTGCAGCTTCCGGGCTTTGCAGGCTGGAGTTAGACTTTTCTGGGTTTAGGAGTTTGGGGTTTAGTGTCTCGGAGTTTAATTACTGTTTACTTGGAGGTTCATGGGCAGTTATAAGTTATAAGTATATTAGGGTAACTATACTTATAACCCATATTCGGGGACTTATAACCCCACTTATATCTACCCCTAAACCTCCAAGTACAGCTGCAGTCTACCCAGGGCGACCAAACCCTTCGTTAAAGATTCGACAAGCAGTATACAGAAACACCCTACGAAAATGTTCTGTGGTGGATTCCCTTTCCCCCTTGAACCCTAAACCCTAAACCCTGAAAACCTAAACCCTGAAACCCTAAACCCTATGGCCTGTACGAAAAAAGACACCCTCAGGATCGACATGGGATCCTCATGTTGATCCGCACAACTGAAGCAATCCCAAACGCATGCCAGGTCTACCCAAGTCTGCTTCGAAAACTGTTCTGGGCCTTCCTAGGTCCTAGTCATCGTGGTCTCTACTTATGATCCCTCAAATCCTACACCCTCGCGGAAACCGAAGTGTAGAGCCCTTATCAACAAGTCCCTTTTTTGATGCCCGTGCCCCCAAACCCTAAAACCCCGATGAACCAAACATCAACCTGAGCTCTAAACCAAGCATCCTAAGCTCCAAACCGTTCGGAAAACCAAACCCGACAGGGATCCAACAAAAACGAACAAATAAACTATCGGATAGAGATATCCCATACACATCTCTTTATAATCAAGCCCAGTAAGGTAGGGATATCCCTGTAAAACGCCCGTGTTTGTGTCCTTTTTTTGGGGGGCCCTGCCTTTTTAGTAACCCTTACAGTATTAGTACCCTTCAAAAACCCCCTTAAAGGGAACCCTTACATAATGAACCCTTAAAAGGAATCCTTAAAGGACTCCTTCAAGGACCCCATTAAGAGGAGCGCGTTGAAGGAAGCTTGAAATGAGCCCTTGAAAGGAACCCTGAAAGGAACTCTTAAAAGGACCAGGACCCCTTAAAGGAACCCCTTAAAAGGAGAAATAGAGGAGCCCCTAAAAGGACCCTCAAAAGGAATCCCTTAAAGAATAGAGGAGCCCCTAAAAGGACCCTTAGAAGGAAGCCCTAAAAGGAGCAATAGAGGAGCCCTTGAAAGGAACCTTGAAAGGAACTCTTAAAAGGACCGGGACCCTTTAAAGGAAACCCTTAAACGAAGCCTTAAAAAGGAGCAATAGAGGAGCCGCTAAAAGGCCCCTTGAAAGGAATCCCTTAAAGGAAGCTTTGAAAGGGAGCAATAGTGGAGCCCCTAAAAGGACCCCTTAAGGGAACCCCTTAAAGGACCCCTTCTGGCCCCAAGCCCGAGGTTCTCCGTCGCCGGGCCGTTTGCCTGGAGAACTGGGAAGGCGAGCGTCGGGAGTTTCGAAAGATCGGAAAAGTGTTCTTCAGCGGTAAGGCTCCCTGTGCCTATATGGTATGTATATAAATACAGAATACATATATATACGTACATACATATATATATATACACACATATGTATGTATGTATGTATGTATTTCTTAATTTTTTGACATCAGTCTTTTAAGGGGTTCCTTTATGGGCACTTTAAGACCTAAGTACATACATTTTAGGTACATGGAGCCGGAGGCTTGAGGTACATCACCGTATGATATAGTAAGTAAACGTGCATTATGGTGTATTGTGACCTTTCTTATATGGGCTTTAAATGTTCGTGTCAAGCTTTGTATGCGGATCTTAACGTAGACGGCGAGTTGATAAACTTCTTTTTGAAGGCATGCATACTCCAACCCCTGTCGATGAGAGTCCAGATTAAGGAGGGTGTGTGTCTACATTGTGGGTTAGACGTGCATATATGGCTCTCACAGGGGCATCGGTGTATGTTGCCTGGAAGTTTGCATGTTGGGACTATGGAAGGTTTTACATAATAGCTTAAAGTTCCCGTTCGAGACTGGCCTTTCGTAGGCATTTCACTCTTGTTCGTGCTTAGGTTTTGGTTTGTTTGTGTTTTTTTTTGTCTGGGGTTTGGGGCCGAGAGCTTCAAAGTTCTAGATTGCGGAACCCATCTAAATCTCCTGAATTTAGAGTTATTGTTAAGGCCCAGCATGCGGACAGCTTCGTTCCGTGACAAGCCTCGTTCCCACAGCCGTATCATTTTGTCCCAGTGTCAAGTTCTGAAGCACTTCACCCACAAGCCCCCATCAAACCCTGAATCTAAACCCTACGCCCCAAACCCTAAATGCCTAAATATCTAAAGAACATCCCCCGCCTTATAGTTCGTTGCTGCCCCCTGCTCCGTCTAGTGCACCGCGACAGTTAGCGCAACACCAAAACCTTATTCTAATTGGTACCAAAACCCCTTGCATTTAACCCTTCATCCTCAACACACTAGAACCTCTAGAGAAATCGTCTACAGGAGCGTCCAGAAACCCTTTAAATGAATCTCCATAGTAAACGGGGTGAGGGTGGCCAGCTGCAATGGCGTGGATCTTAGTTGAAGTTGCCTTACTTGGAGGTTAAGGGGTAGTTATAAGTGGGGTTATAAGTAGGAACGCAACTATACTTATAAGCTATATCATGGGACTTTTAACCCCACTCATAACTACCCCTGAACCTCCAAGTAAGGAAGTAAGGTGCTCTGAAGGTTTCATTCAAGGCTCGCTCCCATCTAGGGATTCATAGTTGAGGCTGGGCCCGACTTTGAGTGTCATGTCGTCCTTAAGGTGGGATTTCTTGCTTAAGGGGTTTATCGCGGGCTTCTGGTTTTTAGCGCTTAGGATTCCAAGATGTTAATTAGGGTATAGTGTTTAGGGTGTGGCCCACTTGAGTCCAGTGGCAAAAACGGGTGTGGCCCATTTCCGTTGATAAGGATTGCAAGAGAGATGCGAACATAAGGTCCTTTCAAGACTTAGGCCTACAGTAGAGCGTCCTAAGCTTTAACTGTGGGTCTAGGCCTTTGCAGTACAGAGCGTTTACGATTTCAGGATTGGCCGAGTTTTGTACGGATCTAACTCAGTAACTCGGGTTGTGAAGACATGGGCAGTAATTAAGTGCCATCAGAAGTCGTGGTATGTATGGCACTGGCAGAAGCAGCGGTCGAACAAACATGCAGCACGTAGCAATAGCACTATCAAGGGCAGCTGTGGCAATAGTGCTACCGAAACTGTGCAGTCATCCCCCAATATCCTAAAGTCTTTTTTTGGGCTCGCCGATCTCGGCAACGACATCATCGTTTTCAGGCGTAGTTCTGATGTCGAATACCCCTTGATCACACAAGCCTTTCCATCATTCCATGAACACGTCCATAGCGACGACATCTCCTACAGGCGCCGAAGTAGGAAGTCATTGAAGGTACACATAGTGTCCTCATTAAAGACCATGTATGAAGATGCCGCCGGGATGACGTCTTCGAGATATGCGTCTGGAGCGTACTTACAAGGTCAGCCCTCCTTTGTGATCAGATGCTCCCAACTGTAAGTCGATCTTGTCACACGCTCCATCTTGGGAGTTCCGAAAATTGGGGTACCTTATTTTGGGGCCCTTATAATAAGGATCCTACTATTTAGGGTACTCTATTAGGGTCCCCTTTTTTCGGAAACTCCCAAGTCGATCTTGTCACACGCTCGATCTTGGGATCATGTTGTCGAGGACTTTGCCGATGGCTGTTCTGCCGATCGCGGGTTTCTTCTTTTCTAAAATAGCGGCCTTCCCATTTTCAGCGAAACCTTCTTCCTTCTAAATGCTTCACTAACGGAGGCCCTTGTTCTTCTCGTCCCATACAACACTAAAGTTACTACGGTATAGTATACCGTATCATCTACTTGCTCTTGCCTTCTCTCTAAGGCGCTCAGCGCCGCACAGCGCCTTGCGGAAAATCCGCGAGGCGCTACAGCCACATCGCTGCAGGCCAACCCTACGGCTCCAGTTAATGAAGGGGCCGTGATGGTGAAGCTAGGATTCCCTTTAAAGGGCTCACTGAAAGATCTATAGCAGTAGGGTTCTATACTACAGGGGACGTAAGAATTAGCAAACCCATGGGCTTCAGTTAATGTAGGGTTCCCCTGAAAGGGTTCTTAAAAATGGTCCTACTGGGGTTACGATAAGGGGCTGTTATAGTGATGGGGGGATGCGATATAGGGGCCGTAATAATGATAATTAGCAATAAAATATTGACCAATCTTCTCAAGTCTTTCTGCGCGCAAACAGTTGCATCTTGTTGTGGTCGTTCTCTCCATCTCCATCTCCGTCTCCCTCTATCTCTCTTTCTCTCTTTCTCTCTTTCTCTCTTTCTCTCTCTCTCTCTCTCTGTGTCGCTCGTTTTAAAATTAAAACAGATACATATGTACATATATATATATATAGTGTATATATGTATATGTATGATGTACACACTTCTCCTTCTCACCTGATCATGCTGTGAGATTCGTAAGTTGCTTTGGTGACGGTACACGTGAGGTCAATCACTCAATATGTGTGTATATGTAAATGCATGCATGTATGTAAGTAAGTAAGTATGTATGTAGGTGTGACAGATCCCTCGCTCTCGCTCTCTGTCTCTCTTCGTCTGCGTGCATATGATTGCTGCCTACTGACATCGCTTGCGGCTCCCATTTTGCGGTCGTGTTTGTCAGGCCCTGCTACAATCATTTTAAGTAGTCTCTTTTCGACGATGTTCCAAGCCAGAGTCGACGGTTCACAATGGCGTTCGTTCTTAGGGTCCAGATGTGGCTTCCCAAAATGAATCGTGGGCACACCTCAACTGAACTCTCTACTCGCAGCACATGATCCTGCTCTGTAGTGGGCCTACGCACTGAAAGCGGTTTGAGCGTTCATAGGTCGATATCCATAGTCTCTGACTATGAGAAGTATGTACCTGCCGTCGCTCCATCAGACTTTGGGTATGTGCTCACATTCGCTCAATCCTAGTACATATTTTGAGCCATGATATCACCGTACCTAAGACTGATACCAAATGGAAGCCTTGCAGCCCCATCACCGCTCCCACACAATATCTTGCGATCAGAATATATAGACGTGCTGGGCTGTGCGAAGCTTCAGCCCGGGCTCCAACCGTAAAACCCGATGCTGTTGCAGGCGGCGGCACGGGCATTCAGTTCTACAGGCGAGCATGCGACTTTGCTGAAGTTGTCCTCGGGTTTGGAGTTTAGCAGGTGTCACGGATTTGGGTTTTGTCTGTTCAGAGGTATAGCTCGTTTTGTGGGAGACTTGATAAGTGGCTCCACCGTTATGATTGCTTCACTGACTTTCGCTCCCGGGTTCTATAAGATGTCGACTGACATGAGGCCTTAATAGTCACCTATACTTTTTTGGGGGAGGCTCCTTCTTATCATTGTGGTAGAACGGGCCCCCAAACCCTATTCTAATGATTAAGGCCTCTATTCCACACGACGCTTAAAGGTCTAAACCCTAAAACCTATAAACCCTGCGCTCCGACAACTACATAAACCGAGGTCGACCTGCTGGATGGGGACTGCAGATGTGGTGAAGAATCCCTGGGGTCCCATGTACCCAAATAGAGTAGAGGGTTCCTTTAAGGGTTCCCCTATACTGCTTGGGTACATGGAACCTTCGGGCAGAGCAATCCTTTGGAGCTCCCTCTCAAACTTAGACTGGAACATATTCCGATTTTGCAGGGCCCCTAAATTCAACCCTTAATTCCGGAGCTTTAGCCACGAGCTCCGATATAATCATTGTCGTATTCCTTGAACCCTAAGCTAATACTACAAATACAAGACCCAAGCTTGAAGCTATTATACAAGCCCCAGTATAAACTGTCTGATTCTTGGTAGGGAATGGGTTCCTGCAAGGGCTCCTTTAAGGGTTCCTATAAGGGACATACTATAAGGGATATACTATAAGGGATATACTATATGGGTTTAGGGTTCTTAGTAGGCTGTCTGGTTCTTAGTAGGGTATGGAGCAATGGATTATGGGGATTATTCTTGGAGATAGGGACTACTATAGGGATCCATTCCCGCATTCCCTACTAAGCACCAGACAGTAAATCCTACCTCCATAAACCGCAAACCCAAAACCCTGTTATGATTTCCTTCTTCAGGCACTCAACAAAGGTATATAAGCTAGAAGCCAGGAAGTTGAAACACACGGGCCAAAGGACCCAATAATTAGGTATTCGGTTTTTGGGATAGTCGTTAGGTAGGTTACTTTGTTGGAGAGTATATTATATAAGAATTACTCGGACCCTTAGGGTTTGTATCCCGGCGATGTCGAAGCCGAGGCTCTCGCGTCGGAGCTGCTTCTTTCTCTCCGTGATGGCGGCGTAGACCGCGAGGCCGTTTAGAGATTTCCGGCTTCGGTCCTTTAGGGTTTAGGGTTGAGGGCAGCTCGGGCGCAAGGCTTTCATGGAAGCTTCAGAAAGAGGATTTAAGAGAGAGGTGTTGGTGGGTTTTGATAGATCTTTTCATGGCATTTGGGAAACAGGGTTTCAATTCGAGCCTTCAATTGAGGGTGTTAGCGATTGTTAACGGTGTTTGATGTGGTTTTGGACGGTTTCAAAGGGTGTTTATAGGGTTTTAGAGTGGGTGTAACGTTTTTTCGAAGCTTCTTACAGTGCGTGGCATGGTTTGTTGGGGCTCTTATGGGGTCTTGAGAAAACTCATAGACAGGCTTTTATGTTTTGCGCCGCCCATCTCCTGGCCATCCGATCATAACTTACTTGTTGTTGGTCCTTCGGGTTCTTGTCACAGGTTAGAGGTTCTAAGTGCCATGGTGACAATGGGCGTGATGTTTAGTCTGAGCTATCTGCACCTGGGAGAGGTTGTGTTTGTTCCCGTTTGGGGTCATGGCCTCTTCTGTGGCGGACTCC
This sequence comes from Symbiodinium sp. CCMP2592, assembly GCA_905221615.1. Lineage (NCBI taxonomy): Eukaryota > Dinophyceae > Suessiales > Symbiodiniaceae > Symbiodinium > Symbiodinium sp. CCMP2592. Next base: position 1,555,798 of record CAJNDT010001001.1, read on the forward strand.
AATATGTTTGTTCAGCTCACGACGATGGCCTTGACAACTTGCGATGAAGCTCGTTTTGTACATTCCGCAAGAATATGGAAGCAGTAACGGCAGTAATGATGATGCCACAGGATATCTATCGACGAGCTGAGACGTAGTCGAAGCCTGAACTGCATAGTCCCATAGTCCGGCTGCCCAACCCTTAACTAGCAAAACCCCAAGGCCCTAAGGGTCCAAGTAGTCAATATGCATATACTGCCCGAATACATCATCTTGGATGTCTACATGTTTGATCCTCAGGGTTACAGCCAAATTCCTTGAATTTTCGTCTGCGCGCCGCTCGATCGCAAAACTAGCGAAGCCTTCCCTAAGGCCTACATCCTAAGTCCTTTATCTGCCCCGAGCCCTTAACTTTAAACCTGCCTTTAAAATTAAACCTAAGCCCCCCAAACCTTTAACTCAAGTAGCGAGAAAGCTGAGACCTAAACCCCAGAAGCTGTAACGCATATTTCTAAACCCTGCCAAGCTTCAAGGCCAGAAGTGCTAAATCCTGCACCCTGCCCAGAGACTGCAGCACTGCCTACTCAAAAAGCATTCCTTAAACCGTGTGCATATGAGTGGTTGTCATAGTTAGGGTCCCTTCTTGGGTCCTTATTATAATACGGCACCTACTATTTAGGGTACCCCAAAAAGCTGTCCTATTTTTGACAACTACCCATATGTTTAGATTTCGGCTGCTGGGGTCTGCAAGTAAAACAACCGTATGCAACCCCTATGTTCAATCTTTTTAGACGAGACAAACCCTTTGTAACACCCTGTACAACCTGTTGCGGGGCCCTTTTGAAACCTTTTGAAAGCCTGTTCAGAGCCGAATCGCGCCATTCCAAAACCTTGTCAGAGACCCTATTCTAATTATCAAGGCCCCTACATTATAGTACCCTTACAGCATCCCTTATGGTAGCCCCACGAAGGACCCCTTTAAACGGAACGCCTATTCTGATCATAATGATCAGAATGACATTAAGGCCCCGACATTATAGAACCCTACTATAGATCCCCTATAGACCCCTTAAAAAGGAACCCTTAAAGGACCCCCCTAGGTAATCATTAAGGCCCCTATTCTAATTACTCCGGTACAAAACCTGTAAAGGCTTGTAAATCCATATAAAACCCTCACCCTATAAAGCGGTATACAGCCTTCAAAAAGCAACCGTTACTCTAATTATTAAGGCCCCTATATTACAGTACCCTTATAGCAATTATCCCTTATGGTAGCCCCTATAAGGACCCCTTTAAAAGGGAACCCCTACTCGAAGTATTAAAGGCCCCTACATTATGGAACCCTGCTATAGATCCCTTATAGACCCTTTCAAAAGGAACCCTTAGGCAATCATTAAGGCCCCTATTCTAACTACTCATGTCAAAACCTGTAAAAGCTTGTAAATCCATATAAAACCTTAGCCCTATAAAGCCGTATACAGCCTTTAAAAAGAAACCCCTATTTTAAAGGCCCCTATATCACCAGGTCTTACAGCGACGCCTCGACGTTGGTTCGGCCTCGGCTCTCTTCGAGGAGGTCGCTGTCCGAGCAGGCCCCAGGGTTGAGGGGTTTAGGAATTTGGGTTTTGGGGTTTAGGGTTTAGGGTTTAAGGGAGGGTTTAGTGTCTAGGGTTTAGGGTTTAAGGGAAGGTTTAGTTAGTTTAGTGGTTTAGGAGTTTAGGGTTTTGGGGTTTAGGGGTTTAAGGGAAGGTTTAGTGTTTAGGGTTTAGGGTTTAAGGGAAGGTTTAGTTAGTTTAGTGGTTTAGGAGTTTAGGGTTTTGGGGTTTAGGGGTTTAAGGGAAGGTTTAGTGTTTAGTTTAGGGTTTAGGGAAGGTTTAGTTAGGTGGTTTAGGAGTTTAGGGTTTTGGGGTTTAGGGGTTTAAGGGAAGGTTTAGTGTTTAGTTTAGGTTTAGGTTTAAGGTTTAAGGTTTAGGGGTTAGTTTAGTGGTTTAGGAGGTTAAGGTTTTGTTTTTAGGGGTGTAAGGGAGGGTTTTGTGTTTGGGGTTTAGGGTTTATGCCGATGACAATCCAGAAGCGAATTTACATAAGTTATGACGGCTCAAAGGATCTAGAGAGATCTGTACTGTCTCCAACGCAGATCAAAATCGTCTAACACACAAGGACCAGGGACACGCAGTGCACTTGGCGAATAAACCTCACCATGAGCCTTCCGAAATAGTGCCCCAGCCTGAAATGACTGTAACGTCCGAATTGAAACACTATCACAGGACGCCACAGGCCTCATGCCTAAAGATTGCACGGGGAAAGTGACACCTAAACAGCGGAGTGCGCGGCTTGGGGCTATCTCCCACGGCACTTCAACACTCTAAAAAAACTCACGGGGCACATGTAACAAGTCTGTACACTGTTTGTTTAGCGGTTGCCTACTTAAGGATAATTCTTGCCAAGCAGTGTCATGTGCCCAGCACACCCGAGCAGTTCAGTTCGGGCAGGCAGCTTCGCTGGTCTGGATTTCTGCGAAAAGCCAGTGATGTTGATTGAAAATGCAGTCGCAAAAGTGATTCAAGATTATAGCACTTGTAAGGTGCATGCCTTGAAAGCGGCGCCTATTTACAAGTCGTTCGACAAGGTCCTCTGGCACCCACAGACCTCTGCCGGCTATGGCTATGAACGCGAAGACGGCTCCTTTAGCAAGAAGGGTGACACAGGCGTGTACCATGCCCCGTGAAGAGGCGGGCAATCGCCCTACTCCATGGGTACAGATCCGCTGTCCGCAAGCAACAAGCAACGCTATTTGCCAAGATTTGGCCCGTTGGATTGCGGTCTTTTACAGGGTTTAGGGTTAGGGGTTTAGGGTTCAGGTTTTAGGCTTTAGGGAGGGAGACTTTAAGGGTTCCGTAACGTACCTTAGTTTAAGTTTTAGGGCTCGTTTTGGGGTCAGGGGTGCAGAAGTTTAGCTCTTTTTCATGGCTTCCATGTTACAGGATTCTGTAAGGCTGTTTTTGTTGCGGGTTTTCAATGGTTTCTGGGTTTTGGGTTCTGTTTCGTTTCTATATTGGTGCTGGGAGCGGGGTGATTGAAAATTGCATTTGAGTTGTTGGTCTAGGCTTGGACTTTGGGTGTGGCAGAGCTGTGGGGGTATAGACGGTACAGGGGGTCATGTTTTTACCTTAGTAGCTGAGTGAATACACTTTACACTTTTGGGGATAATACAAACCACTAAAAAAACTGACAGTGTACATCTTTTTGGGGCTTATGAATTCAGCAACTAGGCTACAATCTTCTGCAGAAGAGTCTGAAAGCTGATGCCGAAGGGGAGTTGCCTGAGGTGCAAGACTGGAAAGGCTTTTCCCGGCCCTCTGCCGGTGAAGGAGTGCAAGGTTGAACTTTAAGTTACTCACAGAAGCCGATGGTACTTGCTAACATAGGAACACTATCTCTCTACAATCTTGATACTTAGGACCAGTTTGGATTTGGAAGCCCTATACCCTTGAACCCAAAAGGCGGACGAATCCTCGAGCCGTAAACCCCCAACCCTATGCCCTTAACCCTTAAACCTTCACACCAACCCTGAAAGGAACCCGTGGTATGCCCCTTGTATGAGCCCTTAAAGGAAATTCTGAAGGAACCCGTTTAGAAGCGTTAACTTGACCCCTCAGCCCTAGCCTAATCCAGGGGCCTTAATAAGTAGAATAGGGTTTTGCGGCTCATTATACTATAATGGGCCCAAATAGTATAGGTAATCATTGAGGCCCCTATACTATAAAACCTTACTATAGAGGAACCCTTTAAAGAGAACCCTATTCTAATTAATTAAGCAGGCCCCATATAGAAACTATATTATACTCCCTAAGACCTAAATCCTAAACCCTAAAACTGAAATAAGGGCTGAGTTTTTGGAGTGCATGCCTGAAAAGGTGGGCTGGCGAGACATCAAAAGTCCGATGCACTTTAAAAGAAAGCCTTAAAACCCTGAACCTTACCCCAGAAACCCAGGCCCTAAACCGTACAACCTGACACCCTAAACCTATTTAGGGCCACTCCAGTATGCTTTCTCTTGCAAGGACTCGAGCTACAATCCGCCGGTTACTTTGCGGATGCCTGGGAGGCCGGCGGATGTTTGTTGGAGGCCTCATCAAAGGTAGGGTTAAGGATTTGGGGTTTAGGGTTTACGGTTTAAAGGTCCAGGGTTTAGGATTTAGTTTAGGGTTTAGAGTCTAGGGTTCTATCCAGAATCCCGCAAGGGCCCTTTGATAGAGCCCTTATGGTCCTTAATAGTGGGTATATGGGGTAGATTAGAGGGTCGTTGGGGGTCTGGGAAGGTAGGTAGGATTTAACATCCCTACAAAAAGGACTTGCATGTTGGGGTTACCCCACAACGCTTTCGTACTTAGGCCTTAAAGTGCCCATATAGAAACCATGTTAAGGCCTCGGTATAGACGAATTATACGGGTGCTTGGAGCCTTCGGGATTGTAAGCCCCAGGCTTCAATCCCCATGACCTCTGAACCTGAACCTTTTCGATCCTAGGCCCTCAACCCGGGGCACCAAAGCTTACACCCTTCACTCTGAACTCAAAGCCCCTGACCCAAAGCCCCGACGCCTTACCCTATCCCTCCAAGGACCTCATAGCTAGGGCCCTAGACCCCTTGAGGACCCCATAATAAGGTCCCTGGAGGCATACTTGGAGGATCATGGGACTTAGTAAGTATGGTTATAAGTACCTTAATTGGGGTTATAAGTAATATAAGTAATTATAAGTATAGTTACCTTACTTATAACCCTAGTTATTAAGTCCCATGATCCTCTAAGTAGGGTTAAATTAGCTTCACCCAAAACGGATGGCTGGAGGCCCTCATGGCAGCGAGCGCCCAGTCGACCAGCTCAGCCGTCTAGTTTGGTGGGTAGTTGTCGAAATTATGGTCCCTTTTTGGGTCCCTGTTATGATACAGCACCTATTATTTAGGGTGCCCAAAAAGGGCACTCTGATTTTGACAACCACCCTGGTGTGTTCCATCCCCTCTAAAGGGTGTCTGTCGGAAGAATCTGCGGGTTAAGGGTCAAGGCTTGTCAGTGTTTGGGGTTTAATTTAGGAACCTGATGAAGGAATCCTTGGCTTATAACCCCAAAATACCAGGATTCATGTAAGGGAAGGTTTGTTTTGAAAGGTTCGTCTAAGGGATCTATAAGGGTTTCGGGTTCCTGGAATGGTTCCTTTCCTATCCATATGTATGTATTTGTATATGCATGTATGTAGGTATGTTGGTATGTTGGTATGGTATGGTATTGTATGCCATGGTATGGTATGGTATGGAATGGAAGTATGGATGTATGGATGATTATGGAAGTATGTTTGTACGTATGTATGTATGAGGGATCGATGAGGCCTTCCTGGTTACATTTGTCGCACTGGGGATTTTCGGATCCGAGGTAGGCTTTGTATTTGGAGATACGGTAGAAGCCGGAAAGTTGGAACATTATTATCCTCATGCCCTTAAGGTAAAGTATAAGGGATCCTAGCACTAATCCTCCTAAAGCCATGTTCCAACTTTCTGGCTTCTACTGTAAGGTATTTTGTTTACGCTTTGCTTCACAGGCTTAGCAGGCCTTTTCATGGGCTGCGGGGTTGCATTATTTGCGGTTTGTGTGAGGGTACAAACCTGAAGCCCTCAACCCTAAACCCCTACACCCTTAAACCCTTAAACTCTAAATTAAACCCTCAATCCCTAAAACCCTAACTCCCAAACCTCAAACCTAAACCACCTCGACCGTGCAGCCCTGAACTCACACCGAAAGCTCTAGCCCTGCAGCCGCAAAATCAGGATTTCAACGTAGCATCCTAGCCGCCATGGGATTTGGATTGTTGAGGGTTTAGTTGGTTGAAAAGATCAGCCTGTTTTGGGCGAGGGTACAGATATTCATCATCCCTGAATCCCACAAAACCATAACCGCCGTTCAACATGTAGAGTCCTACCGTCTACAATGCAACACTGCAGGTACTTCCGACCCTTGAGAAATGTGCATACTTGCACTGGAAGTACAAGGCAACCCTAGGGAAGGAGGGAATGGATTATGGAGACGAGAATTGGGGATTATATAGGGACTACTGCAGGGATCCATTCGCCCATGCCCTACGAAGAACAAGTACAAAGCAAGCTTAGGCCGGATCTCAGAAAGTCGTTTCGCAAGCCGACACTGAAGGCACGGGGAAGCAAGGTTTAGGGTTTAGGGTTTGTGGTTTACTTTTGAGGGTGAGATTTTTGTTTGGGGGGTCTTAGGGTTTGAAGTTTACGGGGGGGCGAGATAAAGGCCTACCGGGTGACCTATACCATCTGCCGAACCTTAAGTACAGATTCACGTTCATGAAGCCTCTTTCCTGGAGGGCCTTAAGTGTTGGAATCCGAACATCATCTAAGTTCCTGAGTAGTACCCTTTTGCCCTTTTTTCTTTGTAGGTTTCCTGATTAAAGCCAAATAGTAGTAAAAAGGGCACCCTTATTATGAAGGGGCCGCCTAGTCATTGACGGAGATGGTTTAAGCCAGGGATTTGCTAGGTTAAGGACCCGCAGGCCCTCTTAAGAGTACTTGGGGGCTTAGGGTTTGGGCTTAGGGTTTAGGGTTTAGGGTTTAGGGTGTGGGTCCTAGTAAGAGGGTTGAATGCAGGATCCTTACGATCTGGACCAAGCATGTGACCTCGCAGTCTCATAAGCCCGCAAAACATCGCTAACTGCATCCCTAAACCAAAATGAAAAAATCAGAAATCTTAGCCCTCCGAGAAGATCCCAACCCCAGTAGGGCTTTGGAAAGTCCTATAATTAGGGTCTTGAGTAAGGGTGTCAGAAGGTCCTGAAGAATTGCCGAGTGCTTTAGGTGCCCAGTCTTGACAGTCAAGAGGCTTGTGGGATGGAGGGTCGAAGTTTGATGAGGGCTTAGGGTGTAATGTGGTTTGGGATCGTAATACCCCAAATTATACGATACTGCTTTGGGTGCTCAGGAATTGAAACCCGAGTCGCGTGATTTGTCGGAGGGCTTTTCTAGTCTGGCAGCTGCAACTCGGGTCGAGGGTTCAAGGTGAATGTATAATCAATCGATGGATTTCCGTTTCTCCTCGGTCCATCTTTTGTCTTGCAAGGTCCTGCAGTGCTTCTACCAAAACCTGATCGATATCGAATTCCGCTAGAAACCCCGACCCTGTTTACTCTCAGATGGGTGCCTTAAGAACTAGACTAGGGCTTTCGGGCATTTTATACTCAGGGGTACTTAGATTTTTTGTTTTGGTTATTATAACCCCTAAGAAACAGCTACAATTAAAATTGTTGCTAGGGTTCTAAATTCAGTATAGTAGTATACTATAGATGCAATCAGGAGTCATAACACAGTACTCGCCATTACTTACGCCGCTATATCATACTTCCAACTCCCGCTTTGCACTCCTTCGTTTTGTTGTCCCTAAACCCTAAAGCCCTAAACCCCTGAACCCTAAACCCTAAAACCCTGAACCCAAAACCCGAATAAACCCTAAACCCTCCCTAGTCCCCTAAAGTCTTTGCAACCCTACCTAAACCCCGAAGAACCTACATTTGTAAGGACTTATATAAAGAAATCATAATAAGGAACCCTAAAAAAGGTAGGTTCTTCAGGGTCAAGGTACTTAGAGGATCATGGGACTTAGTAACTAGGGTTATAATTAAGGCAACCATACTTATAATTCCTTATAGCCCCAATTAAGGTAAACCTTGTTTGTGAAAGGCTTTGGCTCTGGTCTCCGAGCGACTCTGCAGTGACACCTCGACGACTCCAAAAGAGCAGGTCCCGTAGGGGGCTATAGAGTTCCTTTAAGGGATCCATTTAGGGGGATTAGGGTTTCTTCAATTGGTTTTAGGGTTTCGTTGAGAGCTTTGATGCTTTGAGTTTAGGGTTTGTATGTTTAGGGTTTCTGCTGAGGGGTGCTCGGGTTATTCAGAGGTCATCGCCTACTATTTTGTTGGTTTTGGGGTTCTCGGGAGGTCTAGGGTACGTTTTGGGCTTCCGTAAGGGTGTTTATCTGGGCCTCTTGACGGGCTTACGGTTGATCAGGGCTTGCCTGCACCCTCTGGAACCTACCTTGTTGGGTCTTCTTACTTTGATTACCTTGTGTAACTCCTGAAAAAATAGAGTTTTCCGGGTCAAATATAGCGTTTCATGCTTGAGGATGAGGGTCTGAGGGTAGTTCTTGCGGGTCTTTGGGAATTTGAGGTTGTTTAGTTGCCGTTGGTGTTCAGGGTACAAGGGTTTTAGGGGGCTTAGGGCTTAGGGTATAGAGTTTGGGGTTACGTTTAGGGTATAGTGCAGCAGGTATCTGGTGGTTTACTAACGTGCTTACCTGGACCCTTCAATGCAGTTTTTGTGTTGGGACTGCAGGATAGGTGGCTATATGGTCCTGTCGGGGTCTTGGGGTTCAGGGTCAATGTAGCGGCCTTAATTTTCACAGTAGCTAGTATAGTCAGGAGCATTTAGCATAGTAGTTAGAGTAGGTCGGGGGTCTTTCAGAGGATATCGCTGCCAGCCAGCCGCTCGCAGGCAGCTCGGTGATAGCAACGATCTTCCATGTTTCATTCTAACCAATGTGTATGAACACAAAAGAGCTGGTCCTTGGGGTTTAGGGTTTTTGGGTTCGGCTTTCTCAGAAGGTGCGCACGGTATTTGTGGAAGATCTGTCAGTACCAGCGATTTCTGTTGTCTTTCGCCGTGATTTGAATTGTGAATTGGCTTCGTCACTTGACACGGTGCCCTAACGGTGTTGGAGGATGTTCCAGGGTTTGAAATCATTCCAGATTCCAGGGCTTGACATGACTACTGGCACGCTGCACATAAATAATTAAGCTAGGATGCCAAGAAGTATCCAGGTTCCCTATAATCTATAAAGTTACCCCATACCAAGAAGGGAGCCCTTCTTATTCCTCGGTTATTGGGCATCCTAGCAAGGATTTCCGAAGCACTATATCTCCATGTGCTGTTGTGGTAGACTCCAAACCCCTGAAACGCTAAAGACGATGAACTCTAAACTCCTGAGAGCTTAATTTGGAAAGGCCCCAAAAAGCATACCCCCGCAACCTTAAAAATCCTACGCCCCCAACCCTGGAAACCTCCACCCCTAATCCTAAAAACCGATGACAAAGACGACCGGTGCCCTGGCTACGGGAGGTCAGATACCTTCGGGGCGCCCTGGACGCTGAGGCTTTCATTTTTCCGGGGCTCTAAGGGAGCTGAAAAGCATTTAGGCTTGGGGTTTAGGGCTTTGGGATTACTTTCCCAAATCATACTTTGGGCTCAAGGCTCGCGGGTGTTTCTAGTAGGGTTCCACAGGATTTTCTTGGATTTCTTGTGGCAGCGCCATCGCAGCGCCCTATGCTGTTTGGGAGAGATCTCCTCATTGAAATTGAGAAACTGACTACTTTAATGCAAAAGTAGGATGGGAGGGTGCCTGGATTGAAGGGCATGCTGGGGAACCGAACCCTAAACTGAATTAACTCAGTCCAGCATCGCTTAGGGTTTTTTTGAAGGGTGGACACGAGGATCCTCTGAAGTTTGCGAAGGCCTTGTAGGGTTAGGGACTGAGGGTTTACAGTAAGGCTCCGGACTTTTGGCTCTACCGGGTAAGGTTTAGGGTACGGGTTTAGGGTTATGAGGTTTGGGGCCGGGACTCAGGGAAAGGATTTATGGTTCAGGGTACAGGTTTCGCAGGGGTTGCTTCTCTGCCAGAAGATAGAGAGCTTCGATTCCCAGCATTTGCTCGGACAGGGTGGCTTCTCAGAGGAACGCGACCGACCCAAGATATGATCCGCTGCGTCGTGCCCACACCTCATGCTCAATATGCCGCAGGTTTTAGGTCTGGATGAACCCAGACATTTTTCGCTTAGCCCGGCAGGGACACCTACAAACCTGGACCTCCAAATCCGACATCCAAGCCAGAGAAGCACCCTAACGGTTACCCTAATCTACAACCAGTACCAAATCCGCACGCTCTTCACTACAAGCAGGTCGTTCTTCAAGGGCTGGCCCGTGATCGCAAGGAGGCCATTAGCTGAGAAGGGAAAAGGAACAGTCGAGGGCTCATAGGGCTTGGGGTGTATAAGGATTGGGCTCTGGGTTCAGGGTGGTCATGTGGCAAGTTGTGCATCGGAGATTCTGCAGGCTGAGGAAAAATTTGAGACAAAATGCATTTCGACGTCTTCTCAGCTCAGACCCTACACCCCAACCCTATACAGGGGATAAGGTCAGTGAGCTGATGGCGCTGCCTACAACAGGGTTTTGGGTTCACAGTAGGGTGGTTGCGGGCTCACGGTTTAGGGTAGTTGCGGGTCACAGCGAATCGCTTCCAGAAGTTTGCGCTGGGTTTCTCCAGGCTGGAGTCGAGGGGTTCCCTTCCCAAACTGATTAACGGGAATCATTTTTTGGGAGTCAGCATGTGATGGTGCGTAACTTGCCACCCCTTAAACTTGAAGCCTGAACTTTAAACCTGGAACAGTCCATGGTCCATTATAGGTTTATGGTTTGTAGCGTTCAGGAATCTAGGCGTCTCTCTCGGACATTTATCTGAAGTAAACCAGCCACAGTAATTTAGTGAGTGTAAATGAATGTAACTAGGACGTTGGATGTACAGGGCCAAGACCCAGAAAAAACACCGGCCCCAAACACAGAGTTTCAAAGAAGTACCGCCAAAGCCTGGGCCCACGCCAAACTCAGAAAACCTCTGCCTGCTTCCGAGGGCCTCGAGCTTTTCCTGGCTTTGGCGTTGGAGAAAGCGGGTCGTGTCGAGGAGCCCGGTGAAAGAGTCCAAGGTCGAAGGTTTGGGCTTCCCCAAACCATCCCAAAACGTATACCTGGGGATTCAAAAACCTACCGGTTTAAGGGTTCGACCCTCTATTAAGGGGTCAGAACCCACTCTTTTTGTAGGGGTTTGGAGTCACAGGTAAATCCTAAACCCCTATAATCCCCTAAATCCACCACCCCTAAATCCTAACCCCCAAAGCCCTAAACCCTAAACCCTACACGTTTCAGGGGTTCGGCTTGGGAATATAAGGTTTAGGATTTAGACTTTAGGGTCTGGAGGTTGAGGGCCGTTTAGGGTCGGCTTTAGTCTCTAAGGTTTGGGGTGTCGAATCGGAGGCCTTGGTCTTCAGTGTGTTGGGGTTAGGCAGCTTCAGGCTTCAATCCCAAGCCGAACCCCTGAAACGTGTAGAGTTTGGGGTTTAGTGCTTCGGGAGTTACGGTTTAGGGGTTGTGGGTTTAGAGGATTACAGGGGTCTAGGATTTACCTGTGACCCCAAACCCTACAAAAAAGTAAGATATAACCCGTTAACTAGTGGCTCGAACCCTTAAAACGGTAGGTTTTTGGATCCCCAGGTAGGCTCTAAGCAGGTCAGCTAGAGGCTTCAGGCATCTCGGTTCAGCATTACCCCTGTAATGAGCAGTCATGCTGAAAGCCGTAAGCCACAAACCCGGCACTGTTGCTATATACTCGTTTCTGCTACTTCCACAAGCGTTGTGGTAGAAGCCCTATACTAGGATGCCCAGTACTAGCCTTACTCCCTTTTGGTATTCCTAGGTTCCTTATAAAGCTAGCCAAAACCAAAAAGGGAGCCCTGCCTGTTCCTAGGTTACTGGGCATCCTAATATAAGAACCTTCATAAGCCTGGTTTGCGTTTTGAATCGTGGGCGGAGGCCGAACCCTTCACCGAGCTCATGCCACAAAGCAACGAACTGTGCGTCTCTACCTACACCGAGCCCAAAACGACAATGCCTAAGCCCTGAACCTCTGGATCAACACTACATTTCGGAGAGTACAAAACCAACACATTGCATAGAACCATGTAGAACCGCTGTAAACTACAAGCCTCAAGCCCGAAGTCCTCGAAATGTTGATTTTCTTACTTGCTTTTCTTTCCTAGAACCGGTTTCCCGCATCCCGAAACCGCTATAACAGATAGGGCGAAGCAATTGGCAACCCCGTTCTCGTTTGTAACAGTTTTCGGCGACCATATGCCCCACAACAACCCTGTTCGAATAATGAAGGCCCATCTGTCACAGAACCGTTAAACTTGAAAAGGAACCCTGAGCCGAACCCTATCCTAGTTGCTCAATGCTATCTCCTTAAAACCGAAACCCTTAAAGGGACCCCTTTAAAGGGCGGTCTGAATAACTCCGAAACCCTCAAACTCGAAACCCTTAAAGGGGCCCCTTCCAAAGGTTGATTGAATAGTTGCCATAATGGCCCTTCCTGAAGGACGAAAGGAACCCTAAAAGGGTTCAAGGTTCATATGGGTAGTTGTCAACATTATGGTCCCTTTGTGGGAACCCTAAATAACAGGTGCCGTACTATATTAGGGACCCAAAAGGGGACCATAATTTGGACAACCACCGATATACCATATAGGGGTTCGTAGTCTATTGGCACAAAAAGGGCCCCTACTTTTAAGGGTCTTCCTTGGTCCTTCAGGTTTGAGTGTCTCTTTTTTCAAGCCTTTACCGGCTCCGGGGCTTGTAGACAAGGCCCGTACATGTTCCTTTCACTGTACTTCGTAGCTGAGTGGAATACACTTTACACTTTTGGGGATAATATTACCCACTATAAAACTAAACAGTGCACACTTTTGGTGGCTTAAGAACTCAGCAACTAAGTGTACTATGGGCTTCTGGTATAAGGTTCCCTCTGAGGGTAATATGGGGCTCCGTACTGGGCTCCCACAGAGAGTCCTGCACTAAAAACCTAGCTATTAAGGCCTTTTTGTCTCCACAGTGGAAACTACTCTACACCCTCAACTAAATCTTAGAACCACTGTAGACTCTATAGACCTTAGATCTTAAAGTCTGCAAACAACTAAAGCTTCAACTATACGTTAAGTAAGCCCTTGAACGAAACCCATATCTGCCCCTTTTGACAAAGACCCCGGCGCCCCAGTTTGGGTTTACGGTTTGGGGTTGAGGGGCTTAGGGGTTTAGGGTTCAGGAGAGCAAAAGGTTGCTCGAGGAGGTCGCGCGTCGGGGCACCTCCCGTCGAAAGCGACAGGCCAGACCTTACCATTGTCCGGTCCTGAAGGAGCAAGGAAGACCCTTAAACGTGGGGGGCCTTTTGACCCATATACTATGAACCCCCATGTGGTATATGACCTTAACAATTTTGGGGTTCATTTCGTGAATTAGGGTTTAGGGATTGAGGGGTCTCGCCCTGCAATGCTAGCGGTTGGGTTGTCTTTGAGTGCGTCATCTTCAACCTTCTTGGGGTATTGTACTCCGAACTAGAGACTAGGTCTAGGTAGGGTGCATGCTCATGATATATATATATATATATATATACATATATATACATATATATATATACATATATATATATAAGCACCTGTGATAGTGGTAGTGGTCGTGGCAGCAATCTCATTTTCCAGGGACCTCCTTGCCTCGCAAGTTTCGGTCATTTGTCAACAACTGATGCCTGAGAGCAACCATAAGGTTTAGGGTTTAGGGGTTACGGTTTAGGGGTTATGGTATCCCTAAGCCAGTAAATTCATAAACCTTGTGGAGTTAAGGAACCCTGACAGAGCCCAATGCAGCTTATGGGCCTTAGTGTATGGCCCCTGAACCCTCATTATCACACTCTTATGGGCTCTTCCACCCGACACCCGAAAGCTGAAGCCTGAACCATTCTTTTCGAACCTCTTAATTATGGTCTATGGACCCTAAACTCCTGACCCATAAAGCCCTAATCCCAAATCCCTAAGCCCTTATGGAGCTCGTTCAGTAACGCTTAAAGGGCCCTTATAGGCTGCCTTGAGGGAACCCTTTCTGGAAGCCCTGATGGAACCCATAAAGCGGAGCCTATTATAGAACCCTATGATAGTACTCTTCAAGGGGAGTCCTGTTTAGAACCTATTAAACCCTAAACACGGTTTAGGGGGAACCGTGTACTAATTATTAAGGCCCCTATACACTAAATCCTTATAGTCGCCCTTTAAGTAGCCCTTCTAGACCCCTTTTAGAGGAACCCCTGTAAGAGGCTCTGAGTCCACGATTGCGTAGTTGTTAGACCCTGAGCCGGAAAGGCAGAGTGGGCTCTCCTTGTGCAGGCAAGTGCCGGGTTTCTGAAGGGTTTAGGGGTCAGGGCTTCTTGATTGTTTAGGGCTTAGGGTTTCTTACAGGCTTGGGGCATATAAGGATGCTTAAAGGCTTAAGGCTTAGTGTGTAAGTAGGTGTTTCTCAAGGTAGGGTTCAGTTCCGGGCTTCTGAAGGGGTTTAGAGCCAGAGTTTAAGTCGGAGTTTATTGAATTCAGGGTTCAAGGTTTAGGGTTGTATAAACCTGCATCAACGTTTCTTAGGTTCTTTTGAACATTCTACCGGTGTTTACAATTTGACGGCGTTTTGGGAGGCCTTGAAAAGGGTTATTCTTGCCACTTGGGGTCTCCTTGTGGTCACGGTCATGTTTAAAGGTCCGCCATTGCCCGATGCTCCCGAATGTTGTTCGTTATCAAAGGTTCAGATTACAGGGTGGGTATCAGGGCTGCTGTAGGGCCTAGAGCATTACCGTGGTTGTTGGTTGAGTGGAAAGCGCTGGGCAGGAGAGAAGGAGGAACACTTTTTTATGCTGCGGGCTTCAGGGTTGTAGGGTTTTCTGGGTGCGGGGTGTGTGCCCTAAACCCTGAACTCCTAAACCCTACCATACCTAGCCTATAGTCTCCATTGTAGTTCCTTTTTTGGTTAACCAAAATCTCTAGTATAGGGTCCTAACCATAAAACTGGTTAACCAAAAAAGGGCACTACAATGGAGACTATAGGAAGTAGCATTGCCGATGGGAGATATTTGTTTTACATCCCTGTGAAGTGCAAGGACACGCATGCCATCTCCCTGCTCCTTCTGTATGCCGCCCAACCTTAAGGACGCAATGAACCTTCAAAGGGTTTAAGGTTCACATACCATATAGGGATTCATAGTATATGGGTATAGGGCCCCTACTTTTAAGGGTCATTTGGTCCTTCAGGAAGTATCGAAAGTAAACGGTAAACTCCAACCTGTGCTAAGACACCTCGGTCGGATCCCGGCTTAGGAACGAAACGCCCGAAAGACTCGACAGTTCATGATATAGGCTGGGCCTCTCTCGAAACCGTAACAGTAAGGGCTAAGTGTTTTTGAACTCTTACATACTCTTTAAAACACGCCAAAAGTGGCTATATCAACACAAACCCACAAGCACAAGCCCGTCTTTTTCCGTGAGTGATGAAACTGGGGCCAGGACTTGAAGCCTACATCAAAAGCCCAAAACCCTAAACCCATGACATCAAAACCACTAAACCTTGAAACCCTATCAACCCTAAGCCCCTAAACCCTTAAACCCTCTCAGCCCTAAACCTCTAAGCCCTTAAACCCTATAAACCCTAAACCCCTAAGCCCTAAACTTCTCGGTCCATGACCTGTGGCCGAAGCACAAACTCTTATCCTTCAGGACGCAGACGTCGGCGCCGAGCCCCCTGAAAGTGCGGTTGAGATGAGAAGTGTTTGGGGACAGGCGGGACGATCTTTCAGAATGTAGTGCCCCAGGGCTTAGGTTTCGGGGTTTTGGGGGTTTGGAGGTTTGAGGGCATGAGGGTTTTAAGGGTTGCTTGGGGGTGAGTGTTTAGGCGTTGGTAATATTCAGTTCCCCACTGACCCACGGTGGGTTGTTTCTTTAGGCTGTCCCGAGGCATTGTCTAGGACGCTTTTTCTTGAGATATGCTTAAGTATTCTTGGTCTTCGAAGCATTGAGAGGGTCAGCGTGCACAGTCCTGTTATTCGTGATTCCAGGGGTGGCGCCCGTGACTGTACCAAATTGTGACTATGGGTTCTGGACGCCTGCGTTCGTCGCGGACTCTCCCAGTGACGGAATGAGGGACGTAAGGCCAGGGGCTGTAGGTTATAAGCAGAGTTATAAGTACCCTAAATGGAGTTTCCCCAATTATAACCCTACTTATAAACGACTTACAAAGTCCCCTGCCCGTTGTTGCCTTTCAAGCTGCGAGTTGGAAACAAATGAGATACACCAATTGAGAAGGGGTAGGGTAGCACCGCCCTGCTGCACGCACGATGTGCGTGTCTTGGTCGGTATTGACGATCTACTGCCGCCGTAAGGGCGGCACCCTTGGGTTCTTCGTCAAAGCCCTTCGGCTGTGGCTGGCGCACTTCGTCTATGCGATTAGCCGCTCTGCCTCAGGAGCTTCGGCATCGGTGACACGGTACAGGAGCTGCACGTCTTCAGAGGCTTAAGACAGCGGACGCAGGCATACCTAATCGGAAGAAGATAACAGACATCAGACGGCATTTTGTAGTTATATAATCGTATGTGCATATAACGGTACTGTATTCTATAGAACACATAGTTGCTACTTTACATTATGCAGCAGCGAACACATCGCAGACTTCAGGTGCCCAGTCAGATCTTATCACATGGCGGCTGAGAGCCTTCCTAAGAGTCACTCACCTGGAGATCCCACAGCTCTGGGCTCAGAGGTTTGGGTCTAGAGCTTATAGGGTTTGGAGTCTTGGGCTGAATATAGTAAACCCCATAAAGTTGGAAACCCGATTAAGGCCAAATAGTGCCTGGATTCCCTTTGCATTGCTCTTAAGGACTGAGGCTATTGGGTTTCCAACTTTGGGGCTTCTGCTGTAATTCCCAATGGTATTGTTTAGGGCTCTTCATTGTATCGGTTCCTCACGATCATATACCACTAACGGCCATTTTGATTCAGGCCCCTAAGCTCTTTGGGCAATGGTATACTATTGCTAGGGTGTTTGCCAGTTAAGGGTTTAGGGCTTGAGTAATTCCTCACGTTCGTATGCTCGTATTATACTAAAACTAAGCCCTAGAACCTCACCCCTAAGCCTTAAATCCCAAACCTGTAATCCTAGCACCCAACCTACCTAGCGATCAGCTATCTGGCAATCGGTCGGTCTATCTATCTAGCGACCTATGTATCTATTTATCTACCTATCTATCCATCTGGCTATCTATCGATCTATCAACCTACCTATCTACCCGTCTGTCTACCTAGGGTTTCGGGGTTTGAGGCATTGGGACTCTGGAGGGATGGCTCTGGGTTCAGGAGCCTTCAAAAGTGTCGGGGTGTACAATCCAATAATGAGGCCTTAAGCTCCTTTAAAAGGACCGCTTAAAGGGGTCTATAGGGGAGCTATAGTAGGGTTCTATAATATAGGGGCCTTGACAATAGAATAGGGTTTTGGGGCTCACTATACTATAAGTGTAATAAGAAACCCCCTAAAACAGTAGAGGAAAGTATATAGGCCCTGTAATTGTCAAATTTGTCCCTTTTTGTGTCCTTATCACCTAATATTTAGGGTGCCCAAAAAGGTACCATATTGTTGACAACTACCCATGTATGTGTGCAGAAAACATGTCCATGATGGATGTGCAGATGCAGCTTGGAGGTATCGACCGTTCCATAAATGCCCTGAATGAAGATGCAACGCGGCTATCTAAGCTTCTAGTCTGTCACAGGATCCCTCCAAACGGACCCTCTCCGATCATTCAGGCTCATAAACACATGGCATTTTGTTGATGCACATACTTCGGGGTCTTTGCTTTGAGGGCCCGGGGTTCGAGGGTTCGGCATGGATCGCTTTATTCATGCAGGTTGAGATACCTGGCAGCCGAAGTGGCCGCGGGACAGGCGCGCGCATTCTCTGTGAAGAATCTGCAATGCTTGGCACAGCTATACCTTACCAGTGACATGATGTTGATCCCATGAATAACCCGCCCGTGCGGTGGTGTGTATGTGTCCGAACACTTTGGGGTCCCGCTTTTCGTTCTGATGACGGGATTGGTGTATCAGGCCTCCCTCACAGTTGCGGGCTACATGGGCCAAACGTAAGAGACTGACATCTTGGCGAAACTTGAACTTCTGAACGATAGGTTGCATGCATGTATAGATGTAGAGATTTATGTACATATCGGTGATTGCATCCTACTGGTACTCCAGGCAAGGGATGTTCTTACTCAGGGGTCTACACTAGATTGTACCACATTATTATATCCGTACGAAAACTCTACCTGCCCTCCCCTAAAATACAGTAAACCCTAATCCCCTAAAACACAGTAAACCCGAATCCCCACTTCCCTATAAAGCCCTCATAGAGCAGACCCAGAGATTCCAAAACCCCTTTGGCAAGGATTGTTCTGAACTCTCAAAACCTAGACCTTGCTAAAGGTTTCTGGTAGGATCGAATGCTAGGTCTCATACAAAATCCTACCGGAAAACTGTAAGGCATAGTAGCTTGAGGCGCACCTTAACAGAATCTAAGCCTGGGATTCTTCTGGTTGGCTTTTAGGACTTTAACTTCTTGGGTTTCTATACGAACTATGGTGGAGGCTAAATGTTTAACTTTTAGGAGAGGTTCAGAAGTCGGCCAAGATAGGGGCCCAACAAATTATCAAAACTATTTTATTGTTTTTTGGAGGGGCGGAGGGGTCCTTTAAAGGGCTCTATTACGGGATCTATAGTAGGGTTCTATCATGTACATATGACATAGGGGCCTAAAGAGTTACCAATACTATGTTGTTAAAGTTCCCCAAACCCGGGACCGTCCTGGTCCCAAACTTCCAAAGCCTAAACCATGATCGGTTGAAGGCTTCGGCTACACCAATCCTGAATCACCAAGGAAGACCCTTAAAAGTGGTGGGCCCTTTTTGCCCATATACGATGACTCCCAATATGGTATATGAACCTTAAACCCTTTTAGGGTTCAATTTTCGTCCGTAAGGATGAATGAAGAATCCCTCTGTAAGTCTCTGGGGGATCTTAAGCCAATGACAGGCGCCGGGCGGGCGATGTTGAAGAAGTCGAAGGCTGATCTCGTGTTGCTGCGATTCAGTTTTATAGGAAGGTTTCCCTTAACAGGCTCTAAAAGGGATCTATAGTAAGCTTCTGTAATATAGAGACCTTAAGAGTTCGAATAGGGTTTTGAAGCCCATTATACTTAGGGTTTAGGGGTGAGGCTTTCAATTTAGGGTTTTGTGTGTTACCATTGGGGTGACGGGTCCGGAATTTATAATGCGGTTTCACGTTCAGGGCCTATGGTACATGTGTGTGCAAGCGGTCAGGGTTTGGGGTTTCTGCAAGAGTCCTTGAGATTTTTCAAGGGTTCAAGGATCCAAAGATACTCAGCTACTGCTACAACCCAAGCATGTTTTTTGAGGGAGTGGGTTGAAGTTTGAGGGGTCCAGGGTTTTGGGCTTGGGGGTTGAGGTGTGAACCTCAAACCGCGAGCCGTAACTCACACGGCTTAGGATCTACTTTTTGGGGTTCTCCCAGTGACCTTGGCCTTTAGACCGCTTTCAGAAGCCCTGCAGAAACGACTCGGGTGGTTGTCAAAAGTAGGGTCCCTTTTTGGGTACCCTGAGTAATAGGAGGCGTGCTATAATGGGGACCCAAAAAGGGACCATAATTTTGACAACCACCCACTCAAATCTTTCAGGCACCCTTCTTTCAGAGTTCCGGCTTCGGCATGGCCGTTGCCACAGCGGTGCTTGCCGGCGACCCCAGACAGGGTTAGCAGGGCTGCAAGAAAGGGTATTCCGGTATCTCTGTCTCATCATATGCAAGGGGCTGCAAGGGATATTTTAGAGGTTACTAGATCTGCGGCTGAAGGATTGCTGTAAGCTTTTGTCGTTGTGAATGTGTTGGCCATGAGTGGTTGATGGTTGGTTGTTGGAGCTTTGTAGCTGGTGTGGGTCGAGATGAGTTTGTAGAGGCAAGTGAGCCTGTCTTTGGCGCTTTGTACGTGCTGTGCACATTATAGTTATTACAGGGGACGGAAGAACTAATAATGAAGTGGTTGGCAGCATGACAGTAGAGTTGTTGTTTCGTCGAAGCGGGTTCAGGTTTGTTTTCGTGGTTCGCCATTATCGGTGTCATTTTTTGTCGTCCTAGGTTCCTTATAAATAAAGTTACCCAACACCAACAAGGGAGCCCTTTTTATTCCTAGGTTACTGGGCATGCTAGCTTAAATCATTACCCATACTACTGGCGGTTCCTTCTTAATTATACGTAGTGCAATCGGCCCCTAAACCCTATTTTAATTATTCAAGGCCCTTGTATTAGCACGGGCCGATGGGGTGAGGACCATTTGTTCTGTCTTAATGCTTTGTACAGGGGGGTCAAACTTATGGATGTTTTTACTTACTTCTAACGCTGAATAACCTGCCCTTTTTAGGGTTCCTTGGTATGGTTTCCCCCCAAAAAAAAACAAGGCAGGTTTTTCCGGCTTAAGGTAGGTCTGGTATACTAGGGGCCTTAATCATCACCTACACTATTTTGGGGGTTCCTTCTTATAATTATAGTATGCTGGACTTCAAAACCCTATTCGAACTATAAAGGTCCCTATATTACAGAACCTTACTATGGATCGGACCCCTTTTAAATTAACAGGAGCCCTATTCGAACTATTAAGGCCCCTATATTATAGTACCCTTATAGATCCCTTCAAGGGAACCCTTATAGTACCCCTTATGGTAGCGCCTATAGGCCCCCCTTGAAAAGGAACCCCTATGTTAGCCTATATTATGCAGTCCTGAAGGGCCAAATGACCCTTAAAAGTAGGGGCCCTACACCCATATACTATGAATCCTCATATGGTATATGAACCTTAAACCCTTTTAGCGTTCATTTCGTCCTCAAGGGTGTTGTCGTTCCTCTTGGGCTTGGCGGCTTAGGCCTTCTTTTCTGGTGGGGGCCTGTTTTGTTTCGGCCTCTGCTCCAAACCCTAAATCCTAAACCCCAAAGCCCCTATAAACCTTAAACCCTTAAAGCCCTAAACCCCTAAACCCTTAACGTCTGTACACCCTATCAGACCCAAGTTCTCACTTGTAGTTGTTTTGTAGCCATGCTAGAAGCCCCCAAAACCCCATAAAGCTCAACCCGCACAAGAGCGTTTCCGAGTTTATATACGGTCGGAATACTTAGTACCGATATTCCTCTCTGCACCACATACATATACATGTATACATATATATATATACATATATATATATACATATATATGCATATGTGTATCAATGTATGTTTACACATCTACATATATAAGTAGAATATAATGTACCTTGAAGTTTGTGTTGATTCCATGTTTAATTGTTTGTGGTTGTGTTGGGTGTATGTAGAGTCTTGGAGTATCATATGTTGTGCATTATTGCTGATCCCTAGCATGTGTTGTACGTTATTGTGGATCCCTAGCATAGAGTACTGTTCTTCTCAAGTTCAGTGTCGAGGCATTCCGTATATGAAGTGGGCTCATAACTGGGTTTTTGTTCAGGAGCCGAATTTGAGTTAGCGTAATGGGGATCTACTGCAAGTCATATTGTATCTTTACTTATGATGGTGCCTTGAAGAAGTTCCTGAACAAGAACCCGGTTTGGGGTTTGGGCCTCGGCAAACGCTGCAACTCAAACCGCTAGAGCCTTCGAGCTTCATAGATGCCTTTTGTTACGAAGATGTTCATGCCTTGGGGCCTGATAAACTAGGTGGCAATTTGGAAACTTTTTAATTTCCCTTATGGTTCCGAAAGAGGTACCTATTCATAAATACGTTTCAGAGCCCCAAAACTTGTGTAGAAGCGACCCACCCCGAAATCTCAGGCCATTTACCAAGCCTACTATAGCATAGAACCTTCATAGAACCGTTGTAGTAGCCCTAGATATGCGCTATAACCCTTCAGGAAACCATTAAAATTTAAATACTTATCAAGGCCTTTGTATTGCCCGCAAATTTGATTTCGGCCTAGAAGATGGTAGGATTATATAAACACCAACGGGTTAAAGGTTAGGTTTGCCTCAAGAGAAGGTTCGAGGGTTCTTGTTGCAAATTAACAAGTCCTGGCTCGAAACAGGCCCTTGACGAGGCTTCTTTCAAGTTGATCCGTCCGGAATAGAAGGGCCTAAAGAATTACCAATACTATTGCAGGGGTTCCTTATTATGGTTATAGTACAATATACACCCGAACCCGATTCTAACCATTAAGGCCCCTATATTATATTTGTATTTACTCACAAGATCTCACCCATCCACCCTGTGTAAACCCGATGCCGCTCAGTGGGGGCATGAGAACTCAGTTAGTCAATATCTTAAGTGTTAAGATCCCTTCATATACAAAAACAGGCCCCCTTGTCGGCGGAGTGTCGTAATTGAACCAATAATTACCTCAACTATTCGGGGTTCCTTTTCTCATATTCTCGCATAATGGGCCCGCAAAATCCTATTCTAATTGTTATGGCGTAAGATCCCCCTTGACGCCGCTTTTCTCCGCACGCGCCATGCTTGGATGATCTTGGATGACAGCATGTCGCCGCAAGTAGCTGCATCATGTCACGGCTTGGAGTAAATGAGTGTCAGCAGTAGCGGTGTCATCAACTGCAGAGCACGGATGAGAGTCATATCTAATTGGGTTGGTACGAGCACATTTAATTTGTCTAGCACACGAAATGAGAGCAAAGTTCAAAATCTGCCGTGTGGACGGACATTGCATTCAACAGTTTCTCCCTAGAGGCTTGGTTCTGATCAGGTCGTGTGGACGGACATTGCATTCAACAGTTTCTCCCTAGAGGCTTGGTTCTGATCAGGTCAGTACCGAGATGCTCTAGGTAATCGAGTAAATAAACTCGTGTGGCCATTCTGACAGGGCATCATGTCAAGGGTTTCAGGACAGGGGATCGACGGTGTCAGGGCTTCATGATGTCATGGTTTATTTTTTAGGAACGGCTTGGCGAACGCAGACTATAGCATCCTTTAAGTCGCCAACTTATCCACCATACACGTTGCGTACATCCTGACACTTCCCGGCTCCCAAATTCAGGTGGCCCGTGCATGGAAGGGCTGCAAAGCAGCAGCAGCGACAACAAAATTATAATTTTCAGGACTGTTGTATTTTATGCTGCATAGCCGAGCACCAGGTACTTAGTTCCATGTATGGTAGGTCCAAAGTCCCAAAACTCCGGAAATTTGATTCCACCTGAACGTTTCTTCATGGTTTCGGTTCAAATTTGAGGCATGTCTGCAAGCAGGTTTCACCAATGCGTGATGCACCGAAAAGCCTTACAGCTCTGACCGTTAAACTTGAAAACTCTCAGGCCCTGACTTGCTTTCTTTTGTCAGGCATGTATCAGGAACGAAACTGTGTGGGCATCATGCCGTTGTGCCTGGTAAAGCTCTTAAGGTTTCAGGTTCAGGGTTTCGGGCTTAAGGATATCAAGTGTTAATCAGGCCCCCAGGTCAAGATTTCAGCCCGATCGTGTTGCGACATCCAAAACTGAAAAGCTCGTTAACATGAAACCTGCCATCCTTCATACAATTCGCAAGTCTTGAAGAGGTATTGGCACCATAAGCTGTCGTCCGTGTACATACGAAGTGTTGCACGTGCGAGCGATCTGCGCAAACGCAACGCAGGATTTCCTGATGGACAACATCTTGTATCAGCTGTTTTAAATCATGCTAATACAGTATTGCAGCATGTCACCCCGCACGAATACTTCCAAAGCTGTACCATGAGTGACTGCCGAGGCTCTTCCGCTGGCATTGCCATTGATTCTTGCCCAGAAACCGTAAGGGTCCAAAGTATTGCTCGGGATACAGGGAGTAGAAATCAGTCATCATGTATGTCATACATATTTTGATTATGTCGTGGAATACGTGAGTTCTACCTGGACCCTTCGGGAAGCTGCCGCAAGTCTCTGGGGTGAGTGATGCACAGTTTGGGCCCGCAGGGCCTCCTTGAAGGTTGTTCTTGCAGCTTAGTATCTAGGTTTAGGATAACCCAAAACATGCAGTTTTAGGTATCGTCCGTTGTCAAGTTCAGGCAGGAAGGTGTTTGGCATAGGCGTCGCACAAATTCCAGCAGTAGAATAGGAGGTGGCAGTTTTCCGTCTGTGCCGTCGGGAAAAGAAGCTCGCACAAATCGATGTAAAGTCCGCTTAGGGTTTAGGGGTTTAGGGGTGTTCTGTTTTTCGTTATGGCACCGCGCTGCATCATTCTAGAGTTTGATGCGTGAGGACCTCACCGGAGATTGGCTAAAATCAGATAGTAAGGTGTAGGGTTTAATTTCGGTGCTTTGGCAGATACTTTAAGACAAAATCTCACTGTCTAAGATTCCAAGAGCAGCGTCCTTTAATTACTGCTGAAACCTAAAATTCCAAAGTCCTAAAGCCTGTCAGCCGATGCTCACGTTAGTTTTCTGGCCGTTTTGGTCGAACATGAAGCCCGCGCCTGCAAACAAACTAAACCCTAAAGATTTGAACCTCTTTAGATCCCAAACCCCAAACCCCTAAACCATGTAATTACCCTACCCCACAAGCACTGGCCCTATAAACCCTTTGAGCTCTTTACTAAAATAGATCCCAAACCCTAAACCCTTAAACCATGACCCCCACTGAGTAGACGCATACTAAGGAAACCCGGTTTTAGGGTCTGTATGGCATAGGGCCTTTGGGTTTGGGGCTTAGGGTGGCCCTTCCTATAGATCCCTTTAAGGACCCGCCTTTAAAGAACCCTTCCTATAGATTCCTTTATGGAGCCCTTTTAGGGACCCTTTTAGGGACCGCTTAGTTAAAGGATCCTGGGGACCCCCACAACATCGGACCCCATCTTCGACAGCGCTCGCAGGAGAAAGCAAGTGCACTTGGAGCCGATCAGAGCCTATCGCCCGATCTGAACCACAAAAGCCCCCAAGAAGAGCACTGGCCCTATAAACCCTATAAGCTCTTTTACTAAAATAACCCAAAGGGTCCAAGTAGTCCTTATGTATGGCTTTTGGTACCTAAAAAGGCCCTAAAGTACTATAACAGGGACTACCTGGACCCTCTGGGAGCCTTGTAATCTCCTATGAACTCGCATTACAAGAGCTGAGCCCTGCTGCAAAGCGGTCGATGGTGTCGCACGCAGGTGTCACCAAGAAGCAGGGAGAAGGTGTGGCTCATGTTTAGGGTTTAGGGCTCAGGGTTTAGAGTTTATTAGGGAATAGGGCTCAGGGTTTAGAGTTTATTATGGTTTAGGGTTCAGGGTTTAGGATTTAGAGTTTAGGGTTTTGGGTTTAGGGTCGGTGTGGCTCAGTTCTTGAGAGACTCCCAAACCCTTTCGTGACAAGACGTGCCTTAAGCTAATATGGCCGTTTCCGACAATAGGGAACCCAAATAAAGCACCCCAAATAGTAGGATTCTTATTTTAAGGACCCCAAAATAAGGTACCCCGAATTTCGGAAACTCCCATATAGGGATCTTGAACGCGTGATTTGCATCGTACGAACCTGAAGGACCAAATGACCCTTAAAAGTTGGGGCCCTATACCCATATACTATGAATACCTATATGGTATATGAACCTTAAACCCTTTTGGGGTTCATTTCGTCCTTAAGGAAGTAATTGAAGGAGATGTGGAGTCTCTGGGTTCAACATCACTGGTAATTTACGGGTTCCTTAACTGGGATGCCAAGTAGTACCCTTATTACCTGTTTGTAGTCCTAGGTTCCTTATAAAGTTACCCAATACCAACAAGGAAGCCCCTTTTATATTGGGCATCCTAGTTAAGGGGTTTAGAAGGAGCTTGTTCGGGATTGTAGATTGGTTTCAAGGGGTTAGAGTGCTGAGAGAACAGGATTTCATGGGGTATCAGGCCTTAAACCTTAAACTTAAACCCTAAACCCTAAACCCTGAACCCTAAAACTTAAGCCCTAAACCTTCAACCCTCAACCTAAACCTTGAACCCTAACCCTCAAACCCTAACCCGTGAACCCTATAAACCCTAACCCCAAATCCTAAACCGTAGCACTCTCAGCCTTCTGGGCTGGAAGTAATTCTGTAGCGAGGGTGGGCTTCATCGTCAAAGTCCGTCAAAGTTGGCAGATATTAGGTTTAGGGTTTAGGGTTTCGGGTGTTTCTTACCTTTGGTTGGTAGGGAGTGGAGGAACGGGGTACAACTATAACTACTATTACTACCATTCTTCCATTCCCTACTAAGACAGGGTAAGATATGAGCAAGAGGACCCATATGGGAGTTTGCGAAGATGAGGGAGTAGTACCTCATTCTGGGAATCCTTATAATTGGGATCCTACTATTTTAGGGTACTATATTAGGGTCCCCTACACAACCATTCTGCAATTAGGTGACGAGAGGCCATCCTGATAATGGTTTTGGGTAGTGTATGTGGGCCCTCTTGGGTAGCATCTTCTCATTCTCGCCGCTAAAGATGCCGGAGGTCAGAGACAACTTTCGTGGGTCAGGGCTTGAGGGTTTAGGTTCCATGCAGGGCTTATGGCTGGTTTGCGTTTGGGGTTTTAGGGCCCTACTTCCCAAACTTTAACCTTCCGAATCGCATATCCTAATACTCGACCTTTGCCAACCGTTATCATAAGAAGACACTTGCCATGTGGGTTCTTTTCAAAATGATGGTCCTTTTTTGGGTCCTTAATATAGTACGGCACCTGATATTTAGGGTACCCCGAAAGGAACCATAATTTTGACAACTACCCATGTACCTTCCGAATCGTACAACTCCAGACACCGCAAGTTCCCTCGTTTCTGGGCCCATTTTGCAGGGATGCCATATTATAGACGTCTGATCGGCCCACATGCCTTCGCAAAAGGGCCGCTGATTCAGCTGTCATGAGTTTGCATCAGTCACTTGACCTACTAGAACCTGGATCTACGCCCTTGCTATATACAGGGACCCGACAGAAAAAAGTAGGTTCTCGCGGGTTAGGGTCTTCTTACAGGATGCTACAGTTTCTTCCTCTTCAGGCTGAAACCTTGCTGCCGTTGATTGGCAATCTGAAGAAGCTCGAATCGGACCAACAGGACGAAAGTTGCCGGTGCTGGGTGTGGTTTAGGGTTTAGGGGGTTCGGGGCTACGGTTTAGGGTTGAGGGGCCAGGCTTTATGATCCAGTATCCCTTTTGTATCGGGGATATAACTTCGGCCCGAACCCTAAACCTTGCACCCCTACGCCTTGAAGTCTGAACTCCTGAACCCTTGTATCCCTCAATGCCGAATCGCAAACAGCAACTGCCTGAATCGGAAACGAAACCTTGAGCCCTAAACCCTGAAGCCTCAAACACCAGCAGCAGCTCATCCCCCAAAACGCCCCTGAACCCTAATCCCTCCACCCCCTATACCCTGAGCGTTAAATCACCACAGCCGCTACCCAAACTACACCCTAGACCGTACAACCCGGGTTAAAAGCCCAAAATTCGTCAGCTCCTTTCTTTCTTTCTGGGTGAGCATGGGTCCAGGGGACGCGCTCCTCGCAATGAATTCGGAAGTGAAACAGGTGAAATGGGGAGTCGGTGCATAAGCTCAATCCAAAGGAGAGCGAATGTACCCTGACTCGACCCGGAAACCGCAAGACAGAAGCCACTCAGGGACCGGGGCAAGGCACTCTGAGGCAAGGGATGAGAGGCGGAAGGCGACAGGATGTGACGTGGATTGCTGCAGGGCAGCGCCAACGGAGTCACAAGCGGCTTCCAGCCAGTCTGCTTGCCGTCTGGCGGCTGCCAACGGCACACTAGCCCTGAAGGGGTGGACAAAGTCTCGAAGCGGAGGGTCACTGATCGTGACTGTGCAAACATGCCCGGTAAGAACGAAGCCGATCTTGCCAGGTCCGGCCGTAGGCAAAGGCGGGCATGCCACAGCTGGCATGGGGGGATGCTTCGGAGCCCGGAAGTCATCACACCAGAGTTCGGGATCGAGAAGCAAGCGGACATCCGCTGCGAGAGTGGCAACACAGTCAGGGTCCTGAAAGGGACCTGGAGATTTTTGCCACTCGTCAAGGGTATTGCGCAGGACATCAAGGGGCTCAATGTATTCAACAACATGACCCCAAACCAGCTCTTGTGTGGGCGAATCTAAGCCTCGCAGGTCAGCTAGCAAACCCGGGTGGGCAAAGGCCGGATCGAGCTCAAGTGAGAAGTGGTCCCGTTCGCCTTGGGTGCAGACAGGCGGCGCTTCAGGGTGTACAGCAGGGGAAACAGAGGAGGCGGGACGAAAAGCCCCCCATCCACGCCTGCACTTGGCCGATGCCCCGATGTGCCGTTTAAGCCGCCCAATGTTGGCGTAGAGACGCCCACAGGCCTTGCACAAAGGCTGTGCGCAGCCAGCAGCAAGAAGGGTAGAAGGTGCACGATAAGCGTGCAAGCGCGCCGCATGGCAAGCCCAAGCAGTTCGACTAGGAAAGGCAATACGGCATGGCAGGCACGCCTCTTGATAGCGGAGCGTGGAGTCAGATGGGGGTTGAGCACAACCCGCAAGCTGTTCCAAAGTGCGCCTAACAGCTTGCAATGCAGCGAAACAAGACGTCCTAACTACCTCAAGACCCCTAGCCCGCTTAATGAGAGCCTTGAAGACGTGCGGGCGCTGCTTAAGCAGAAGTTCCCACTCAGGCCAGGTCGACTCGGGGTCACCGAGGGGGGATGTGGCACACACCCAACGGTAAACCCAGAGTAGGGCTTCGCGGACATGCGCAACATACGGCGGGTCGCGCCGTATGAGGGCCCATAGCGGCGCAGGTGCCGCATTAACAAGCTGCAGTATGTAGCGCGCACGCTCAGTCAGAAGCAACACCTCAGGAGGCGGTTGACCAATCAGCGCACAAATTGTGGCATGTGAGAGGTGTTGGTCACCCCCATGCGGAATGGCAAGCGTGTGGCGGTAAAGGGCAATGACCGTCCTGAAAAAGAAAGCGTGCTCTCCTTTGCTAAGAGCAGGCCAAGCGCCGGAAGCAAAAAGCAAGCGGGTCATGACGTGCGTGGAGAGAAGGAGCCCGCGCCGCTTGAGCGCGATCCGCCCGGAGCGGAAGACTCTGGTGCGTCCCTGCTGGTAGGCCGCCCAGGCTTGCGAGGCCCTGTGCCGGAGCTCCGCAATGAGAGAAACAGCTGACGTGATCTTGACCCCTAAGTGGCGGTAGGAAGTGACAAGTGGGAGCTCGGCAGCTCCCTGTTCCTCACGCAAAACCGGTAGCACAGGCTTAGAGCTGAAGAGAGCGCGTCGCGTTTTGCGGGCGCCAGGGCCCCGCGGAACAATAATCGCAGCGGTCTTCGTAGGGCCAAAACTAAGCTCATACCCGTGGGCATAAAAGGCATCGGCAAGGAGCCCACACTCGAAGGCGGCGGCGAAAGCCGCATTGCTCGCCTCAGGAGCGATGATGCACTTTGCAAGGTCGTCAGCCCAGATCACATCACTGAGCCTGGTGGAGACCCGCCATGCAGAGGGATCGGCAGATGGCGGGGAGAAATCACACAGGCCGTCCCACCATATCTCAGGCGTGTGGTCAATGTGCGGGTGTGACGCTGCTGGGCAAGAGCGCGCGTCGTCCCGCCACCGCAGCATGCGAGGGATGGTAACACCGAAAAACAAGTCAGCAAAGCTCGAGCCAGGACGCGAGCCCTGACGAGTTACGATCGGCTGGTGGTCACCGGCTAGGCACAGCCAGGTGTTGCTGTTCAGTTCGGCCGTGAGAGCTTCGACCCAAGGAGGGGCCTGGGCCTGTGCCATGGCAGAAGGCTGCCGGAGGGCCTCCGCGAGATGATCGCGGTCGGGACTAGAGAGTGGGCTCCCGACAGGATCTGGAGTCTTACGGGCAGTGAGGGCCCTGACGGCAGAATAATAGGCAGATGCAACGTCGGTGAAGAGAACAATGCTAGTCTTACCGGCACATGCACAGAACCTGGTAAAGGCACGGGTGAGGTGGGAGCCCAAAACGACAGATGTCGCCTTGAGGCCGCCTAGCTGTGCCGGTGCAGCATTGCTCCTGAAGACCTCATAGAGACCAGGGCGGAAAGCTTTGTGAAGGAACTTGGCCAAAGTCGGGAGGAGCATGATGGCGCGGTAGCTGGCGCACTGAGAAGTGTCACCCTTGCCCTTGTAAAGCCGGCTAAGGGTTCCACCTTTGAAGCCTATAGGCTCTTCGCAAGTAAAGCCTATCTTGACGAGGAGAGGCATAAGCAGTCGCACCAGGGCTTGGGGGGAGGCATGGCCAACCTCAGCCGGAAGGCCATCAGGCCCGGCCGCCTTACCTTTTTGCGAGGAGGCGATGACCTGCAGCAGAACATCAGGCGAGGGCATGTCGCTGAGAAGCGGGGGGCCAACAGGGCCAGCCTCCGCTACAGGTAGAACGGCGAGCTCGTGTGGCGAGGCCTCGAAACCATCTTCCTGGTCTCGGAAATGCTCGCGCCATCGGTGGACGACCTCATCGGGTGTTCGGCAAAGGCTCCCATCGGCCTTCTGGAGCATGGGTAAGACTTCTGGGCGGAAAGGCTTACGACGTCGGAGGCCCATCAGACGATGGACTGCCTTACTGGCGTGGGGTGCGTCTCGTTGGACCTCGTCAGCGAGATCGCTGAAGTATGTGGCCCGGTCCTGCTTGCAGGCTGCCTTGAGTCTGCGTGATGCTTCTCCAAGATGATGGCTCTGCTGGGCCCCCGCTCGATGAGCCTCCCGAGTCCAGGCGGAGTCAAGCATACGCATGAGGATGCGCCCGTCAGCGCCAGCCCATGCCTGGAAGGCGGCAGCGAGGAAATGAAAATTCAGAGCGCATTTGATGCGCGTACAAGATTTCCTTAGCCTGGCGACCTCACTGTGCAGGGCCCAGGTGGAGTCAGAGAGGTAAGGCCTATGCCGTCTGCCTGACTGAAGAGGGAAAGCAGTAGCTAGGGCATCTTGAAGATAACTCACAAGAGTCGCGGCATGTGCATGCGGACTGGCAGACCATGGAATCTGCGGGGCACGCTGCAAAATGCCTTCGACGGCCTCCCGCCCCTTGGGCGTAAGCATAGCCCGTCCATCGAACCGGCGTTTACTGCGGTGGCTGGGGTTGCCAGAAAGGTTGATGGGAAGGTCAAGCTGACAGCATGTGGCAACATGGTCGATGGAAGTCTGCCCAGCATGCAAGGTGGAATCGGTCCACGTGCTGATGTTCCCACTTTTCCAGGCATCTGGACATGCAATAAAGTCTATTCTCGACATAGCCCCATTCCTTTTCTGCATATATGTGCCGGATGGGCCACTATGGCAAAAGGAAAAGGTACACGGCAACCAAAGCTGTTGCGCAGCAAGGAATGACGCCAGCATAGCGCCTGACTCATCCTGTTGGTCCGGGTCATGATCGCCAATGGCCGCAGTGGGCACGGAGCCAACAGAAGCGTTCATGTCTCCACCGAACAAGATCGGGGATGACTGCGCATGCTTAACACAGAGGCGATGGGTTTCCTTCCACCATTCCTCGATGGCACTGACTTCGCATGCACGGTGCGGGGCGTGCGCTGAAACAATCAACAAGCTGAAGCCGTCCTGCTTGAAAAGGAGCAGCAGGCGACGTGGGTCGCGGTGCGCGACAACACACGCCTCTCTGGTTAGGCGCACACGGCCGGGGCCATGGTTGGAAGAGAAAAGCTGGTGGCCTTCCAAGATCCACACCTCGACACCGAGGGTGCCCCGAGTACCTCCAGAGGCGAAGCGAAGGTAGCCCTGTGAATGCAGGACGCCCTCTTCTGTTCGCGTCTCCTGCAGCATTGCAATGTGGATGCCAGCGTCGCGGAGACTGTTGGCAAGGAGAGTGGGTCTTGCCGGCTGGAAGGCAAGTCCCTCGGCGGCGGGACCCTCTAGCGACTGGCTGTTAAGGGAGAGCACGTTGAAAGAGCAGACTCGCAACGAGAAGTGGCCCCAGCTGCTCTGACCGTCGCTCGTACCTGGAGGGGCTGGGGTGGGCAGAAAAGGAGCGACAAGCTGCAGGGGTTCGAGGCCGAGAGTGTCGCGGCAAGGCTGCAGGCCCTCAGCACACGGGGACGGGTATGAGACATTGCGAGCAAAGCGTGCGATGGCAACAGATGCCCAGCCCAGGGGGGAACCTCCCTGGTGCCACCAAGGCTGGGAGTTGTCAGGTGACCATTCTAACCGCCCGCATGGGCGTCCTTTGGCCGCTGCTCGGGCAAGGCAGTCAGCAAGTTCGTTGCCAAGACACCCCTGGTGGCCTCTAATATGGGCAACCCTTGGACAGAAGTGCGAAAATTCGCGACAAAATAAGCCGAGACTGCGCAGCACAGCCGCAACCCCATCAGGGGCTCCTGCAAAAATGCCCTGAAATACACCGATGGCCGAGGTGCAGTCGGATCTAAGCACAATTTGTGAGTGATGGAACCGAGTGACACTCAGCCAGGCAGCCACAAGGAGGGCGTAGCATTCGGCAATGAAAGCAGAGGGCTTGTCGACGGGAAAGGCCCAATTAGGCACAAGGCCCGAGACTGCGACACATCGCCCAGAGTGGGGCGAGATGAAAACACATGCCCATGTGCAAGTGCTCTCAGGGTTTGGCACTCCGGCATCGAAAGAGCCATCCGTAAAACAGTGCGTGTCGGTGGACAAGAAATCGCAGGGGCGCAACTGGAGTGCGCGGCACTGCTCCAAATCCTTTTGACTGATAGCGAGGAGAATATCCCAGCCGTCCCCAAGGCTGCATTGAGGTAGAAGAAACTGCCTCAGCTGCGCGCAGGAGAAGGGCAAGCGATGTGTTCCCAGAAGGGGCTGATCGTCGTCGTGGAAAGGTAGCATGTCCGGGAGGCTGACTGGAGTCCACGGACATTGCTCGAGTGCACAGTCGAGCTGACCCCACAGGTCGCAGCTTGTCGGAGTCGTGTGGTCGCAGGCGATAGGGAGTGCGCGGCACAAAGACAGGGAGATGCGCAAGGGTGCCTGCATCTTACCCTGGAAGTGTTCAAAACATGCTTCGAGAAGAGTGCTGGCCAGCATAAAAGCCGGGCAACCAGGTTCTCGCGCGGATTCCCAAAGCAGGGTGCTAAGTGTGCCGATAGCAAAACTGGAGCCTGGGATGTCCTTCACGGGCCTGGCACAGGCATAGCAGCCCGGGTTCACAGGGGGGACATGTGTTGGAATGCCGCTACCGGAGGAAACATCGGGCCCAGACTGAGAAGGAAGAGGGGGAGCACGGCACGGTGTAGGGAGGGGCCTGGGAGTCCTCGAAGTCCAGGGCACGGAGACAGGCAGCTCCCCACAGTGACGTGCATTGGTGAAAGAGGGGACCCCAACCAATTCTGGACCTGGTTTAGCCTGCTGACTAAAAAGGCTGCCGGCCAGTTGCATGGCTGTGCTGGGTTGCACGCAGAGGCTGG
Organism: Symbiodinium sp. CCMP2592; assembly: GCA_905221615.1. Classification (NCBI taxonomy): domain Eukaryota; class Dinophyceae; order Suessiales; family Symbiodiniaceae; genus Symbiodinium; species Symbiodinium sp. CCMP2592. The sequence continues at coordinate 1,588,944 of CAJNDT010001001.1, forward strand.
CAAATGCTGCAACAAACTTGAAGCAGGGGGAGAGAGCAAGCCCACTGGGGCGACGGCGTCCCTGGCCAGCAGAAGCAGTGACACAAACAGTGCACACAGCGGCCGGCCGGAAGGGACCACGGGAGGGAAGAGCTGCGGTAACAGAGGTGAGGTCGCTGGCACCCGGACGGAGGGTATCGTGCTTGAAGCCGGCAGAACTCCACATGTGTCGCATAGCTCTGTGCCCTTGGTGGGAAGGGCCTCTTGCAATGGGGGGTGCAGCAGCAGGAACGTGATGGGGATGATGGGCTTCTCCATCTGAGTGTGCTGAAGACTCGTCGTCAAAGGACTGGTCGTCAGCTCCTAACCATGAAAGCCCCTAAACAATATCAAAGCCCTCAACCTAAAACCCGTTACAAAAGCCCTCAAATCACAAGAGTCAGTCCTAATCTAGAAACCCTACACTCTACTCTATAGGTACTCAGCGCCCTTTGGGATTATCGTGGGCCTAAATGACCCTTAAGACTAGCCCATGTACTATGAATCCCTATATGGTATATGAACCTTAAGCCCTTTTAGGGTTCATGTCGTTCTTACCTATAGTCTCCATTGTAGCTCTTTTTCTGGTTAACCAAAATCTTTATTATAGGGTCCTAACCATAAAACTGGTTAGCCAACAAAAGGGACTACAATGGAGACTATCGGTAAGGGTGCCGAGCCCCGAAACAAGGAGCGCCGGGCGGAACTTGCGGCTCTCTTGGCGAAGCAGCCACCCAGGCTCCCCCCAGCATGGGGCTTCCAATTACATATGCTACTCGTTGGTCCAGGGGGTTCCCTAATCATAACTTAGCAGCTGGGTGCATACACTTTACACTTTTTTGGAAAATATTACCCACTATAAAACTGAAAGGGTGCACTTTTGGGGGGCTTATGAACTCAGCAGCTAAGATAATTGTAGAGTAGTATACCACCCCAAAAAATCCTGTTCCTGAACATAACTGTAGTTCTTCATATACACCAAAACCATGTTAGTTCTAAAGGCCCCTTCTTAGACCCCCCAACTAACCTCTAATTTACCCAAATACCCACTATTAAGAGTCATAAGGGCTCCATCAAAGGGCCATAGGGGGTCCTTACAGAACCCTAGACCCTAGACCTTAAACCCTAAACCCTAAACTAAACCCTAAACCCTAATCCATAGAGCGTTAGGTGGCTTTGGGTCTTGGATCTAGGGCTTTAGGGCCGTGGCCGTAGGCTTCAAGTCTCATGGTTGTGGGCTTAAGGGGCTTTGGGGTCTTGGGGTGTAAGGTTCAGGATTTAGGGCTTCAAGTTTCGGAGTCTAGGGTTTAGGTTGTAAGATTTGGGGTTTTGGGTTTAGGTTACAGAGTTTAAATATAGATTTAGGGTTTAGGTTTCAAAGCTTAGAGTCTAGAGTGTTGGTGTCGTGGGTCAGGGCTTGGGGTTGCTTTGCCTTTTAGGGCTTCAGGATTACCTGGCATAGGTTTTTGTTTTCAAGTCCCGCATGCAGGCACCCTACAGGTTACCCTAGGGTTTAAGTTGAGGCTTCAGTGTTCGGGGGTTATATACGGCTTTATGTGTCGGAAGGGCTGAAGGAGTTGAAGGTTTTCGACTTCAACATTTTGGTGCTTAAACCTGTACCGTAGCCTACCAAACCCTACTTGTTTTGTGGGTTCTTATTATGAACCCTGGTATGGGGCTTATAGGGACCCTACAAAAAGTAGGGTTTGGTAGGTTAAGGCAGGGCTTCAGGTGTCGTCGAGGGTTCAGGAGTCTTAGGTGTAAACCTTGAGAAGGGCAGAGGATTCAGATCTTTTGGTGTTCATGTGCGTTGAAAGGGTTCGAAGGGGTTTGTTATGGGTCAACGTGTTTCGGATTCGGAGTATAGGGTACCTATACTATCTTGGGGGTTCCTTATAAGTATAGCATAGTGGGCCGCAAGGCCCTATTCTGATTTTTAAAGGCTCAGATAGAAACTCCTGCGCTTGCAGGGGCGGCCGGTGGCTCCACTCCGTCATCGCCCAACGGCACGCGGCGCGGTGCGGGCACGCCGTGCCAGCGAATGCTTGCTGTCGCCCTCAGCCTCCTTTGAGGCCACCATATCTTGGCCAAGTGCCCTATACTTAAGCCACTGAGTCCGAAGAGAAGCATGCAATCAGGACACCAAGGAGAAGCTTCGCGGGGATGCAATGTTGGCTGCCACGAGCTACCTCAACCAGAAGCCGGTCCTCAAAGACTCTACGGCGAAGGCGGCGCAGTTCAGCCTCGAGAAGACATCACAGCAGAAGAAAGCGTAAAACCGACTAAGACAACTAAACCACAAACCCTAAAAGAGCTAAACTTTAGATTCTCCTCGAGCAAAGCTGACCTGATCGACCAAATTCATTGTCAGGATTCTCAGCAGCCAAGTTATGGCTTCTTAGTTTTTTTGTTTTGGGTAGGTTCTCTTAGAAGCCCCTTTAAACCAAAAAGGGCACCTCTTTTTTCCTAGGTTATTCTTGGCTCTAGAGACTCTAGAGAACATTTTTCCAAGTTCCACGAGTAACGACAAAGCCTTGACCCAACAAGAGATTCCTGCCTGAGACAGTGTATTTGAGGGGAGCCAGTTTCCTGCCTCTAGCCTCTAATCTTCATGACACCCTGAGTCTAATTTCCGTCATCCGCATGCTTGTAACCCTGGTTAAGCCCTATAAACCTCAAACTCCTGCAACCCCAAGCATGCCTTAAGCCCTGTGCCCCTGACCGCCCTCAAATCACAGCATTTGAAGCGATCCTCTGGGGCTTAGCGTACAGGGATTAAGGCTTCGGGTTTACGGTTTAGGGAAACACGGTTTGATGCTTAGGGTCTTAACAGCCCTCCAGACTGACTTGTCACACGGAAGGTCTGAGTGCCGCGGCTTTCGCGACAGAGACTGCTAACCTGGAAAGCCTACCTTACCGTACTTGGAGGTTCATGGGTAGTCATATAAGTAGGGTTATAAGTGGGGGTAAATTCATAATCCATATTAGGGGCGTTATAAGCCCAGTAGGTCTTTGTTATAAAGCCCAAGGGCTCCCGCAAAAAAGTTTGTTTGGTAGGTTAAGGTAGGCCTCCAGCCCTCCTAAACCCTAAAGCCCCTAAACCCCAAACCCCTGGTCTCTAGGCCCTAAAGCCTTACATCACAAACGGCAGCACCAGGAGGATCCAAGGTACCTGTGCATTAGTTCTTAGAGGTATTTTTCGTTTAGCATAGGCGAAGATCATGATTCTGTTAAAGGGGATTTAGATCATCAACCGAAGTGTACCCTTTGAGCTACAGAAAGCCTTTTCTGTGTCTCAGGCCTAGTGAGGCAGAGGAGGCTGAACGCCGGCACCCTCAGCCTCGGCAACCTCCTTAAGGACGAACTGGGCCCTAAAAAAGGTTGAAGGTTCATATACGACATAGGGGTTCATAAGATTCATAGTACAGGGGTATAGGGCCCCTACTTTTGCAGGTTCATATGGGAGTTTCGGTACCTTACTTTGGGGTCCTTTTAAGAAGGATCCTACTAGTTTGGGTACTATAGTAGGGTCCCCTATTTTCGGCAACTCCCATATACCATATAGGGATTGATAGTAACTATATGGGTATAGGGCCGCTACTTTGAAGGGTCATTTGGTCCTTCAGGCTACGACCCAACCTAAACGCCTGTAAACATAGTAGTTCCGGGGTTCTTCTAATAAGGATCCTACTATTTAGGATACTATATTAGAGTCCCCTATTTTCGGAAACCCCCATATGGCGGCTCCTTCAAGGGTTCCTTTAAGGGTTCTGGGCTTACGGCTCCATGTGCCAAAATTAGGTATCGATTGGGGATGAGTTTGATTTTCCTAAATGCTGAAATAATTTAATCCATGATGCGTACATGGTGGATGGCCGTGGCTCGATCTCGGATCATTTGGGCCAACTCACAGCAGTCTCCGGTGTATGACAGCAGGGCTAACAGCTGGGATTGAGCACCGCTTTCTTGAAGAAGACTTTGCAGGAACGGGCTGAGAAGAACCAACATTAGCTAACAGCCAGCAAGCACCTGGAGAACAAGGCCACTAAGGCTGTCAAGGCCCCAGAACGATGCGACAGGTTGGCGCCTAATTACTGCAGTTGTTGGAGAGCGAGTGTGAACCCATTTGGCTTGCAAGCAACACCTCAGATCTCATCTGCAATCCGATACTCCACAACTCAAAGAGACACCCTAAAGCCTGAACCCTACCAGGCCCGCATCAGCCTAAACTCATCCTAAACCTTCATTCTCCTTTTGTCACATGTGCTGATAAACCACAAACCACAGGGCCCCCAAAGCCCTAAACCCGCTAAACTCCTCATATCCCCAAACCCTGTAATCCTCAAACCCGAAATGACCCCAGCATCTAAACCCTTAAAACTTCAAGCCCTAATCCCAAACCCGCACCCTAACCTGCAACCCAAGCCCTAAACCCCCAACCCTTAACCCAAACCCTGAACCCCTATATGGGTGGTTGTCAAAATGATGGTCCCTTTTTGGGTCCTTATTATAATACGGCACCTAGTATTTAGGGTACCCAAAAAGGGGCCATAATTTTGACAACCACCCATATAAACCCTAGCCCAAAGCCTCTCTTCATCGCTCAAGAAGCGATCTCTCCCGAGGCCGCGCGGCAATCCAGGCGAACTTAGACCGGCTCGAGGACCATACTATAGAGACCTGACTAATCACCCATACTATTTTTTTTTGGGGGGTCTTTGTAATTATACTTATAGTAGAATGGGCTCCAAAACTTGCAGGGGCGGGAGTTTTCTACTAATATAGGCTCCTTGGGAGTAGTTTCTTTATTTTGGTTCATATACAACCCAAAGAGAACATTGAACAATACTGGATTTATTATGGTTCTAAGGGGTGGGTATGGTTTTGTACCGCACAGGGACACCAACTGGGGTTATGATACATGTTACGTATATCTGTATGGGTCCTCGTAGCATATCAATTTCATGTCCCCCTGCACTGCAAGTAGAAGTCAGTTCTGGGCGTCGATTTAATGAGGGGTCAGGTTGTGTAGAGTTTAGGATAGTTCTTGTTGGTGCAGGAATATGCGTCTTCGCAGAGAGACCAATACCCCATGTTTAAGGAATATAGCTTAAACAATATGAAGCCCTATGTTTTGATTCGGGTATACTCCCTAGACCCTAAACGTAATATGAAGCCAGGCAGTTTTTTGATTAAGGTATATTCCCTATTTTCTAGGCCTTTGGGTCTTTGCTGAGGTTTCAGGGCTTTGGTCTTTGGTCTTTGAGCTGTTGCGGCGGGGACCGCTGTGCGGGCGGTGTTACCCAAAACAGTTGGAGTCCTAAACCGATATCTAGACCCTACAGGCACGCAGCTCTAAAACATAACCCACAGAGTCTAAGTACCAATATCGTAGCTACTTAGTAGATTTTTGGCCACCCCAAAGTACACACCATACATGTGCTTGGACCCTTAATGAAAGCCTTAATGGGTAAAGCATGAGCCATATCGATATGGAAGCCTCATCGGATGTTAGTCGAACCCGTTATAGAAAACTTGAGAGAACCCGCAAACTTCTTCAGACACCGCTTTCTGGGGAGGAGCTGAAGAGCGACACGGCTGTGCTGGAAGCAACGCACCTCCGAAGCAAAATCGATTACCATAGAGGTTGTAGAATGACTAAGACTATCCTTCCGTGTTCCTGATTCTACTTTCGTATCATGTACCCCGAAACCATATTCCAATGATAAAGCCCCCTATATTCCTGTGGGTAGAAGGTCTTTATAGAAAACCCGACAAAATTCTAAGACCTGCTTCTTGCACAACCGACAAAACTGTGCAGGTCTAGGGTTTCAGCATCTGGGGCTTCGCAGGTGCTGCCCGATAGGCCACTACTAGGGATCCTTAGGGGTGTAGGGGGAGGGGTGTAGGGGACTATATTTCCTTAAATAGGCCTTATTAGTCCTTATTATGGGCCTTAAGGCCCCCTACCCCCCCTCCCCCTACGCCCCTAATTATCCCTATGAGATAGGCCACTACTGACTCTCTCCCTTCAACTGGTGGGAGGCACTCACCTCCTGACAAGGGTTATGAGAATTGAGGGATGTAAAACTTATAGGGCAGAGCCTCAACAATTAGAATAGGGTCCCTTTAAAGGGTTCCTAGTGGAACCGAGTGTTGTCTCAAGGTCAAGTGCCGGATTCGAAGGGAGTGGTTGCGGCTTTGAACCCCAAGAAAAGAGAGGGATGGCGCCGGGCCCATGCCACCATCCTTAAGGACGAAATGAACCCTAAAAGGGTTTAAGGTTCATATACCATATAGGGATTCATAGTATATGGGTAAAGGGCCCCTACTTTTGAGGGTCATTTGGTCCCTCAGGATCCGTGCTTCCAGCCGGTGCACCGTCGGTAGCCAACCCATCGCTGTACACCTATGCACTGACTGGGCTGGCACATGAATCCACCAGCGGACTCCACGCAGATGCAACCCACGGCCAAGGATTGGGAAGATTTTAAGTCCCCGGAGGTTGCGGTGGGTGCTACATCCTCTGCCACCGATGCCATGCGTGCCACCTCCACTTGAAGTTTGTAAGCCTGTCTCGCCAGTGCCCGGAGTGCAGCTTCCCGCATTGGGTGCAAAGCATTGGCCATGGACTGCGAGTCTTCTAACCATATGACCAGGAAGATGCTGGCCAAGATGATGGGGCAAAGGCCAGCAGCAAGTTCCTTCGCCCGTGGATCCAGGAGTGGGTCGATGAATGCACCCTCCGTGCCGCGCCGGGCCGTGGCAAGGCGGATGCCCATAGTCGCCTCCTCCTTCGAATACAGACTTGGCGTATTGTAAAAGGGTCCAGGGGCATAGCGGTGCATGACATTTGGGCTTGAGTTGTTTCTGGTTAACATCCAAAACACGCCCCGCCCCCCTTCCAGCGCCGCGATGCAGACATGAAAGGGTTGGTGGCCCAGAAAAAGTTCTCGTTTCGTGTCCCACCCAGCTTTCGGGGGAATGCCAGTATGTGTCCTTATAGGGTCCTGCAGTAGCCTTTACTGCAACCCGAGCTATTCAAGTTGCTCGGGCACCTGAAACATCTCGGGGTCTAGCCCATTTTTGGATGGCCCCTGAAACCCTAAACCCTTTCAGCCGTGTTAACCCCTAAACTGGGCCCCTAAACTCTATAAGCCATAAATGCATCAACTTCACAAACCCCTAAATTGTCAGGCGGGCAAAGCTCCAGCGAGCTCAACCGGCAGATCCACCTACCTGCCACACTGAGGCGAAGGGTAGGGGGGGGAGCAAACCCTTAACCTCCGTTGTGAATTCCTTTTAGGGGTACATGCGGTCTCTAAGTACACGAGCTACATAGGCGCTTCACTCCCAATAGAGCACCGGAGTGTTCAGTATCGATAATCCATGCAAGCCCCTTGTATGGCCTTATAGTCTTTGAATTGGTTATGCACACGTCTCACATCACGATTTGATAGCAGGGTGGTTGTAGGAGCTTGCGGCGCTTCCCACTTCCCCATCGACTTCCGGTGTACTACCTGGTGTATTATTCCCCACAACCGTAGCCAAATGATGCAAGGCCCATCAAGCCTACACCCTAAGCCCTAAACCAAAACCCTACAAAGCCAGAGTTTTCCATCTTGCTCAGGGCTCCAGTATCAACTTTGAATCTGGATTTCGAGCACGGACGCTACATCCAGCCAAGGTTTCAATTTCTTCAGGTTCCAGGGTTTTGGGTTTTGGGGATTGTGGCTTTGGGAGGTTATAGGGCTTAGAGCTTGGGGCTTAGTTAGACTGAGTTTGGGCTTAGGTAGAATGTATGTAGGGTTTTGGTGCTTGCCCGGAGTCGAAGTCTGAGGCCAGCGAGGGAACTCAACATTGAAAGAGTGAATAGGGGCCTTCAGTAAGGTCGTCTGAATAAACGGTAGCACTATCGGCTTATAGCCCTCGTCAAACCAAAACCTCATGTACCAAGAGTGTACGTATTGTGGCTTCTGAAACCCCTGTAGAACCCTTTGTGCGACCTTCATGTAAACCCAGGTTACTGGACAGGTGTGCTTAAACCGCAAAGCCCACATCCTTAACCTAAGCCTTACTTATAAACTCAAACTGAATCCTGAAGCCCTCAAGCCCTAGTAACAGCCGACAGCGTCTGCAGAGGCGTTACAGACGGATTCGACATCGCCGAATGCAGAAAGGAGGCTCCTTTGCTAGTAGGGGTTGCGGTTGTGAAGATCCGAAGCAAAATGGCGAGCTAAGCCTCTCCCCACTCAAGGATTTAGGGATTCTGCTAGCTTTTATCGGGGGTCTACCTTAACCCTGAAGAACCTACCCTTTTAGGGTTCCCGAACAAAGTTTCCTTATGCAATCCCTTAAAAAAGGTGGCCCTATACCCATATACTATGAATCCCTATATGGTATATGAGCCTTAAACCCTTTAAGAAACCTAGAACCCTGATACTATCACTCCCTATAGGGTAGATGCACCTTAAACCCTTTTAGGGTTCATTTCGTCCTTCAGGTAATGAAAACTGAATAGAACCCTACTATAGATTCCTTATAGACCTTTAAGGAACCCTATTTAGGCCTCTTTAGTACCCAACACCCTTTTAGGGTTCTAATTTCGTCCTTAAGGAGTCCAGGAGGCAACCGCCCGAACAGCCCAAAGCCCCAGCCAGACCCCGAACCCGAACATCGAAGCTACTAAACTCCGAGCCCCCTCCCCGACACCCTCAAAGGCTAAACCCTACCTGAACCCTGCTTTTAAGGGTCATTTGGTCCTTCAGGTACCTTGAGAGTGAGAATGCAGCTGCTCAAAACCTGGGTTGGCAGCCTTGCGACTTGCGACAATGCATTGGTTTCCACATTGCAACCACTTAAGCCAGCTAATGCTCATACGTAGTTCAGATTTTCAATCTCAAGGCGACTTGCCAAGGTGGGTGCTCGTGCGATCTCGTGCGCATGAGCGACGCCCTCCTCCGACGGATGAGTGGCACATCAAACGATCCCGAGTTGATGACCCCTGTCTGTCCAAAGTCATGCAACACGAGGCAGTGGCCTGTCGTTCTTGCGGTTAAACGAGGCCCAGCTGTTGAATGAGGCATGGATGGGTGAGATATGGACTGATGATGATGACGGGTTTCCGAGGAGAGGCGTTCCTCCAATCCCAATGCCTCTTAAGTTTTACATCGAGCAAGTGTTGCATTGTAACAACACCGCCTTGGAGGAGTTGTCGGAAATGGCGGCGCCCTTGATGCAAGATCACACCGAGTATGTGAGGAAGGTGGTCTCAAGTTTGCAAGAAGGCGTTCTAGCACTGTTCTATTTTGACAGTGAAGTAATTGCCATGAATGGCCAAGTTTCCCTGCAGCGCAGCCTTCAAGTGTGCAGTGAAGAGTTGGAGATGTTCACCCGCTGCTGTCAAAGTTGGGGTTTTGCCAAGAGCACGGTTTCCTCGCTGATGAAGAGGGTGTCAGCCCAGTTGCTGGCCCCAGTAGAAGAGTTGATCCGCTCGCACACGTGGATTCTGATCGTCCCTGCTGGAAAGATGATGGCCAGGATTCCGTTTCAGTGCTTGCAGCTGAATGGCGACCTACTCTTCACATCCAAAGTCGTCACCTACGCCAACTCTCTCACAGAGATGTCTCTGCTATCTCCAGAAAGTGTTCTGGGTAAGGGACACGAGATTCAATCCGCAGTCGTTCTATCATCTCCAATTGGAGCTACCATGCCAGCTGGTAGCAAGGAGCCTGGGACAGCAGGTGCCCCGATGCGTGAGCTTCCCTATGCTGCGTGCGAGGGGCGTTTTATCTCGAAGCTTTTTTCAGCCAGTGGGAGTTGTCACAAACTTGAAGGAGGCGAGCTATGTGCGGAACAAGTGAAGGGCCTACGGTTACATTTGCAACAAAGCAAGGTGGATCTGTTGCACCTTGCCTGTCACTTTGTCGTGACTGAGCCTATCGACCAGTCGTCCTTTCGCTTATCAAATGGAAACCACTTGAGCGTCCAAGAGCTGGCAGACTGCATCCCTGACGGGCTCCGCTTGTGCTTCTTCTCTGCATGTGCAGTGGGCTCGTTGAGCGTGTCAAGCCTCGCCTTAAGCGATCTGGTGGTGTCACAGATTAGCCCGAGGAGACCCGGGGCAGTGGTGACCACGGATTCTTGTCCTGCTTCAGATTGATATCAGGAATTCTTTGCTGGCCTATAGGTTGTTTGATGCCAGTAGGCCAAGGATTGGGAGGTCAGTGATGCGGCCGCCCTGGCATTGAGCAGAGGCCTCTATGAACAGTGGTTCTCCTCGCGGGCTGCTGTGGGAGAGCTTTTGCGTGCAACTCAGTGCGACTTGAGCAGGCAGAAGGCTCAGCAGATCATTCAGAGTTCTCGCAGCTTTGTCGAGCAGGGCTGTGAAGATCACGTGGATCCCATGCTGCACTTAGCAGTTTAGAGCTGCCTACAGTGAAGGCCGTTCTGCCGTACGTTCTATCCGACCCTACCCCGTATAATCCTTTCACATATATCCCGAATTGAATTACTTTCCAGGCGCTTCTTCGGGCGGGAACTTCTAGTCGGGACAAGTGTTGGCCTTGCGCACAGCGCTTCAGCGAAACCGAGGACGCTGCTGCTGGACTGCTTTTGAGAGGTCTCGCCGCCGAAGCGGCCAAAGTGGAGGATGCCACCGGCCCCAAAGATCTGTCTGGGAGTGGTTCAACATTTGCTAGCGTGCCGTTTTGGTGGGGCGCCTACCGGATCTATGTGAACGCATTGAAGTGCGATATCGTATGCAAGTCAGAGTCACGGTACGCAAAGAACCCTGCACATGCCCTCGTGTCAAGCATGGACCTCCGCTGTTATGCTCAGCCGGTGGAATCGCTGCTCCTTTCAACCTGGGGCAGTAATTTCGTGCTTTCGATGACTCTAGCTGCTCCGCAAGGTGTGCTTCATGCCATTCTGGAGATTTGCAGCTGGACGCGAAGTCAAAGTAAAGCCTTGCAGCACCGCGAAGGTCTCCCAGAGATTCGGGCGATGGGCGTTTGTGCTTCTGCTGCAAGGTGCTCCACGGTTTTCATGTGATGCATCACCTTCAAGCAGCTAGCTTTGTTCCTACTATAAGGCTACGACCTTAAGGACGAAATGAACCCTAAACGGGTTTAAGGTTCATCTACCATCTCGGGATTCATAGAACATGGGTACAGGGCCCCTACTTTTAAGGGTCATTTGGTCCTTCAGGTAAGGCTCATGAGCTAGCTTTGTTCACCACCAGGGAGTTCTTTGCATTGCTTCAATGGCTATGATGGAAGCCACTAAGAGAATTGCAGTTCTTGTCGGTCCCAAAGTGAGCCCAAGCGAGGTGCTGCAAAGAATGTGCTTTGTGTCGCGGCGGTAAGGATGTTAGCTGGTCTGAACGAGAATTTGGACATACTGTGGCGAAGTGAGCTGGAACCAGGCGACATGCTTCAGAACCACAGTCTTTGTTTCTCCGCCTCAGGGGCATCACTTTACTTGCAGCAACGGATGCATTTGCGATGTGTGACACCAAAGGCCAAGGATGGTTGGCGCGTGGCCGCTTCCCAGGAGTGTTCGCCTGAAGTGTTTGCCTTGTCTATGAGTCATTCATTCGAGGATGGCGTTCCATTGAAAGGGCACGCCAGGCTGCATTTTCTCAGTGGCATTTGTGTGGAGAGCATGCTTTCCATGAGATCCCAATTTCATGAGTGTGATGTCCTTGTCATCACAACATCTTACTTCAGAGAAAAGGAACGACAGAGCGTGAGGGTGAAACCCGGGCGATTGGGCTTGTGTTTCTATGAAGATGTCGCCGGCCTTACAGTATTGGAAGTCACAGATGGTGCTCAAGAGTCGCTCATCGAAGCTGGCGTTGCAAAAGGATACACCGTGTGTTGCTTTGCTGGCCTTGACGCACGGGGATGGTCACTGCGGGATCTGGATGAAGCACAGCCTGCGCAGCACAATGACTATGACATATCTTTCACTCTGCCAACGCCGGAGCTTGAAGACGAACCCAGCTGCCAAGTGAAGATCTTTTCAGAAAGAACACACCAGTGCCAGGCAAGAATCTGCTTGCCATACTTTTCGGGTGGTGGTCCAGAATCAGCAAGCAACGTGGCGCAGTTGCCGGAGTGTGACGAGCTCTTAGTCGGAGCTGCGTTGTGCTTGGTCCGATTCAACACCGCTGGCGAGGTGCTACAACGCGTGCCTTTGCTGATTCTGCCGGCATCCTTGACGATTGCCGGCGGCTTCTTGATGATGGCTTCGGCAAAGCGCCTCTTTGGGGCCTGCACGCAAACATTCCTTTCAAGGACATCTGTGGGCTTTGATCCAGAGAATCCTCCTGCTGTAGAAGCGCCGGACCATCTCGTTCGGGCACCTGAGGTCTATGAGGATATGACCCGCTTGGTCAATCAAGGGTGGGAGGAGCTGAGCGCACCGGAAAGTGATGAATCCGAGCCGAAGCCAAGGGACTCTGACGCCGAGGACTCTGACTCCACAGTTGACATAGACAGAGCAGAATCTTCGCCGTTTTTGCACTCCTGTCACCCTCATCCCATTGTCCTTAGACGGTGTTCCGGTGAAGGACAGAGTGCTTTGCGTGACGTTTGTTGCATTTGCTGGCGCTTGAACCCTCCAAAATTGTTCTGCTGTGCTGAAAGTCCAGGGGTTCAGGCACGGGGCATCGGGAGGATGCGTATGAATGAAGATGGCAAGTGGGAGTACAGTGAAGAGGGAACCAGGGCTCGCGCGTGCGACTTCGACATCTGCCCTGAGTGCCTCGCACGTGCCAGCACGGCACACTGATGACTTCACCGCGCAAGCATGAGCTCAGGAGGCTCGCTTTTCCGACATGAGCACCGGTGTCTTGAGACTGTATTGCGTTGAATATTGGCAATCGCCCCGTGGGGCCTCAGTCAGATTTCTGGCAGGGAGCCGCATGTGGGTCAGACGTGCACTAAAACAGTGCTGTGCTGCCCACTACATGCATGGCCACCCGAAAGTCATGCAAGGTTTCTTGGGTGCTTAGAGGCGGCGGGTCAAGTCACAAAAACCGGATCGTTCCTGCCGAGCCCGAGACAGAGATTGTGCAGTGCGCTCTTTTTCAGATGTGTATCGAGGCCGGCAGCGCTGAAGTCAGAGCCGCAGGAGGCCGTGGCGGCCGCAAAAGCGGAGGGCTCAGAAGTTCTGAAGTTTAGGGCTTTCTTGTAGGGATTCAGGGGCTCTGGAAGTTCCGGGGTTTAGGGGTTTAGGGCCGGGGGTCATCAGGGGTTTAGGGTTTTAGGGTTTGGGGTTTAGGGCTTTATAGGGTTTAAGGTTTCTTCTGTTGTGTGTTCCATATAAGGATTCTTCTATGCGCCTTCCTTGAATCGAAGGGTTCTTTATGGGGTTCTGTGAGGGTTCCGTGAACCCCAACCTACTGATGAAGGGAGCTTCCATCTGAGTTGTTGAAGCGATCCGAGAGGAACCCTTACTATAGATCCCTTAATGGAGCCCTTGTTGCAGATCTCTGAAAGGAACCTGTGTTGCAGATCCCGCCTTATAGTAGCCCCGGTTATCACATTACATCCTAAACTCTACTCTACTACACTATCACACTACATCCTAATCTCTCCTGACTATCACATTGCATCCTAAACTCTACTATACCCAGAGGCTCCAATGTAGTTCCTTTTCGTGATTACCTTATAGGACTCTATATATGAACCCCGAAAAGGAACTACTATGGAGCCTCTGGGTACTCTCACATTACGCCAGCGGAGGCCGAGACAGGCTTCGATTTCGCCTCCTTCTATGCAGCGCACGCTGGCACCAGCGAGACCTCCGCGTCGCTGCCCAGGCTTTCGGAGATCCTCCCGTGTTGGTGTTTAGGGTTTAGGGTTCAGGATTTAGGGTTTAGGATTTAGGGTTTAGGATTTAGGGTTTAGGATTGAGGGTTCACGATTTAGGGTTTAGGGTTTAGGATTTAAGGTGTAGGATTTAGGGTTTAGGATTTAGGGTTTAGGATTTAGGGTTGAGGGTTTAGGGTTAAAGTTATTGGGTTTACCCAGAGGCTCCATAGTAGTTCCTTTTTGGGGGTTCTTATATAGCATCCTAAAAGGTAATCCCAAATAGGAACTACCATGGCGCCTCTGGGTAGGTTTGTGTGTTTTCTGTGTTGATTGTTCTTACTGTTTCTTACTTGTTGGATGATGTTGTTGTTGTTGTTGTTGTTGTTGTTGTTGTTGTTGTTGTTGTTGTTGTTGTTGTTGTTGTTGTTGTTGTTGTTGTTGTTGTTGTTGTTGTTGTTGTTGTTGTTGTTGTTGTTGTTGTTGTTGTTGTTGTTGTTGTTGGTTGTTGTTGTTGTTGTTGTTGTTGTTGTTGTTGTTGTTGTTGTTGTTTTTTGTTGTTTTTTTGTTGTTGTTTGTTGTTGTTGTTGTTGTTGTTGTTGTTGTTGTTGTTGTTGTTGTTGTTGTTGTTGTTGTTGTTGTTGTTGTTGTTGTTGTTGTTGTTTGTTGTTGTTTGTTGTTGTTTTTTGTTGTTGTTGTTGTTTGTGTTGTTTGTTGGTGTTTGTTGTGTTTGTTGTTTTTTGTTGTTGTCTGTTGTTGTTGTTGTTGTTGTTGTTGTTGTTGTTGTTTGTTGTTGTTGTTGTTGTTGTTGTTGTTGTTGTTGTTGTTGTTGTTGTTGTTGTTGTTGTTGTTGTTGTTGTTGTTGTTGTTGTTGTTGTTGTTGTTGTTGTTGTTGTTGTTGTTGTGTTGTGTTGTTGTTGTTGTTGTTGTTGTTGTTGTTGTTGTTGTTGTTGTTGTTGTTGCTGCTGTTGTTGTTGTAGTTGTTGTTGTTGCTGCTGCTGCTGCTGTTGTTGTTGTTGTTGGTGGTGGTGGTGTTGGTGTTGTTGTTGTTGTGGGGAGGTTTAAGGTTTGGGGGGTTTTGGGGATTTGGCAATCTTGTTGGTTGGGGTTACGGTTTGCTTTCTTGTTCAGCGGCTTTGAGTTTAAAATTCGACATTAGGATTTCAGACCTTGGGGTGTAATCTACTTTCCTGTTTAGGCCTACTTCCGAAGGGGGTATTTAACCTGGTTATCTCCAGCTCTTGCTACAAGTGGTACTCCCTTGTTTAGGTTTCTTCAGGATCCAAGAGGGGTCCGCCAGTACCGTTCCCGTTTGAATCACCTTCCCTTAAAGTAGATCCTGCAAAGGACCTGGGCCCCTAACTGCAACCCGTAGCTGCACCCCCAAAGACCCTTTATCTGTGTCAACGCTTCCTATTTTGAGTTAGTTTGCAGCAATGTGGGGAATTTCCGAAAATAGGGGAGCCAATATTGTGGCCTAAATAGCAGGATCATTATTATAAGGACCCCAACGGAAGGTACTCCTATTTTCGGAAACTCCCATGTCAGAGCCCTCAACCCCAAACCCAGCACTGAGCCCAAGCCCTGAGCCTGAGAACCTTCAAAAGGGAACTCCAGAAAGTTGGAATATGGATTACTGGTAGGATCCCCTATAATTTACCTTAAAGGGGTTACGATAATGATATTCCAACTTTCTGGCTTCTACCCTGAGCCTCTGCTGAACCCTAAGGCTTGAACCCTCCCTTGGGGCCCAAAGATCTACCGGTTTAAGGGTTCTACCCTCTGACTATAGGGCATCATATAGCCTACTATTTTGCAGGGTTTGGGGTCACAGGTAGATCTATGTAAGCCCACTCTGAGCCGCGTGAAGCCTTTTCGAACTCTAGTAGACCTTTTAACGAACCCCAACGCAGCCCTCAGCCCAATTCTAAAGCAACGACTGGCAACGACATCTGCGCAGGCTCTATGCGCAGTTCTTAACGCTGCGCTGCGCCGCATCTGCACCGAAGTCTCCGCAGAAGGCAAGTTAGGATTTCTGGCTTGGCTTTTGGCCTTATGGCACTGGATTGTGGGGTTGCCAGTGGATCCACGAACCTACAGTACTGGTCTAAAGTTTAGGCCGTATACTAAAGTCATAACCTACTATAACCTTCTGTTTGGTAGTGTTTTCTTGCAGCATCGTTTGGGCTTCAGGGCTAGGTGAAGTTGGCTTGAAAACCGGCAGGCCCGAAATACAACATGATATGCTGACCAGATATCCTGGTATAGCGAAGGATTTTGTGGTTCCATTGCGACTTCTACATGAACAGTTGGTCACAAGGTATGTAATCTCCTATCCCTACGTAAGGTTGGGTTCGTAGTAGTTTGCAACAGGATTCCCTTAAGAATTTAGGATTGGGGATTTACGGAGTGTGTGGCCATCTGGGTTTATACTATCCCGTTCCCCAGAGCCGTGTTCGAATCATTGAAGCCACACAAAGTAGAGCCCTAAACCCTATGCCCTATGTCATAGAACCTGGATACTATATGCACATTACGAGAGCCCTGTACCTTATATCCCACACCAAACATCCTAACACACCTAAACTCCAAGTCTCAAACCCCTTCGAACATGGCAAGGAGGCCGTTCCACGACCCTTGGCTCCGGCTCCGTTTGGTGTCATTGCCTTGGTGCTTTCCCTGAGAGCTGTTCCAGCCGGGGGATTGTGGGTGCAGGGTTGACGATTTTGTGGGTTCCTTTGGGGTTTATGGTTTGCGGTTTTGGGGGTGTTGAGATTCAAGATGAGGGTTTAAACGGCTTTTTAGGTCTGGGGTGGAGGGTTCCATAAGAAAGGTTCGAAAACGAATAAGGCTTTGAATGTTGCGTAGGGCTTTAGGTTAATTCTGCCTTTAGAGTAGTATACGGTCTTCCTCAAGGGCCAAATGATGCTTGAAAGTAAAGGCCCTACACTCTTGTTTCATATATGGGAGTTTCCGAAAATTTGAGGTACCTTATTTTAGGGTCCTTATAATCAGGATCCGACTATTTATGGTACTATATTGGGATCCCCTTTTTCGGGGGAAACTCCCGTATCCCAAGAAGGTAGTTGAAACTTAGACATGTTTTAACTTTTAGAAGTTCCTGAGTCCCATTTTGGCGGTTTGGTGTTCAAGCTTTTTCGGCGTAGTAGCTGAGTGGATACACTTTACACTTTTTGGGATAATACTACCCACTATAAAACTGAAAGTGTACACTGTTTGGGGGCTTATGAACTCAGCAGCTAAGTGGGGGATATGTAAGCGAAAGGTACCCAAAATCTGAACGTTTGTGTTTGTGTCTTGTTTCCCTGCATGTGATCTTCAATCCCAGACCCTAAATTCCAAGAGCTGTAGACAAGCCCATAGAACCTCCTTCTTTCAGTGTGGACCAAAACGGGAGGACCAAAAGGCCACTCCACCCCTGAATTAAACCCTACAATCTGCGAAGTCCTGTATGGTACCTTTAGTACCCTAACCCGTAAAACCTCCTCAACCCTATACCCCCAAACCCCAAAGCCCAAAACCCCTAGTAAACCTGTTGTGGGACCTTTAAAGGAGAGCCCCTGGGGTTTCCTTACTACAGTTATAGTGATAAACTACCCCCAAACCTTTTCCATTTATTAAACGGCCCCTTTAGTAAACTCGAAAACAGCTCTTGAGGGCCCCCTAGACCACCGTAAACCCTAGACCCCTAAACCCCCTGAGCCCTAAGCTACAAACCCTAAGGCAAACCCTAAGCCCCCTAAACCCCCTGAGCCCTCTAAACCGCCTAAACCCTAAGCCCCAAGTTTGGCTCAAGCTCAAGGCTTCAAGTTCGAGAGTAAACCCGTCGGACCTCCTCCCCGCGTCGCCGACGGATGGAACCGGAATATGAGTCGCCGCCGGGGTTGGGCTTGGATTTGAATGTGCTCCGTGCAATGCTGGGCGAGCAGGCTGACCTTATTCGTACGTCAAGCGAGCAGAACCTGGTGAAGTTGCAAGCGGCATGGATGGAGCATTTCGAGCAGCTGCGGGACAAAGTAGCGGCACAGAATGCGTTTGTGCAGCAACTGTCGGATTGATGCTGCTATTTGGAAAACAAGCTACAACAACTAATGGACGAGCGGCATAGGGTTGTTGAGGCTGCAACGGCAACAAAGGTGATTGAGACTTCTGGCGGTGGAAATGTCAGGAATGAGCTGCAGCAACTGACCGAAAGACATGGATCAGAGACAGCATCTGCAACGTTGGTGACTGTGACT
This sequence comes from Symbiodinium sp. CCMP2592, assembly GCA_905221615.1. Lineage (NCBI taxonomy): Eukaryota > Dinophyceae > Suessiales > Symbiodiniaceae > Symbiodinium > Symbiodinium sp. CCMP2592. The sequence continues at coordinate 1,607,038 of CAJNDT010001001.1, forward strand.
CCTGCATGTGGAAATGCCAAAAAGAAGCGAGCAAGACGACGTACCAAGGCGAAGGCCAAGCGTGAGGACTTTGAAGTTCAGGATGACCCTGCTTCGCTTGGTATCGAGGGTTTTGAGACTGGGTCGCAAGACAGCCTGAGTGAAGAATCTCCCGAGTTCAATGGTTCATGGGCCAAAAGTGGTGCTGACTGTTGCAATGCTCCTGTGGGAACTGGTCACACTGACAACAGTGAGACTGCTGATCTGGGTTGGAACCCAAGGTATAGGCGATCATGGAACCGTCTTGATAGAAACCACAAATGGGGACGTGGTTGGCACAGGCACCATGGGGATACTGGCAGCTGGCCGAGCTATCGGTGCAAACATGGACATATTCCCAAGGATGATTGGCGACATTGTTGGCGATCGTGGGAATATCCGAGTCCTTTGATGCACGTCTGGATTCCGCGGGTAGGGCTGCGAGGTCACTTGGGCAGGACTGCTGAACCGAGTGTTAGTGTGCATCATGACGGAAAGTGGGTGCAGATGAGTATCTTTTGACTAGATGGTGCTAACTGGTCTGCTGGAAGAGCACGAGCTGGGAAACGAATGGTGGATAAGTGCCGCACACATGACTGAGCCAAGAGTAAGGGAGGGAACAAGTATGAGCCGTGGTCATCTAACATGGGTGACTCTTGTAACTAAGGTGTGTCTTGTCTTGCAGGGCATGGAGATGTCGAGAATCTTCCACTCCTGTCCGTTTGCATGGCTCTGTCTGAGATGACAGGGGTTCAGTCTTTCACTTCGTGTTTTCTCCTTGTAAGCGGAGCTGCGTAAGGTGGCTGAATTTGCTCGCCTCAAGTAGGCTTGCGTAGGCCGGACCTTCGTGCAGACGCAAAAGAGCCCTCAAAAATAAAACTTTAAGCCCCCTAAACCCCCTAAACCCTAAACGCTAAACACACTGCAACTACGGCTACAACTATCGCCAATGCAGCTGCGGGACGGAGATCCAAATGCAGTGGCGCATGCAACTTTGCATGAACACGGCCGCTAAAGGGATCCACGAGCAGCTGAGGCGTACGTGAATCCGGGACACTTCTGCCACATGTGGCTCGGAAAGGCTTCTCGGCTGTGTTCAACACGGCGACTCTGATGGCAGTACGGCTGCCATCAGCGTCGCGGTGGCACGTCAGGAATTTGTTGCAATTGCAATCAACTGACCGCACCATCGCTAGAACTTCTTCACCAGTAGAAACCCCGAACTCCACCCTTGTATTTGCTGTGGCCACTCATGTTTGTCACATGTGCACACACGAAAAGACCAAGTGAGGCCCCCGGGTCCTTCGGCGACTACTACGCCGCCCACGTGGCCACGGCTCTGATGCCTTCAGAGCTGCCGAGGCTTTGGAGGGCTCTTACTGACTCGTTGCAACCAGGTTCCTGAATAGTTCCCCTTTGCCCTTTTTGGTTAATTAGTTTCCTTACAGGGTTCTATAAGGGATCTTTAATGGGTTCTATAAAGGATCTACAGTGGGGCCCTTTTGCGAAACAAACTTCCAACATCCCTTGACCACTAGGTTCCTTAAAGGGTTCCAATAAGGGATCCTTTATATAAGGGTTCCATAAAGGATCTATAGGGGTTTAGGGATCACTAGGTTCCTGGGTAGTGGTACCCTTCTGCTAATAAAACTTCCAAGATCCCTTGACCACTAGGTTCCTTAAAGGGTTCCGTAAAAGGGTTCGATCAGGGATCCTTACATAAAGGGTTCCATAAAGGATCTATGGGGGTTTAGGGATTACTAGGTTCCTGAGTAGTACCCTTTTGCCCTTTTTGGTTTGGGGTTCCCGTATAAAACCGAATATTAGCAACAAGGGTGCCTTTATTATCAGGAGATTACTCTAGAACCTAGTCAAGTATCTGGATATGCATGGATAGAAGTTTCCTCGCAGCTGCGCAGCTCTGTGTGTTTGTGTGAAGATGGTTGTATATGTTTACAAGTACACTGAAGACTTTTGATTATAAACATTTCCCAGAAGCGATCAGTAATTTCTTAATCGGGGATTTCGGAATAAGAAAGCTGGTCTGCTTGAGACTCTCACCAAGACAATCTTATATACGGTTTTGGCAAAAGAGTGAAAAGCGCACGGCATTACACTTTTGGAATCCTTATATACGTGTTTAAGGTTAAGCGCCGTCGCAAACACCAAACGCACTTGGACAATCTCCCTCACCTAGGCGTTTACTAGATGAATGAAGAGCCCTTCGCTAGTTTGGGCCCTAGACGATGCAGGCTCTATGAACAGTTCCGTGGGAAGTGGGCGGCTGGGTCCAAAGTTAGGAAATCGCGCCGCCCAGACAAGGCAGGGGTTGTAAAGGTTCGGGGGTTTAGGACTTAGGGTATAGTTTTTAGGCTTTAGGGTTCAGAGGCTTAGGGGTTTAGCATTGAGGGCTTAGAGATTTAGGGTTCGGGGGTTTAGGGTTTAGGAGTTCAGGGTTTTAGGATTGAGGGTTCTTGAGGATTTAGGGCTTGCGCTTCAGGGGTTTAGGGTTTAGGAGTTTGGGTTTAGGGGTTTTGGGTTGGGGGTTTTGCGTTCAGAGGTCTAGGGAGTCTAGGGATTAGGGGTTGTGTACAGTGGTCACGGGGCTTCAGGGTTTTGAGTCTAGGGTAGGCAACTGTTTCATGCAGCTTCCAAGGGCTCATGTGTTAACGCATTAGGGCCTAAAGATCATACTGTACTATTGTTGATGAGGTGAATCCAGCATTACCCAGAATAAGAAATATAGCGTTGTTCCCATAGTTTAGGGTCCTTAAGGTAATGCAGAATTTATATCATCAACCGTTTGTAGGGCTGTTTGGGTTATTCTGGAGCGTTTGGGCAAGCCAAATGTCGCCTTGCCAACTCGGCCCTGAAGAGTACACCGGTAGAGGCTGCTGGCATAAGGCGGCCGCTGCTGCTGCTGCTGCTGCTGCTGCTGCTGACTGCTGGCTGCCGCTTGCTGTTGCTGATGCTGTTATGTTGGTGTTGCTGTGGCTGTTATGGTAGTGGTGGTGGTGGTGGTGGCGAGACAGGATAAGAGAGGAGGCTGCGCAAGCTTCTTCTGATGTCCTCAATGTGTTGCTCCAATGTGGTGGCGCAGAATTCTCGTTTGGATACATGGGATGCATCTGGAACCTTGTGGTGGTGTTCCCTACACTATACCCTCAACCCTAAACCTTAATCGTGAAGCTTCAATGATGGACTTCTCGGTTCTTGAAGTAAGGGCCAGGCAGCATGACTAACGGACCCATAGGCTAATGTCAATGCGGGAAGAGACCTTAAGTCCAAACCCTTACGTCCTTACGAGAGCCTTTCAACAATCCTTCAAGGAACTCCACGCAGGAAATTCTTCCCAGACCCTCGACCCTAGTCCCGAAACCCCATGCTCCCAAACCCCCAAAAAGCCCTTAATCCATGAATCCCCAGCCCCTTAAGTCCGAAACCCACCGACCATCACGAGAAAGCAGGCCTCAAGCTGCAGCCCTCCTCAACTCCTGAAAGAACCCTGATGGTTTCCTTGTTCGCGAGGTACGATTGAATACGCTCCTTTACGACCAAAACTGCACGAAGGCATTCCTCGTAGTAACCTTATAGGGCCCTTTAAAGGACTCTTACACCAGACTGTAGGGCCCTTTGGGAAGAAGATTTGTATCCGAAGGCCGTAAAGAAGCCCTTACGAGCATCCTGGAAAAGGAATCCACTACCCTAAACCGCAAAACCCTAAACACCCAAACCTAAAACCCAATCCCTTCAATGAGCCCTTAGGAAAATCCCTTCAAAGGAATTCCCAAACCCTAAAGCCCCTAAAACCCAAAGCCCCCTAAAACCCCTAAACCCTAAAACTCCCTAAACCCCTTAAACCCCTACTCTCCTTAAAACCCCGAAAACCAGTAAAACCCCGGAAACCTCTAACACCCCCCTAAAACGCCCTAAAACCCCCTAAACCCCTAAACCCTTAAAAACCCCTACAACCCCTAAAATCCCCCAAAGCCCTCAAAAGCAGGCCTCTAAGGAAGCCCTAAACTCCTAAACTTTAAGGAACCCTGTTAAAAACCTTAAAGCCCACAAAACCCAAAGCCTTCGAAAGCAAAACCCCTAAACCCGTAAACCCTACACCCCCAATCCCCTAAACCCTAATCCTTTTTCGAAAGGTCTCATCCCCCCGGGCTCCGGCTCCCTTCGGTGGCCCGGGAGCTTTCGGCGACTACTACGCCGCGCACGTGGCCACGGCTCTTATCCCAGAGAACCTGCCGAGGCCTCTGGTGATCCTTTGTTGTATTTTTTTTGGTTTTAGGGTTTAGGGTTGGGGGTTTATGGGGTTTAGGGTTGAGGGTTTAGGGTTTATAGGGTTTAGTGTTGAGGGTTTAGGGTTTATAGAGTTGAGGGTTTAGGGTTGAGGGTTTAGGGTTTAGTGTTGAGGGTTTAGGGCTCATAGAGTTGAGGGCTCAGGGTTCAGGGTTTAGGATTTAGTGTTGAGGGTTTAGGGTTCATAGAGTTGAGGGCTCAGGGTTGAGGGTTTAGGGGTTAGATCTTCTTGAAGGGTTGTTTGAGGGCCTGATAAGGGCTTTTGTACGGGTTGTATAGGGTTCTTCTATCGCAAAGATCGGGCCTCCAACAGGGATTTTTGGGGGTTTCAATGGTTTAGCAAAGGCTTTTTCGGGTTTAGCATGAGAGCCTGAATAAATATAGGGTCGAGTTTTAGGGCAATCCCCACAGACCTTTCTATGACGTTGTGATCAGTTGTCCACTGCTGTCACTACTGAGTATCCCTTCACCGTTGCGGGCTGGTTATATATACGACTATAAATTGAGGCCCCAGGCCTAAAACCCTAAGCCATAAACCCACCAGTTCACTGCCTACTGGACAGGTAGGGATTGGATGACTTTCGGGGGTCAGAGGTGAGTGTGCTGGGTTTGAGATCCATAGTAGCAGTAGACCCCTAATTCATCAAACAGCCTTCCTAAATGTGGTGCATCCGAGTATCGCAAAGTATCAGGCTTCTGCTTATACAGCCCTGCAGCCCCTGAGCCCAAAACCCTATAAACCCTAAACCACAACCCCTAACCTTAAACCCTAAATCCTAGGCCACAACGCCTGAACCCAAAAAGCTTAAACCCCGGAAACCGAGACCACAGTCTTCAAATCGCGCTTGAAGCCTAGGTCTCAGGTCCAACAGGTCAATCTAGGGGCCTTAATAATTACCTATACTATTTGGGGGGTTCCTTCTTATTTTTAGAGTATCATGGGCCCCAAAACTTTAGTGTAATTATTCAGGCTCCTGTATTGCGGGCCTAACCCTCAAGACTGTGAACTCAAGTGCAATATCTTATCCCTTTGCTTCCAGGGCCTAGATTATTGGACTTGATTATTGGCTCCTTAAGGGTTCTAGGGCCCTAACTATAAGGTCCTTCGATGCATAGGCTTGTTATGTTGTAGTATCTTATCTGGTCTTAACTGCAATTACCTTGCAATTAGACCCTGAAGTCGAAACCGAACGTCCTCCACCCGGATTCCTAAAATACGCATCAGCAAGCGCTCCGATGCAGTTAGCAATGTCACGGGGCTGCTGTTCCTGAAACGCCATATAGACCGGTTTGCACCCGTTGCCCAGTGTCTGATTTAGGTACATGCAGGAGTATGCATCAATGTATGTACGCATGCACGCATGTATTTGTAGATGTATGTGCATGTGCGTCTATGTATGGTGCAGCGCTCCCCCCCCACCCCATGGTATCCCCCCCTCCCCCTGTGCCTATACACCCACAAGGAATACTCCTTGTTAGGAGGTGTATGACCAGTTATTCCCTAAGGATCAAAGGGCAGCGCCCTGCACACGGACAGTAGTTGTTTTGTCTTGCTACGCAAGGAGAGCTTGTCTTGTCTCAATATGGTAAAACCACTGTGAGCCAATGGGCAGCGGAATGTATATGTATGAGCATGCAGCCATTGCTGTAGGTACCTGTTAGAGCTACCCCTTTAGAGGTTTATGGTTTCAAACAGACACTAATTTTCTTTTACCGGAAGCATGGCCGCACATTCACACATATACTATTATGCCCACTGTCACAGTTGCGGAGTCTGGACTCATGATGAAAACAGCATATTATTTAAGCTAGGTATAGCACTGAAGTACACTGCTGAGGACACTCCTTTTGCACACACTCATGCATGTTGGTCAGAGAGATCGTCTGTACAAGATCATGTCTGGTGATATTTTCTACATCGAATTATGCAGCCCTTCACTTTGCTCTTGTTAGAGCTTTGTGAGTCACTGTTGTGAAACTCCGAGATTTTCCTTATCTCAGATTTGGATCCAGGTTTGGATCATAGGCTCGAGCGTAGACGTTCGGATGTGGCTCATCCGGGTCTGAGTGATCTTCTTCGGAACTTGAATAAATTCCGAGTAGTCTGTTCTCAGCCCTGGTGAAGGCGGCGTCTGCAGTATCATATCCATGGTTGGATGTTGTCGCCTTTGGCTCGGCCTTTGGCGCAGCTTGTGAGCTGACTGGAGTTGCCTTGGCTTTAGCCGGTTGTGGCTGCTTAGCCTTTGCCCGTTCAGCCCTTCTTCTTTCAAGCTGTCCGTCTGAGGACGCCCATGATCTTTCACTTTCATCTCCTGAAGGAGATAAGGCGTGGGCATAAAGGCTATTCCAGTACTGTGCTGCAGAAGGAGTTAGGACTTCTTCATTGTCAGATTCTGACTGGTCTTCCTCAGAGCTTTGGTCGTCAAAGAGTGTCTCGAGGACATTTTTGAGATTGTTATTTCTTCGCTCTATCTCTAGTGAGGAATGGACCAATTGGTTAAAGACTGTCCTTGAGTCCTTCAGTGCTGTTAGAAGGATTTCCACTCTGGATAGAGTATCTTGGATGGTGTCAAGATGTTCCTTCCTTTCCTCCTTGTCTCTCTGGATAGAGCTTCGCAATGATTGTGCGATTCTGAGGAGGTCTGTGTATTTCGTAAGAGGCATAGTTACCGTTTGATTGTCATGTATGACAGTTGTTTCGTCGCCGCTTAAGTTCCTGAATAGGACTTCCACGACTGGTAGAAACTCCGTGCTCCACGGTTCCTCTTCATCATATGTTTCTACGTGCTGTAGCACGCGTTGTGTAAACTGATCGGCTGCTTCTACCGTTGCATCGATAGAGCTGACGTGTCTTGCTGCCATGTTTCGGCACGTAATGTTAATTGCCTGGCCTTGATTGGCTTCGTTAAGTGCAGCGTCTGCATAGGTGCAGAGTCCACTGTTGTGGGCTTCTCTGGCTGCCTTTCGTTGAATGCGCCGATTTTGACCTCCTCTTCTGGTAGGACCTTTTGGTCTCGGAGGATCTGAAGGTACTGTTCCTTTCGCCTTTGGCGGAGGACTCTTAGGTGGAGGTGACATGTTTGCCTTGTTAGGCACTGGTGGCATTGCCTTGGGCGCTGACGACGATGCGGCACTTGAGAGTGCAGATGTACCTTTGGCTTTTGCCGAGGATCCCTTGGGGATCGATGTATAGGTAATCTGCATGGCTTCTTCGGCCATTTGTGCATGCAATGCATCTTTGAATAATTGCGTCATATGAGGAGTGGTACTTGCATCATCGTAGGTCTGGAAGCGCTCAATGTCTCTTTCGGTGCCACGTGGACGTGTATCACCTCTTTGAAAAGGATCGTTCCTGCGAATCTCCGCAACTTGTACTGCATGGAGGCAGTTTTTGCACAGCACCTTCCTGCAAACATCTCTTGCTTGCTTGAGCTGGTAACAGCTGTCTGAGAGATGGTAGACTTCGCTTCGGGAAGTATGCCAGATAGGTCGCAGATCAGTTGTTTCTCCGGAATTGACCCTGTTGGGTCCTAAAGGTTCACGCGTCTGCGGTTCATCCTCGGGTTCGAGGAATGGAACTCTTTGGTTCGCTGCTGCTTTTGATTTTGGTTGTTGGCGCTCCATACATCTGATAGGAGGCCTGGTAATCTGCTTCCACATCCAGTGTAAGCCCATTAGCAGCAGAAACACATTCCACGCGATGCTGAAGACGGAGAAGTCCTGCTCACTGGTTAGTGAGTTTGGAAGTGAAGTTTCATCAGTCTTGATAGACTCTGCGTTCGCTCCACCTTGGTTGCGGTGTCCGAACCAGCCCGACAACCCCGCTGCTGTAGCAGCTGTTCTGAGTGCCTTGCCGCTCGGAGCAGACGGTGGACGCGATGCCTTCCTTCTTCTTCTCCGGCTGGAGGATTCGTCCTCTTGTTCCTCTTCATCTCTCTGAGCAGACATCAAGTTTGATGTTTCTCTTTCGTGTTCTTCGATGTCACTTTTTGTTGGTGACGGTTCTTCTTCTAGTCCATCCAGCTCTTCCAAAGACATGTTGAGCTTGTCAACAATATTGGTTCTTTGAGGCCTGGACCTTGATCTTGGTAGATCTTGTTGTGAAGAGGACGATGATTCCTGGTTCCTTCTTGGAGGAGGACCTTCAGGCTCGCTGGGACGTTCAGGCTGTGGCCATTCCCAGAATCTTCCGTATCTGTGATGGCTACCTGATGGTTGCGATCTGTCGTACCAGCTGTTGCCGGATGAGTAAACGAATGAATCTTTGTAACCCCAGTATTCAGCATTACGCTGCTTGAAAGCCTTTCGCTTGTCAGCGATCTTCTGAACCTGGGCATCTGACCGGTTGTGTTTCCCTTTTGTAAGGATTGGTTGTATCGTGAAGCCCAAAGGGCTGTGCCAATCTTTGTCAGAGGGACTCAACCATAGGTCAAGGTTAGAAAAAGTTGAATAGTACTGCTTGACTGAGACAAACAGACGGATATCAATATCCCTGTTATTGTTCATGTCCTGCCACATATCTGAGATTCGCTCCCAGTATGTTCTTTCGGCGGCAGGTGTAACATCTCTTGGACTAGGTGACGCCGTGTGCGGCGTTTTACTCCAGTCAAGGATATAACTGTTGATACAGTCAAGGTCAGCAACTTTCTTCGCCGGGTCCGCCGGTAGACGATCTGCACGTGCCAGTCTGTGCTGGTCGGAGTTGTTCAAGCAAAGATGTCGCACTTGTGAGTGCCTTCCTGCTATTTTGTTGAATGCTGCAAGTTTCTTCTCCAGGTATAGAGAAAACAAACTGTTTCGCGGGTGAACGTCTCCACCTTTTAAGGTGAGCCTCGACGCAATATTATTGAGATCTCCCGCTATTACATCCGGTTTAAAAGGGAGAATCTCGTTGAGGAACGCGTTCACCAGTTCGCGTCTCTGTTCTTCCTTATGAGTCATGAATGAGTTGAAATGGACGATCGCGATGGTGATGACCTTGTAAGGCCCTTTTGTACACCACATCTCGTCAAGATCGTTCGATGCTTCTTGTGAGAAGATCTCTGCGTATGACTCAAAGTCTTCCTCTGGTGGCTCATCACCCTCGACATGGCCGTTCCATTCACAGAGAACCGGCGAGGGGTCGAGGTTCGACAGTGTCAGGCACGCCTCTGGTGAGAGGTAAGAGCCATCAGTGGGTCCATCCTTGTCAGGATTTTTGCCCTTGAGTGGGTCATATCCGATAATCTGCATGAACTCGTCTCTCGTCATCCTTTGGCCAGAATATGGGTGGACCCATTCTTTTGCCTCCTGGATGGTACTGTGGTACCCAAAGGTGAGGCGGCATACCGCACCGTGGCATGCCCACAGTCGCTTCTTGGGACCACCATTCTTAGGCTTCATTGTTCGATGACGGTAAAAGTGGTGGACGAGAGCGATGTCTGTTGTTGGGTCACCCTTGACTCCAATATACATCGAGGGTGCCTCAGGCTCCTTGGGAGGAGAATGGATTAGCATCCCCCTGTATTCATGTTGTCGCATGGTTGCGATCGAATACTCTGACGCAAGTGCTCCTGCCTCGAGTACGAGGGTAATATGAGCTGAATTGTTGAAGCACATGTCAATAAGAGGGTGATAATCGAATCCCTTCTCAGGTTTGAGCTTCTTTTTGGGATTCCCTGCGGGCACCGGCGCTCGATCCATATTTCCCCAGTTGAATACCACTAGGTTTAGCGATACGCTGTCTGGGTTTGAGCCTTCAATGTATTCTCTCTTCTCGTTAACACCGGCCATCCTATTGCGAACTATCTCGTAATGTGCGTCGAGCACCAGTTTGTCTTCGTAGCCAGTAAGAGAGAGAAAAGAAGCCGGGTGGCTTGTTCTAGAGTCCTTGATATTGATGTGACTCTTGTTAATGCTCTTGTATTCCTCCAGGGTTGGAGCCTCTGTGGAGCTGTCATACGTATTCGGAGGATTGTTCCTAATATCATCAAGGCTGCATGGATCAACGCCTGGATGGTCCTTCTCGAACAGATTTCTTGCGTGGTCGCAATACATGTTGATTTTCTGGACTGCCAAATCTACGTCCTCATGTGTGAGGATGGCCTCGTATAAAAACTGACGCTCTTCTGAGGTCATTCCTGCTGACACTTTAGAGGTCTCGAGGCAATCGATTGGCAAGACGCACTCGCACATCCGTTGTTTACCCTGTGGGGTAAGTCGACAGTCTGCACATACAATCGTACCACAGGAATAGCAAAAATAGCCTGTAGGCTGTTTGCAGAGATCGCAGAGAGGATTGTCTGGTCGAGGCAACATCCGTATCCTTTGGTTAAGGCTCATGGCTGTCCTGCGTACTCCTACAAATCTCTCCTTGGTAGGAGGTGCAGAGGAGGAAGATGCCGACTCTCTGGGTCTGTCCCACTCCTCTTCGTCAGGAGCCTCAGAATCTTTGATCATGAGTGGACTTCGGATTTTTCGATTCCATCGACTAACCCAGATTCTCTCTTGCATTTCCTGTTGCATAGCCGGGTTAGACGATGACTTCGAGATTCGGTGCTTGCGATTTTCTCGAATTCGAGCGCTGATGCGCTCATGTTCTCTTACGAGGTCTTCCTCATCAGCAGGCTCCTCGTATTCGAGGTTGAGCTTGCTTCTGTTGACTCGATAATAAGTTTCTGTTTCAGGATCGAAGAGAACTAGGAATTTTTCCTTCTCCTTTTTAGGAGATTTTGGTTTCCTTGGCTCTTCGTCTGAACTCTGAACATATTCTGTTTCAGGCTTTGGTTGGTCAAGTTTGACCTTCTCAAGTTTCTCTGTGATCTCTTCCGTGGGAGATTCTTTCTTCTCCTCTGACGCTGCAGGTGCAGAGTTCGTCTTGTGAGACGGATTAACATCAACTCGGAGTTCTGAGGATGACGAAGATTTTGAGCTCTTTTCTTTTCGCTCTTTTCGCTTGATGCCGACTCAACGTCTGATTCTTCGTCACAATCCTGGTTAGGATCTGGTTCCTCAGGTTCCGTCTCTGTTCCAGAAGATTCTTCCTTGGGAGGAACTACGTTGGCAGAAGTATCCTGAACAGGTTCTGGAGGTTTGTGACCTGTCGTTATCTTAAGAACTTCAGTGGCGCTTCTGGTGCCGTCGGAGTTCCAGAGCTGTCCCATAAGACTGTCCGGATCCTTGTCTGCCTCGGCCTGCCGGGCGAGCTTGGATCTCGGATGGATGTCCTTTGTAGTAGTCTCCGTTTTCGGAGGTACCTCACCTGCAGAAGCGGTTTGCTCCAGGTTTGGAGCTGTGTCAGCCTCTGTATTTGGCAGAAAGAAAGACTTCTTGTGAGAAGATCTAGCCTTGGGAGGCTCTGGAGGCAGATTTCGCTTTGACACCTTCCGAAGTGTCGATTCGATCTCTTGGCCGTAATTTGCGCACCATTTCTTCGACTCGTAAGTCGCTGACGGCATCTGTTCGGAGCAGTGGTCTGCCCACCATGGTCCGATGCTCTTGAGCTCATCGTATTGCGATGATACCCAGAGTGGTTCAGAGGGTGCGAATACGGCGCTAAGAGTACGGGCATGCACTACCTCTGGTGTAGCAAACATCCCTGCTTGCGACTGCCACATGTTTGTGACTTCGTTCACTACGTTATTTGCGTCGAATACTAGAAGCAGTGCCTTGTTGGCACGCAACAGGTCGGATTAGGATTCGCCAGGTCTAGCGTTGAAAACTGAACAGTGTCCCTGTTGGAACGACTGTTTTCATTCACGAGAGCTTGAAGACCTGGTGATGTAACCACCTGCGATAGGAGGTTTGATGGTACCAGACCGTGCCTCAGGATTGAGGATAATGCCTGTAGGTCCGTGGCATGCATGATGTAACAAGGGTTGTTCTGTCGAACAAAATCCTCCATGCCTACGGGTCTCGGCGCGTTAGTGGAGAGACGCTGTGCACGGGACTGCACTGGATTGCTGCCCGTTGCCATGAAGTCTGAGATGGTCATGTGTGACCTTGGCCTCTCTTCTTCAGGATCTGGTTCTTCAACTCTTGGTAGAGTTCGTCGTGAACCGTGTCCTCCCACTGCCGAGAGGAAAACTTTGGTCATGGTCAGCACATTTGCATCCGGTGGGATGGTAACGGCGGCATCTGTGGTTTCGGCCTTGCCATCTTGGTTATAAACCATAGTGACCACGAACCTGGACTTAGTGTTGAGGAGGACACCAAGCGCGATCTCTTGCGGTGTATACTGTGCGAGCTGTGAATCGGCCAACTTGAACATGTCCAGAAGATAATTGTGTTGGCCAGTAAAGAGATCAGGGCGATCGTTCTGAAGGTGTCTTGTTGAGTGTGCCAACCACCTTCCGACTCTGTTGGTCTTGGAAAGAATGTGGAAGCACATCTCTGGTGAGAGACCTGTTACCTCTGCCAGTCTTGGCACTGAGGAGGAATAGTCATATTCTCCGGATGCATCAAGACTCACACATTGTTTTACCTCCGGTGGGAGGCCTGTCTGAAGGTGATGTGCAAGCATCGTACAAAACTGGCGTGGATCACGAGCGTGATTACCCACGTTGTTATCCCAGTATACAAGGGGACTGTTGTCCCATGGTCCTTGAAGGACTCCTTCGTAGAGCCTGACTCCATGTCTGGAGATTGGAGTGAGCCTTGCTCGACTCGCATGGCCACATCGTGAGATCAGTTCAGCAAGATCTCTTGGATGCGGATTGAACACCTGTTGGTGACCCATGTAAATGTATGGAGGCTCGTGATTTTTCTCACGTTTGTGAAATCGGTGTCCACCGTGTTCGGTGTGTCGACGTGATGCTTCCCGACGAGACTCGGGGTACGAGCTATCCATGTGTGGATGTCGCTCATGGTACGCCTGTACTGCCCTGGGTAGGGCGTGTCCATCACGGCTACGGAAGTTTGATCGTGTGCTCATTACGGCACGATGACCAAACAGGATCAGGAATGCTTGGTTAGCTCAAAAGGCTGATTGCTGTGAGGCTCGAGGCTGAAAGCGGCTGCGGATGATACAGAACATATAGTTCTCATGAACATGTCCGATCTTGATGAAAACGCAGCCTGCAGACACAAATTTTCTTTTAGACGGAAAACAGTCTAAATAGAAAATCCAGCACATGGTTGTGCTACCAGCAAACAAGACTACCACCATGTTCCTTGGCAGTAAAATAATCGGTAAATCTCTGTTGAGACATCAATTCCAAGGAAGGCTACCGCTGTAGCGGCATTCTTAAGGTTGTCTATGATCCACCGAACAGTGAAAGCTTTATGTTGAAGAAGTTCACGGAAGGGTGGATGAATGTCTGTTTCTGGTAAATTTCCTGTTTCCAGAGCCTTGATAAGCTCATCAGGTTGCGCCGAATGCTTTGTTAATGCATCAGCTAGGCAGTACTTCGAGCTTACATGAGCTAGGTCATCTAAAGATCCAGAGTTGGATTCCTTACGAAGCATCTGTATAAGATGGTGAGTTTCCTTCTGCTCTGGAAGGTGTGTCGTGCCTGCTGTTGTCACAAGATTGTTCGCATCTGTTCTGATATGTATAGGTACGGTCTCTGATGAGAGATCTGCCCAAAGTCCCTTGAGGAACAGGCAGGTACCAAAGCAACGCATCAGTGCGTTAAGCTCTGCCACTGTTGTGGACATTGTGGTTGTCGTAATCTTGTGAGACTCATAATCCACCAGGCTACCTCTCGAGGATGTTTCCTTAATAGAGGATTCAGAGAAATCGTTCTTCTTGGAAGAAGCAGCTGCTGCTGATTGTTTCATTCCCTTTAGCTTTGGATTTCGATCTTCAGCAAGGAAAATAACATGTGCTCTCTGAGATGATTTGTCATCATTGTTCCTGTAGGAAGCATCAGGGTAACCGAGGATTCTGAGATTTCCTTTCAGCGGCCAAAAACGCAATTCTACTTCGGTAGACTTCAAAATCCTAACAAGCTTGTTCAATTCTCGAATATCACCGATAGTAGGCTTGGCAGCCTTGCTCGCACACCGACTGAAGCGATAACAGATGTGAGCTTGAGTCCGGCTTTGTAGCCAGTTGATCTGTCCTAAAACACTTCTATAAGCAGTGTGCTGCTGTGGTGTGCATTGTTGCTCATTGTTGAGCTTCTTATCAAAAACAATTTCTTCTAGAGCTTCAACAGCTAGGTTCTGATTTACTGAGATATGTGCTGGCACTGATGCTGTAGCATCCTTCCAGACTAATCTCTGTCCTACAAACATGATATCATTCGTGTCTTCAGAACCTACTGCAAACTCCTTTTTGATCGATTCAATCACGGCCTTACGAAAGGTGTCATCACCGGCCATGCACAGGTCATCTACATGCAAACAGACTACTCCATGTACCTGTCTACCCTTGGCATTGTTGCCTGCTATGGGATCTAGGAGATAGTCAATCGCTGATTCCATGGTCTTTGGCTGAGACTTCTTGAGCTCAGCATCTGCTGTTGCAGACTTCTTACCATACAGAACATATGTACAGCGATCCGCACGGGTTGGCACCAGGCCATAAGACAGGAGTGCCTTATCAACGATGTTCCACCATCTTCGAGGTGCATCGTTAAGTCCATAAGCGGGTTTCTTCATCCTCGCTGCAATGTAGGGAGGATAACCTGCTTCAGGAGGAATCTGACAGATTATGTCTCTCGACTCATCATAGGCTTCACCCTGCAGGAAAGCAGTCTTTAGGTCGATGTGTGTCAGATTCCACAGCTTGTTAGCTGCTAGTTGAATCGCTAAGCGGAAACCTGGGCGACTCGCAGCAGGACTATCAGTTTGCTGAATGTCCTTCTGTCGATCCTGGAAACCTCTCAGGACCCATCGGGCCTTGCACTTAAGGAAGTTTCCGTCCTTGTCTCTTTTTAGAGTCAGGACCCATCGACCAGTGACATAATTTCGGATGTTTCCGAGTTTCCGTGTATCGACGAGCTCAAAGACATCATTGTCTAGCCAGCTCTGATATTCTGCTGCTTTCGCTTCATCAAACTGTTTCTTCATCTCACGCTTTTCCTTGGCAGTTGCCTCCTTCCGTTGTGCCTTCTGGGTCAGATTCGCTGAGTTCCTGGGGGAACTTAGGGATAAGGCCTTGTCCTCTTCCGTGAGAAGATCGTACTCTTCACGAATGTCAGATCGGAACCTTTTGGTGGGTTTATACCGTGTTCGGTCTGACCTCACTCTTGATGTTACCTCTCTGATGTCTACGGGTCCGCCATGCATGTACCGAGGCATGGAGAAAGAACCTGTGTTACTGCACAGTTTCTGTTCTTCTGTGAGAAGGACCCAGTCCTTCTCATCTACGACCAAGTCACCTTCCTCATCAGAGTAATACCTTGTGTTTTCTGACTCGGCATCGCTCTCCGGTTCTGGTGAACCAGAAGTGTGAGGAGGAGCGGACGGTTGTCCGGGGTCGTCTGGGACCAGTTCTTCTTCAGTGTCTTCTTCATCTTGTTGTAACGGAAGAATGGGTCCCTGTGGATGTGCCTTCGGTTTAGGTTTTGGTGTCGGCACCTGTGAAGGTGATTTCTGTTTGTGCGGCGAAACTTTCCTTTCCGATGAAGACCTTGGCGACACATCACCCCCCAGACGCCGAGGAGACGGAACGCGAGGAGGCGGATGCACGCGAGGCTTAGCCCGAGCAGGAGCCACGGGCTCATCGGAGGAAACGGCCGGTAGTCGCGGTGGAGGTATGGGAGGAGGAGGACGCGACGGCGGCGTGCCGGGAGGCATCGGCTGATCTGGTTCCGGCATAGAGACATCGTCAGATGTGATCCGTGAGCGATTAGTGCTCATTGGTTCTGACGGGTCTGACGGCGAAACCTCTTCGTCCGACATGATTAACATCCGGCGGTGTTCGCACGGACGGTGAAGTCTTGCCGCCTGTCATCTGGAATAGCACCCCCGAGAAGGTTGATGGGTGTACCTTGTTCCAGGAAACCTGGTGCGGCAAGCAACACGTCATAGTCGAATTGGGCTTCTTCTTGTTCCAAAAGACAAGAACGCCATCAGTTACACTGGTGAGTGCTTTGACTGTTCCAAATGTACCTCTGTATAGAGTACACTGTTCGAAACCAGACCCTGGTAAGAGTCTTGATCTAAGGCGAGTAATGTCTGACACCAAGGCATCAAGGGACGGTGATGGTTTGGAATGATGCAATGGTAATTCAGTTTTACTCGATAAGGAATTTACTCTAGCAACAAGTGATCTGATTTTCGGATCTTGCAGGAGTTTTGAATCCTTGAGAGGATTTGTTGTCAAAAGTGAATACTCCTGATCAAGAAGTTCCGAAAGTCCCTGGAGGCATTCATCTCCAGAGTATTCTAGTATGTCTGTGACCAAAGACAGATGAGATGCATACGCATCTCGCTTCAGGAATCTTGCCAAACACGAGGCAAAGGTCTCACAGAATTCATAAGGATACACTTGTGCGAGTTTCGTTTTAAGACCGTAGCCTTGAATACCCTTTTCGTCTCCTGGTGGAGATGTTGGAGATTTCGTTTTGGCAGAATGCCTCTGGAGAGGAATTAAAACTTGCGGTGGCAGGTTGTGCATAAAAATCGAGGATTTCGATTCATAGTATCCTTTTGGATCTTTCATGCCATAGGCCTGTAGGTTACAGACCTCATAGCTGATCTTATGATTAGAAAACAGGCGTTTTGCTTCTGGTGAAGACCAGAGCCTGCTGTAGTATGGGTTCTCAAGAACAAAGTAACGTCCGAGCTTCATTTGGTGGTCTGCGACCGATTCACAGAATTTTAAAACAGAAAGTCTCTTGGCAGAGCCTTTCTTCCACTGTGAGTACCAGCTAGACCACTGAGAATGGTCCG
Source organism: Symbiodinium sp. CCMP2592 (assembly GCA_905221615.1). Taxonomy (NCBI): domain Eukaryota; class Dinophyceae; order Suessiales; family Symbiodiniaceae; genus Symbiodinium; species Symbiodinium sp. CCMP2592. The sequence continues at coordinate 1,624,183 of CAJNDT010001001.1, forward strand.
GTGACATAACAATAATAGTAGGTTCTTGTTCCTTGATGATCCTAAGAAGATTGGAGCGACCTTGCGGTTGCTCAAGATCTAGACCGCTACGCAAATCGACTGGCTGACCTACTCGCAGACCTGACAGGGCAGCTTTGTGACTCATGCGGGGAGATCCGCCGTAGAGTTCTAGGAAGTCAATCTTCCCAGTGCTGGTGACCTGCCAGTGACACTCTTGATGTGGAACCGTTAGGTCTGTCGACTGCAGGGAAGCATCGAAGGTGACCATGCAACTTGCGTGGTCAGAACCTTCTGACGTCAGAGTTTCCTCATCAGGCGCGAGAGGAATCTCCACATCAGATGTTATGTCATAATTTTTCCTCAGTTTTGAGATATTGACGCGGACGATGCGTGTTCCAAGATCCACACCTACCATGGATCCTCCGAGTTCGGAGATCACCTTTCCTTTTAGCCAAGATCCATGTTTGGACCCAGTGGATCCAATCTTAGACTTATCTTCTGACCAGTAGAAAACCTTATCTCCCAAAGAGAAAGGTCCTTGGGTCATTGACAGTCTGGCTGCAAGATCTCTACGCAGATCATCAGATTGGCGTGCCTCTTGGTAAGCCCTGTTGGCAAGCTCCTTAATGGCTCTCGCAGTGACTTCCGTATCAGTTGGATTACCTGTCAACTGATTGGGATCAGCGTTCTCTGGTGTTATAACATCTCGAGGACGCCTTCCAAAGGCCATTTCTAAAGGAGTAACTCCTCCGTAGGTAATCGAAGAGTTTCTTGCCAAACATGCTTGGCGAACGAGGTTGCCATACTTCATGGTGATTCCGTTATACTGCGGGTCACCATCCTTCAGGATCTGAAGTATGAGCTTAATCTGATGCTTCAGCAATCTTACAGCAGCTTCGGCCCTGTTGGGCCATGGTGTTCCAGGTCCTGTTGCCACAGGCTTGATATTCTGCCGATTGTAATAAGCCTCCATTTTTGGAGTCATGAATGCTTGATCTCCAACTACAACCTTTGGGTTGATCTGAAATTTCTCAAAGTAGTCATTCATAATCGACATTGTAGTATGTTCTTCTTTATCCTGGACTACTTCGGCAGTCAACAAGTTTGTTGCTCCATCATAGAGAATAAGAAATACTAAGCGACTATCCTTGCCGGGAATTGGAAGCTCACCGTGATCTACGAAGGTGAGATCACCGAAAGTCTCTGATCTTAAACCAGAAATCTTCGCTCTTGAAGGAGCTCTCACATGTTCCTGGCAGGCTGAACACTTTTTGACCAGTTGGTCATATAGCTCGTATATCTCCTTTGGGATCTGTAAGGCTTTTGTGCGTCGCTTGAACTGATCCGTACTCATATGACGGTGCTTAAGGTGAAGCTTATAGAGTTCTACAGGGTCCTTAAGCTTCTCATGAATCCTGCGAAGAGCAATGGGAAGAGATGGCGATGGTTCTGCGACAATCTCTTCACCTGTAGGTGAGTCTGTACCAGGAGCCGGGTATTCTCTTGACTCAAGTGGTCTTACCTCCGTCCCGTCATCAGCTCCTGGGACCTTAGACTTCTCTTCAACAGGAGATTTAACCGCATATTTGCGGGATTTCTTCAGAAGGTTTTTAAGACCCTTTGGAGTCTTTATCTTCGCAGGTGGGACCTCAAGTCTTTCTTCTTCTGGAGGTTCATGTGGTGCAGAGGATTCTGCAGGTTTGTCCCTAGAGCCTGATGATGGTTCCGATGGTCCGGAAGGCTCAGGAGCATCACCAGATGGTTCTGGTGGATCAAGTTTCTTGGCAGATGATTCTGCCGGATCAGATGGAAGAGGCTTCTTTTTACCTGAAATCCTCTTCGGTGGTGGATCAGCTGCTCCCTCAGGTGCTTTGTCGCAACCCTTGAGGTACGTGTGAGCCCTTTTCTGTCCGGCACAGGCTGGACAGCGACCTTCCGGTATCCTAGTATAAGGCTTCTTGGCTCCTAGAGCAGTCTCCGTCGCACTGAACGACGTACCTGACTTAGGGAGATACTTCCTGGTGGAAGTGAAGCCTAGAAGGTCCAATACCAAATGGTTATTGGTACTAATCGGAAGAGGGGTTTTATACAAACCGAAAGCTTCACACGTTGCTAGGTCAGCTGTGGGACTACACTCGAGGGTCATTCTTAAATTCCTCATCTGTTCGATGGAAAACAAAATGGGGACTCTCCCCTGATCCAAAACTTCTATGGTTGTATCTCTTCTTGGAGTTGTGTTGAACCATAGAGTTACACGCTCCTTGATAAGAGCTGTTTCACTATCTGCGAAAGAGAACTTCGTGTTCGAAGGTGAAAAAGTGAAATCAATCATGCCTGGGGCATGTTGCTTCACGGCCTTGATAAGCCTGTTCACCGCATAGCGGGAACCCATAGCCCTAGTACAACCAGAGTCAAGTATGACAAAGGTAGGGCTCTTATCAAGATTGATCCGCTCTGTGAGAGCAGATAGGACGGTGTGCTGCAACGGAAACACTGCTGTTGCAGTCTCCACACCTTGCCCCTCGGATGGTTCAGAGACCTGGGGCACGTAACTCACTGATGAGTTGAACACGGGTTCTTGGTGCGCGCTCGGATCTGTGCCTCTACCTGATGATCCTGCTTGATTTCTTCTCTTCTTTCTCCGTGTTTTTCTTCGTGAGGCTTGTGATGCATAGTATGTATAAGACGTTTGATCGTCATAAGCGGCATAATTCCAACTGGAGTCAGTATAATAACTGTCCTCATACCATGAATCCCAGCTCGGTGCGGTGGAACTTTCATAGGCCTGTGGAGATCCAGTTTGGTCTCCTTGTAAGGAGGCAGACTTAGCTGTATCCTTACCTTTGCCTTTTGCTTTTGACCTTTGAAGGAGCTTCCTTTATCTCCTTTGTCCTTTCCTTTTCCTTTGCCTTTTCCACCTTTTCCTTTTTCCTTTCCTTTACCTTTACCGAAATAGCTGGAATCAGTTGGATCATGTTCTGCCTGGTTGGCTCTCCCTTTTCCGCGGTATGACCTAAAACGGCCACGTCCTTTTCGCTTGCCACCCTTTGCTCTTCCCGGTGATCCGGGACGCATTCTTGGTCTTCTTCCCTTTTTGAATCTCCTTGCAACGAAGGCCTCATGGTCATCAACTGTCCAGAAGACAGCTTCTTCATCCTCGGCGGCAAGAAAGCCTTCCTCAAGGGTGTCTTCGTCTTGGAGCCAGAATCCATCGACTCCATCGTATTCACCCTGATCGAGGATGAGGAAGTTTCGACCTCCGCGTTTGCGGCGTTGGTCTCTCCTTCCATGGCGGTCCTTCTTGTGAGAAGAGTGCCGAATGTTGGGATCCTGCAGACCAGTTCTGGTCGTTGAGAACTGATCGAACATGGTCTGCCGTACCACAGGGTACGTATAGGTCTCAATTCGGTGACCTTGGTTGGTCAATGCTGTTACCAACCTCTCACGTTGCATCTCATTTAGGTCGGACTGCACTAGGAAGAGAAGAGCTAGGAGATTATCATTCAGAGGAAACGCTCTTCGATGATTGTCAAGGCGTTCCTTGTTCCATGTTTCGAAATAGCGTGCGGCGTATGTGTCTCTCTCGGCTGCTTCCTGTAGGCCCAGGAAGGTTCGGTCTGCCTGCACAGCTTGCATGAAATCTGGATGGGCATCTTCCAGAGCTATCTCTGGTAAGAGATCCATCCATGAGTTTTTCACGCGCTGTAGCACGATCTCAAACTTAGCAATCCAAGTCACAAAGTCTTGGTTGCCCTTCCATGCCTTGAATAGGCCGAGGAAACGCCACAGGAAAACGTACTGTTCTCCTTTCACGAAAAATGGACGCATCTTCTTCTTGAAGTAATCTACTCCATCTGGGGCTGCAAGCCTTTCTCGGTTCAGTGATTCTTTTTGTACTGCGGCCAATCCGGAGAGCCTCGTCTTGAGAGACGGACCTCTTTTGGTGTCATCCAGCGTTGTTATGTCGCACCAGTCGTCAATCAACTGTTCATACTCAAACCACGAAGTGGTGCCATCATAGGCAGGCGCGATCTTGGGCGTTATGCCTAATGATGCAAGCATGCGGTCAGATGTTGCAAATGACTGTGCGACATAAGTGGCTGGACCTTGGGAGGTCTCTTCGTTCTCATATCCCCCGGAGGATTGGGAACTGCCGTCGGCTTCGCTATGCGAGCTCGACATTGTGCTGCCTCTTATCCGCTTGGTTAAGCGTTCGGCGAGGCCGACCGCTGTAGCGGACTTTGTGAGGCGGGCGGCCCTTTCCGGGCTCCGCTACCAGAAAACTGTGCCGATACACCCACAAGGAATACTCCTTGTTAGGAGGTGTATGACCAGTTATTCCCTAAGGATCAAAGGGCAGCGCCCTGCACACGGACAGTAGTTGTTTTGTCTTGCTACGCAAGGAGAGCTTGTCTTGTCTCAATATGGTAAAACCACTGTGAGCCAATGGGCAGCGGAATGTATATGTATGAGCATGCAGCCATTGCTGTAGGTACCTGTTAGAGCTACCCCTTTAGAGGTTTATGGTTTCACCCCCCCTGTGGTCCCTGTGGTGTGGGTTCCCCCCTGCCCCTCCCCGGTGCTTGCGGTCAGCTGCACCCCCTTCCATGGCTATTGCTGGTTGGGCGTCCGGGACCTTAGGATGTGATACAATTCACTAAACTCTGCCCTGAGCTCCAAAGCCAATGGTAGTGATGCATATGATGATGATGATGATGACGATGATGGTGGTCATGATCCCCATCCGCACTCTCCTCCGGTCCCTTGCTCAAGAGTCCCGAATGAAAATCATTCAAACACGCTCAAGCTTACTTTTAACGAACCCAACCAAAACTTGGCTTGGAATGACAACGATCGATACAGTTTTCGCAAGAACATCACAAGCCAAGCACGATTTTCAACGAAATAAAGCAATGAACATGCCGTGCCGAAGCCCAGAGCAACATCAGACAGACTGCGAATAGCACATCAACATCATTGTGCACAACATCATCCCCATCATTGTGATTTGTGTGTGGAAGGGAGGGGAAGGGGAAGGGGCCCTGTGGATCCCTGTGGGGGCCATCCTTCCCCACCCTGCCCCTGTGGTTCACTGTCACCCGTTTGCCAAGGCGAGAGGCCTGGCTTACGGGGGGAGTTACGCGGATGACGTGTGATTGTTTGCTGGGACGAGAGGCCTGCCTTGGGGGTGCGGGGGCGGGGGGGGGGCATACCATGGCGGGTGGGGGGGGCCTGCGACGCTGCGACGCGGCACCATGTATGTGTGTTTGTGTTTGTGTGTTTGTATGTGAGTATCTTCCAGGCTCTACGAACAGTTCCGCACCCCGAAGCCGAGTGCCGGAGATGGCCTCAAAGTGCCGCAGAAGGAGAAGGCCTCCTCGGTTTGAGCGTTGTACCTTAGGGACGAAATGAACCCTAAATAGGATTCCGAGTTAAAGGGGTCCATAAGGGATCTATAGTAAGGTTCTAATAAGGCGCTTAAGGACGAAATGAACCCTCAAAGGGTTTAAGGTTCATATACCATATAGGGATTCATAGTATATGGGTCCTACTTTTAAGGGTCCTTTGGTCCTTCAGGTAAGGTGTTGGCAGGCAAGCATTTGTCGTCGTTTCGTGGTTGGAGTTCGGAGGTTTCAGGGTTGTTGTTTTTGGTCTTGGTGCATAGACCCGTAAACCCCGAACCCTAGACCTTAATCCCTTGAGCCCAACCCCTTAGAATCAAACTAGGACCACTTCCAATCCGTTGGGAAAAATCTGCAGATTGTCCATAAACTCTGAACCATAAACCCTACCCTAACCCTGAGTAACCTACCTTTTTAGGGTTCCTTATTGTGATGTCCTTATAAGAGTCCTTAAAAATGCAGGTTATTCCGGGTTAAGGTAATCCCTAAACCCTAAACCCTAAACCTAACCCTAAACCCTAAACCTTAGTATCCCCCTAAAACCCGAAGCCCTAAAGCTTAAACCCTAAGCCCTAAACCCTTGAGAAGGTCCCTTCGGCCGCCCCTTCTTCCTCGCGGTCCACGGCCGTGAGCTCGGCGCGGTCCAAGGACTCCCAATCGTCGCGTGGACGAGGCCGGCAGCAGTTGTAATGGATGGGTATCGGCATAGGACTTAGGGCGGTTTGGGGTTTAAGTTTAGTGTTTAGGGTTTAGGGGGGGGGGGGCGGTGGGGGTAGTTCTCTAAATTAAGGTCCCTTTGTAGGTCCACAATAGAGTACGCCACCCTTACAAAAAGGACCCTAAAAGGAACCCTGTAATTTCGAGAAGTATCCGTTGTTGTAGAGATCTTGGCTTATGGTGAAGGGGCTGAAATGGTTGGGGCTTAGGGTTTATATAGGGGTTATGGAGTATAGGGTATATCGGCGGAATACAACTAGCCATAACATCTCCTGGTCGTGCTTATATGCTGAGATGGCAGCCATAGGTTTCATGTATCTTATATAAACATTCTCAAATAGACTTTGAGAGTTCCTGATTAAGCTGAACATATGAAGGGCTCAAAAGTTTGATAGGGGCTTCATCTGGTTCCATAAGAGTATCGCGTAGTAGTTGAAATACGTATCCCGTAGTGTTGTCGTGCTGATAGAACCTTACAGTAAAATACCTTCAGCCACCAGAGCCCAACCCGACTTTTTGGTAAGATCTGTTTCGTAAGGCGCTAAAAACCTGAGACCCTGGTTACTTGTAGTGTAGAAGTCTTACATTTTAATTCGTGACGGTGTGATCTTTTGTTGTTGCTTCAGATGTGATAGTAATTAACCCAATTTGTTTCCTGCTCTGGTGCAAAAAAGCGCAAAATCCTCGACGGCCCAGCAGTATCGCATTGCGCTGCTCTAAATTTCACGGCTACCGGACAGCACAGTGAAAGGGGCGTATGGTATGCCTAGTAGTAGAGTAGGTAACCTTTAACCTTTTGGTAGTATAACCCCTATATAATCCCTATATAACCAAAAAGGTTAACATTTAGTTCCCCATGATACCCGACAAGTAGGCATGGTATCTGTGGAAACTTAAGCCTCTACCTTGGCTAAACCACCCAGCCAGGTAGGGTCAAGCAATTGTAGCCATACTGGTTCCGCCCACTTGGCATTATAACTATTACCTATAGTCTCCATTGTAGTTCCTTTTTTTGGTTAATCAAAATCTCTACTATAGGTTCCTAACCATAAACACTGGTTAACCGAAAAAAAGGTACTACAATGGAGACTGTAGGTACAGTTCATGATCATTGAGTACCTGCCCTTGTCTACGGTATCTTAGTTGACAGAGGTCACCAGAGCCCTGCCATTGCCAAGAGGAATATGAGTGGTTTGAAGCCTGCCCTCATGGGAACAAGTACGATGCCACGACGAGCAACTTAGGCCAATTCGCCCTGCTCCAAGCATGCATCAAAGATGCAGATATGAACAATATGGGGGTGGAGGCTGCCTACGTGCTCGGTACAACTCCGAAGAGGGCAAGAAATCTGTCGAGGATCTCTTCAAGAGGTCCCCGGATCCACCGATTCGACAGAACTGACGGCAGCTACAGGTAGTAATTATCTACTTCTCTACGTTTTGTTAAAGGTTAACCTATAGCTCTCCTAGGACACTAGACAAGCAAGGTATGAAGCGCTCTCTTCCCAGAAGCCTTAAACCCAAATTCCCTAACTCGAGGCATCGCCTCCCCTAGACGCCAAGCCCTCAACCCAATCCTAATCCCAATGTGAAGCTTAGAAGTAACTACATAGTAGAACGTAGGGTTTCTATAGTAGGAATCATTATTCATGATTCGGGTAATTAGGTTTCCCCATAACAGTACCTCGGACCCTTTGTCAAGAACGTTAGGTTTTGAAATCTCAGCTCTACCTGAAGGACCAAATGACCCTTAAGAGCAGCGGCCCTATACTCAGATACTATGAATCCCTATACGGTATATCAACCTTAAACCATCTTAAACCCTTTTAGGGTTCATTTCGTCCTGAAGGTAGATTGTCAGTCGTCAGCCCTAAACCCCAGACCCCAAGTCTCAAGTTGCAAAACCCTTACTAACCCTAAATGAAATCAAAGCTTCCAAGAGGGCCCATAGCAACTACTACTACTAATAATAATAGTAATAACAATAATAATAATTACTACTACTATGGACTTAGGTCCTCCAAAATACCGTGTTTAGAATATTGTTGGGGGCTTAATTCCATAATGGTAGCATCTTTGAACCCTCTGGGATTAACAGAACTTGCACAGATCCATGTGTAGACCGGTGGAACATCCTAAACTTCAATAAACCCCTAAACCTAAATCCTAAAACCTAAACTTCTAAACCCTAAACCCTACCAACCCCTGAACCCCATAGAGCCTTTCAGCCCAATAGGCTCGCGGCAAGAACAGCCTGCCATGAAAAAGCTGCCTTTGGCGGGCTTGAGGCAAGGGCAAGGGGTAAATCCCCAAAGGGTCCGAGGTCGGGGGATACTTCCCCAAATCACAATAGAATTTTTTTGATGTAGAAACCCTACAACGTACCTTAACCTACCAAAACCTACTTTTTTGTAGGGTCCCTCTAAATTCCATATTAGGGTTCTTAATACGAACCTGCAAAAAAGTAGGGTTTAGTGATTTAAGGTACTATATCGGTACTTTCGACCCTTTGGTGTAGGATTCTTGTTGCTTCGGGCTTAGCTTTCGAGGTGTAAGCGGGGTTTTGTACTTGTGCGGTTATCAAGAAATCATAATAATGAACCCCAAAAAGATAGGTTATACAGGGTTAACGTAGGGCTTAGGGTTATAGCATTGGGGATCTGAGGGTTCGGTGAAGTGGGCTTTTGGTTTGGTGCTAAGACGCAGGAAATCAACCCAAACCCGTCGAAAGCGTGAACCTGTCGCCCCTGCCTCGGGCTTTGAGAGGGTCCGCCAAGCCTTGAACAAGAGGACTGGACACAGAACGAAGACAGAGCTCACAAAAGGGGCGATGATTGAAACTCTGCTGGAGAACCTTGAGTCTTTGGAGACGTGTCGCCGAGCTGTCACGCACGACGGGTGAGGGCAACGCTGCGCAGAGCTCCGAGCCTACCTTCACCCTAGTGAAGGACATCGGGGACGACGGCAAGACCAACGCCGGCACCGAGCGCCACGGACAAGGACAAGAGCAACGCCGGCACCGAGCCTTAAGGACGAAATGAATAACCCTAAAAGGGGTTAAAGTTCATATTCCATAATTATAGGGATTCATAGTATATGGGTATAGGGCCCCTACTCTTATGGGTCATTTGGTCCTTCAGGAGTAGAGCGCCACGGACGACGACAACGATGACTACGAGTGTGTGTTGCCAACGCGGAGAAGGGCAGACAAGAAGACCCCGAAGATGCTAAAGAGCGCCTCAACCGCGGCGGTGGAGCTTCCTGCGCGACCAAGGAAGACCCTTGAAAGTAGGGGCCCTATACCTACATACTATGAATCCCTATGTGGCATATGAACCTTAAACCCTTTTAGGGATCATTTCATCCTTAAGGTTATTGACGATGTCCGAGCCCAACATCCCCTCGAGCATGAAGCTTGAACCCTAAGCCCTGTGAGCCCTGAGAACCCTACATTCCAGCGGGGATAGACGGAAAAAGGTGCTCAACCGAAAAGCTCTGCATCAAGAGCCCGGCCCTAAACCCACATCACTGTCGGACCCATACCTTGCAGTCTCCCAACTGTTCAAACACTGATATGTAGGAACCTGATTAAGAAACCCTGTTCCTATACCCCAATATAGTAGGATTCATAGAAGGAACCCTAATAAAGGCCCAAGGTTTCTTAATCAGGTTCCTACATTAGTTCGAGGAAGTTTTGCCCGAAGCCCGGAACCGTCAGACACTCAACTTGTGCTATCGGCTAATCCCGTCCCGCAGCGTGCTTCCTAAAACTAGGCTTTTGTCTTTAGGCTCCTCAGCATTTGGGGAGAATAAGGGACCTTACGGAACCCTATAGAGTATTCAACCCTAATCCGTAATCCCTAAACCCGACATCCCAAAAGCATTAATGCCCCCATGTTGCAGACCAGGAAAATGGCAGGATCCTTTTTGAGGGACACCGCGAGAAGGGACCCACCAGTTCCGCAAACCACTTCTCTATGCCGTAAACCCTGGCCTAACTAGGTTTTTGTGGATTAGAGTAAGCATAAATACTTCGGTTCTTATATGTTCTTCTTATTATGATTTCTTGTGAATCCTAGTACAGACTTCATATAGGGACCCGACAAATCATCAGGTCTCTGTATTTCAAGTCATTCCTTAGACCCTACACGCACGAGTTGCCCCTTTCAGCCCAATGTCCCCGACCTGTTCCGACTGGCCAGGCCGTCGTCAGAGTCTACCGCACGCTCTTCTTCCGTGCCTGAGGTCGATTCCAGTGTTCCTAAACCCCACTAATTATCCTAGATCCGAAGTAATTGATGCTATGTTTGGGATTGATCCTCCTAGTAGTAGAGTAGGGAACCTTTAACCTTTTTTGGGTAGTATAGTCCCTATATAACCCCTATATAACCAAAAAGGATAACCTTTAGTTCTCCATGATACCCGACAAGTAGGTCGTAGGGATGTCTGGGGTTTCAGCTTCAACTTTGAGGGTTCAGAATTGCAGTTTGTGCAGAGGCTTCCGGAGAGAGGCGAGCATCTCCACCTGTCAGCACCCTTAAGGACTGGTTTAGGGTTTTGGGTTTAGGGTTTAAAATAGACGGACTCATAGTATCTGGGTATAGGGCCCCTAGTTTTAAGGGTCCTTTGGTCCTTCAGCACAGTTCAGAAAGAGTCATAGATAAGCAGTAAGCATACAGCAGCTGCTCACAGATGCCCGCCCCCTCCAGGAAAAGACAACGCGCCCTTAAGAACAATACTGAAATCCCAACTGAACCCTATTCAAACCGCAATGCTTGTAGGTGCTTGCTTTTGCTTTTGGGCGTGGCAGGTCGCGAGCAGAAGATCCAGGCCGGCTGAAGTTGGGCCAAAAAAGCGGAGGGCATCGGATAATGGGGCTTTCGTAGAGATTTTGCATGGCAAAGCTAACGAGCGCCGTGGTGAGGTATTTGTGACTCCCACCAGTACACGAAGGGTTACATAACAGCTGTTTCCAAGTGTCTTCTAAAGTGTGTGCTTTGTCGGTGCCTTCATTCGTGGTCTGTCTATTGCTCTTTTCTATTCCTCAAACCTCAAGAACCCTAGACTCTTGCCCCACTAAATCCCTAAACCCTAGACCCCTAGACCCCTAAACCCCTAAACCCTAAACCCCTGAACCCTAAACCCCTAAGCCCTAAACCCTAAATCCCTAAGCCCTAAACCCCTAAGCCCTCAACCCTAAATCCCTAAGTCTTTAAACCTATTTCCTTACACCCTAAAACCCTAAACCTCAAGAATCCTGAGCCCCAAGTTCCCAAGAAGGCCTGACTCTGCAGCGAGACAGCAGATGGCAGCTTGGCTTCCCTGGGTTTGGAGTACCATACTTGAATACTTGTTTTGGTACCTGTTCCTGAAAAGAACCATTATGAAGTAAAAGTCTATACTTTTTGCTCCCTGACTACTTCAAAGCCCAGAGCGGTTTCGGAATCGGGGTCAGGCCTTTGGGATTCAGGGTTTGGGGTTTAGGGTTTGGTTTGGGGTTTAGGATGTAGGGTCTATAGGGTAACTTTGGGAGGCAGAGTGGTGTGTGTGTGTGTGTGTAGTATTGGGCCTCAAGCTTGATGTGGGTTTAGGGTTTAAGGGGTTTAGGGTTTAGGGGGTTTAGGGTGTAGGGTTTAGGGTTTAGGGGGGGTTTAGGGTTTAGGGTGTGTTGGCAGGTTGGCGGTACGCTTTGTAGGTGTTCGGGAAGCGGTGGCAGGCTTTGGGATTTGGTTGCCAGGGGGTGAGCGGTCGTGCAAAGTTCCGGGTCCGTTTTTTGGAGATCCCGTTACTTTACATGACGAACACCAAACCACAAACCCTGTTTGGGCTCAGCTGTGTTTGGAAAGTGGGGGGGGGATCTTTGAGGATGTCTACACTTTAGGGGGGTCTTTTATTTCTTGAAGTCATCATTTCCGTGAACTCCGAATATGACAGCGCGTGCATGATAAATGTAGACGCTTGAATAGTTTCGTAAGCTTGTAGTATAATGATCTGCCTCACACCCCATTTCAATATTCAGGCTGCCATGCTGAGGCGGAGGTTTGGGCTTGGATGGCTCGGGTAGATGCACACTTTGAAGCTGAAACCACAGCTCATGAGTGCAACAAGCACCGACCATATATTGTAGCTGATCCGATGTTCAGACTCAGGGTATTTATGGTTAATGGGATCGTATAGGTTGGTTGCTGCAGGCATGTGAGTCAGCACTAATATAGACGAACAGACGCCTAACCTGAACTCTTCCTTATGAATCGAAGTATTGGGTCCATTTGCAAACCCTGCCCTCGGCGTGGCATGGTATAGGCTCGGTTGAGGGCTTGGGGTAAAGAGTTTAGGGTTTCGGGGTTGGCAAGAAACAAGTATGGTTACTGGCTACTGGTCAAGGGTTTACGGTTCAGGGTTGAGTAAGTAAGGGCTTGCGGGTGTTGTAGAAATCATCATACATTACGGCTGCGCTAGCCGATTTTGTACCTCAAATGACATGGTGTGCGGTATCGCCCTATCCTTACATAAGCAAACCACGCAACCGTAAACCCGAAACCGCTCAGAGTTTAGGGTTTCAGCCTTTAGGCTCCAGGTTTTCGCTTGACCTCAAGCCATAGACCCTGGGGAAACCCCAAGACCTAAACACACCAAGTTAAAAATCAAAAACAACACCAACACCCCGACACGCTAGACCCTGAGCCCTAAACCAGAATTCCCAGACACCCAGACTCCAGCTGAACCCGGAATAACCCACCTTTTTAAGGACTTTTCTAAGAAAATCAGAATAAGGAACCCGGAAAAGGTAGGTTATTCAGGGCCGAGGTTATGTTTCGACTTCTGAGGACAGCCGGCAACGCAAGACGCGAGAAGCCTTGCAGCAGCTGACCCAGGCGGCATCGGCCCGATCCCAAGGAAGGTCCTTCTTTCTAGGGGCCTTAAAAAAGAGAAGAGTTCCTTTAAGACCCCAAGAACCACAACCTTCTTCTTGGGGCCTTAAGAACAAGAGAAGAGTTCCTTTAATTAAGGTTCCAAGAACCATAGTTCCAAGAGCCATAGTCATCATAGCAGAAATGGTTTTTGGCGCCCCACTTCCATCAATATATCAATATATCAATATATCAATATATATATATATATATATGAACCATAAAAGAGATGGTTTCTTGGCGGCTTAGTGTCATCATCACCTTAAACTCTGCAGGCTCCTAGGTACTCTTATGGGGATTAATTACTTTCCCAAATCATATAGAAACCCCAAGGCCTAGTAGTAGAGTAGGGAACCTTTAGCCTTTCTTGGGTAGTATAGTCCCTATATAACCCCAACCGTTAGTTGCCCATGATACCCGATAAGTAGGAAGGTCTACTATATAGGTGCATAGGACCATTCACCTTTAAGACTCAGCGCAGAGTTGCTTTAAATGCTTCGGGTAACGGGTGCTAGAAGGGAGTTATTTAGGGTTTATAGGTCTTGATACGGGGCGTTAAGCTTAGAATATATACGTAAAATTAGCAATAATAACATATATAGATGGTTTTGGGGTGTATCATGGCAGGGTATGTTGGGGGCATCTCAGACTCTGAAAGATGTACTGAATTTACGGGTGTGAAGGGGTTGAACAAATTTTCTCAAAGCCGTTTAAGGAACCCTGAAAAAAACTCTAAACGCTCAACCCTAAACCTCTAAACCCTAAACCCTAACCGGAAACCCTTCTACTAGTAGAAGCCTTTCTCGTACCCTTGCAGGAACCCTTATAGAACCCCTTAGGCCTTATAGGTCCTTTGGGCCCTCATTGGGGACACCCCTCTTACCTGGACCCCCGGCTACCGTGAAATATACCCTAAATGCAACAAACCCCAAACCCTAAACTCCTACACCCTAAACCCCAAGCGCCTAACACCTAAACCCTTACCCCAAGGGTCCGAAGGACCCACTAATCAGGTACTCAGCTTTTTGATAGTAGTGATGTAGGGTAGGTATTGGAGAGTGTATGATTATTAGGTACTTGGACCCTTGGGATTAATCGTGGCCGCGTTAGGTGCCCATCTCCAAGTCAACGCCGGAGCTCGGCAGAGGCGATGGCAAAGGCACCTTCCGACCTAGGAGTTTAGGGTTTAAGGTTTACCTTAACCCTGAAGAACCTTAACCCTGAAGAACCTATCTTTCTAAGGACTTATATAAGGAAATCATAATAGGGAACCCTAAAAAGGTAGGTTCTTCAGGGTCAAGGTAGGGTTTAGGGTTTAAGGTTGTCTAGGGTTTAGGGTTCCGGGAATTGGGGTTTAGGGTCTAGGGTCTAGGGATATGCCTAGATGGTTTCTGGGTTTCGGAACTGGCTTCCCCAAGGGGTCCTGAGTACCTGTATCGCAGAATGCAGGGTTCTTCGATTCGGAATCAATATTTCTTCCGACCAAGGATTTGGCTTTGGGGCCTCTATGCCAGGATGTTTAGGGGTTTTAAATGTTTAGGAGCCTGGGCATTTAGGTTTTAGGATTTGGCCTTGGTCACCGAAGCCATTTTGGTCCTTAAGGTGGTCGAAAAACCATAAACCCTTTCAAAGCCGGACCGGAGACCCCGGAACTCCTAATCAAGGAATATGTAGGGGGTCCTGCCCCCACTCTGTAACATGTAGATCATATATAGTTGTATTGTACTTGTTGTATAGACCCGTATGTTGTACATATTCCCGTAGTATAGACTGTAACAGCGGGGGTGTACCCAAAATGTGCACGTTAAGTTCTGGTGTTTGTTTAAAGATCCCCGTTCATCTATTGCAGACTTGAGAGGGGGGATCACCCTGAGAACTTCCCATTTCTCGATTTGTTTGTAAATCGGAACCTCCGGGCCCTATCCGTACAACAGAGCCAGGGAGAACGAGCGGTGTGTGTATATATATATATATATATATATATATACCTAGAATGCACGTATGTATGTACGTATGTACGTACGTATGTATGGTGGCCGATGGTGGCATTGGTGCCTAAACTGGAAGCCTCGTCCTCGTTGAGGTGCCGAACCTCGCACCAGCTTTGCAGAGTGAGGGTAAGGAGTACCGCATTTTGGGGTCCTTATAAGAAGGGTCCTACTATTTAGGGTTACTATATTTTAGAGACCTGGCAGATGCTGGCGGTCAAAGGCACAGCTGCGAAGGTGCCCCGAGAATCGCAGTCGCCTGCTGTCAAGCCGTCTTCCGTGGCGCCGTGGTACGGCCAAGGGTAAGGTGAGCTCGAGGACCGGCTCGCCTGTGCAGCTGCCCGATTGCCGTCAGCTTCGACCAGATGTTGCCACCGAGTTCGGCGAGGAGCAGAGTGGAGGCGAGATCTGGTTCCAGACAAGCTGCGCCAGCATGCCGCTCATCTTCGATCTCGCGACGCCGTCGGTTGAAGTGGCGTTTAGTTTGGGTTCAGGCTTCCGGGCTCAGGGTTTCAGCGTTTGGGGTTGCGGCGTAGATTTAAGGATGCTGCCTGGAACACACACTGTTCTTAGCACTTTTGGCTAATGTGACTTCAACATATGATGTGTATCGATGAATGCCTTCCTCTGTGAAGGTAAGGAATACCAGATCGGATCTTCCAATGGGGCTCTCTAAACTTGTGGGTCTGTCCGTCAAGTTTGCATTGCCCCTAAAACACCCCCTGTGCAAGCCTTTCGCTTCAATTTTCTCTCTCTCTCTCTATATATATATATATATGTATATATATATATATACATACATATCTAGAGTTCTGATTGGGACCCTAAACCCTAAACCCTCCAGCCCGGCTATTGCTTGTCAGGCCCCAAGGCACCACCGACTGTGAGTCAACCCCAGGCCCGCAGTGAATGCGGCTTCGTATGCTGGTCAGCAGTATCCTTTGCATGTCTTGCTGTTGCTGTTTTGAGACTGAACAGCAAGACGTTGTTGTTTGAAGGGGCTATTCGGGAACTTGGAGTATTGAGGTCTGATACGTTCCTACTAGCATCCCTTAATACGCTTTAAACAGTTTCTCATAAGTATCCCGAAGATGCTTTCGTGATCGCAGTTTAGGCTCCTACCTGCACGTGTGCAAGGCTCCTGTGATGCCCCAGTATCACGGTTTAAATTTAAGGTTTAGTTTATGGTTCCAAAGCTGAGCTTGACAAACTCCTTTCTGACATCATTGCTTTTCCAGGAGGCGGCCAGTTTCTTCAGACGGGATGCCTGATCATTTAAGAAACTCATTTTCGTACTTCGTGCAACTATACACGGCAACGGATACCGTGTCTGCAATACTAGTAATTCTTACCAGTATCACTAATGCAAAAATAGATGTGTGTATGTATATATATATATATACATATGTATATTGTTTCGACTGTTCCTATAAACTACTATTATTGTTGTTGTGATTGTTGTCATTATTACTACCATTGCTGTAAATATTACTCCTAAACCCTAAACCCTTGATGCGGTATTTGCTGCTAACAAGTGGGTTTGCTCGAATCTCCCGGGGTTTGCAGCACAATATAGAAACCTGGATCATTTGCAATGGTCTTTCTGGCGTTCCTTGTTGTGAAATCTTGCAACTATCAATGGAATATACCCCGTCCAAAAACTACAATTTGGGTGATTCCTTCCTACACGAATGGGATAGTATACCCCAAGACGCTATTTCAATAATTTAGCCAGCCACATCACTCGCTCTCCAGTTTACCTGTGCAAATTCATAGCCCTGGCAGCAGGGCCATTGCACTCAGGAGCAAACCAGAAGCTGCGCAACATTGATAGGGTTAAGGGTTTAGGGTACGTTGGGGCCCGATGTTAGAGACGATGGTACCCTAAGGGTCCATGCACCCGACTAACATATACTTTGGCCTTAAAGTACTCCCTATATAGGTACATTAGGGCCAAGGTATATATACTATTTGGGTACATGGACCCTTCAACCCTATAAATCCTATACAAAGCTTAAATCAATTCTTAAAGGAACCTATTTGGGCACATGGACCCTTGGGGTTACATGAGAATACCGGGTCCAGCGGCATGCGGATGATGTGCCGCAGCCAGAATCCCGGAAGGGGCTACAGTGGCCTGAAATTCTGAAAGCCGAAACACTACAAGAACCCTTCCGAAAAAGAACCGTTTTCAAGAACCCCAAGCCTTAAACCTAAATTCCAAAACATCCTAAACCCTGAACACTTACAGAGCTCTACAAACCCTCGCAAAAAGAGCACCGTAACGAACTCCAAACGGTCTAGGGTTTAGGGTTTATGCAGCAACGCTGAACCTTAAACTCCAAGCCCTCGACCTCAAAGTGCTCTATATGGGTAGTTGTCAAAATTATGGCCCCTTTTTAGGTACCCTAAATAATAAATGCCGTATTATAATAACTAACTATCCAAAACGGGACCATAATTTTGACGGCCACCCATGTAATGATAAAGACGGTGCGAAGTTGCGGAGAGGCAAAGAAACCTCCGCAGCCGCCTTCGCAACCGCCAGCGCCCCGAGAGGTGCACCGTTTTGGGTTGGGAGCTCGGGGGTTCTTACCGGAGGCTCCATAGTAGTTCCATGTTACGGTACATAGATAGAATCCTATAAGGTAATTAAGGTACACCCAAAAAGGTACTAATTACTATGGAGCGTTTGGGTAGAGGGTTTAGAGCTCAAGGGTTCAGGGTTTAGGGTTTAGGGAGTTTTAATACCGATGGTTCTAGAGGGTTCAGCGTATATAAGGGTTAGGGGTTTAGGGTTTGAGGGTTTATAGGTTTGAGTGTTAAGGGTTGAAGGTTTAAGGGCTAAGGATCGAGGGTCCTAGAGTTTCGTGTGGGTTTGTGTTGTTTTGGGTTTGGGGACTTAGTGGATTGGTTCCTTTCAAGGCCTGTCAGAAGCTTTTTTCAGGGTTGCTACAAGGTTTGAGAGGTGTCCTTTTGGGTGTGGGGTCGTGAGGTTTTTTCATCGGCTCCTTAGCCTTACTGAGTTCGTGCTTCAATGCGTACCTTTTAGGTTTTAGCATGTAGGGCTGGGGAAAACTTCCAGGCTCGTCAGATCAGTATGAAAAGCCTCGAATAAATACCAGGGGCGCCTCATCCAGGTATTCCTACATTCTACTAGGAGGTTCATGGGTAGTTATAAGTGGGGTTATAAGTCCCCGAATGCAGGCTATAAGTATAGTTACCTTACTTATAACCTCAGTTATAACTGCCCATGAACCTCCAAGTAGGTGCCCCCCCTAGTACTTCCCGTATTTGTATCCTTTGTTGGGTGGTCTCTTGAGTTAAGCGAAAAGATAGCAAACGCGGGTTCTCCCGCGTTGTTATCGGCCTGCTACACAACCTGGCATTACACCAAGTCAAGTGAATCATAGTCTGCTTTTTTGCCGCGCGGTACCTTAAGCAAGCAAGATGCCCACATGTAGGGGTTCATAGTATACCCAGAGGCTCCATAGAAGTTCCTTTTTGGGATTACCTTATAGGTTTCTATATATAATATCTGAACTCCAACAAGGAGCTACTATGGAGCCTTTGGGTAAGGAAAACGGGGCCCTGCATGGACGCAGTCCGTAAGGTAGCCACACCGCGCATCCTCGAAGCGAAGAGAATTCGGCCAACAGGTTCCCTAAACCCTAAACCTTACCCGACTCTAATCCCGGTGACCGTAACCCCTCCCTACAGCCGAAACATGCCTAAACTGCGACCCAAAACCCAAACCTCTAAGCCATACATCGTAAGCCTACGCCCCAGAACCCGGAGCCCCAACCCTACCCCGGCACCCTAAAGATCCCTCAAGCATAACATGTAGGCTTTGATCTTTACCTATGGTATTTCTACGGGCTCCTCTTCAAAGCCATATTATTGTAGGCCCCAAACCATATCAAGATTTTGTTTAAAGTCTCTATGCTATATTCGTTTGGGGTTCCTGGTTATAACATAACATTATAGAAGACTCCCCAATTTCCTGTTCTGATTGTTCAGGCCCCAAACATTGCTGCTAAACCCTAAACCCTAAAATCCTATCTGGGGACTGGGGCGACCCCTCAGCCTTATATTGCCCACTTTTCTTCAAGCATAAGCCGCTCATTCCAAACCCTAAGGCTCCATGTGCCCATTTAGTAGGTACTTAGGCCTTAAAGTACCTATATAGGGACCCCTTTAAGGCCGAAGTATCTACTATATGGGCACATGGAGCCTTTGGGAAACAGAGATCCTAACCATAAAAACTAGGTATCCTAAAAAAGGGGTAGGGTATGACCCTCTAGGTAAGCCGCTCATTCCAAACACACCCTGGAAGGCCACCAGAGCGGTGATCCCCAGGCCTTTTCTGGGCGTGTCAGACAGGATTACAGTAGGGGTTTAGGGGTTAGGGGTTTAGGGTTTGGGGTGTGCCGTTTAGGGTTTAGGATTTTAGGGGCTTAGGGTCTACAGTAATCACCATAAAGTTGGAAACTGGGTTAAAGTCAAATAGTGCTGGGATTCCCTATACATTACTCTTATAAGGATTAAGGCTATTGGGTTTCCAACTTTTGGGCTTCTGCTGTACCTGCTTAGTAGAGGGTTTACGGGCTTAGGGTGTTTAGGGGTTTAGGCAGGGGTTTAGGGTTTAGGGGTTTAAGGCAGGGGTCTAGGGTTTAGGGGGGTATGGGGTTTAGGGTGGAGTAGAGTAGGTAACCTTGAACCTTCTTGGGTTTCTATATACCCTATATAACCCCAAAAAGGTAGCTTTCAGCTTCCCTGGAATACTAGGCAGTAGATTGGCATGCCAAGCCTGCCAACTCCTACTGTGCAGGCGATTGGGGGATTTGGAACAGTGTGACCTGCTCCTTTGTTGTCTTTGGTTTTGCGTGGTCTTGGAATCGTAGCCGTCTTCGCATGCATAACCTGTGTAAGCAAGCCTACACCCTGAAGCCGTCATGAGGACCCAACACTTGTGGCAAGCCCGTGCGCGTCTTCGGCAAGTGGATGAAGTGCGCATGCGGCCTTTCCCATTGGGGTGCGACGACAAACTGTGACGGGAGACTTGCAAAGAGCGGCAGGCGGTACCAGAGCACATCGGCGGTTTGGTTCCTTGTTGAGCGAGCCGCAATGGATGTATTTAGCAGAAGGCAATGTACATTTGCAGGCAGGTGTGCGTCCCCAAACCCCTAGGGGTTTTAGTTTTGCTATTGGGGGGCTTTGAATTTCGCATACTGTAAGCTTGGACATTGCTGCAACCTGATTTCAAGGTGTCGGTATACAGGTTGTCGGAATTAACTTATCAATTAATTAGGTGGCTACCCTCTAAGCCCTCGTCACCTGCCGCCAACAAGTTACAGGTTCCCTTGGCATCAGGGCGCCAAGCAATCCATTGGACAAGCATCCAAGCTTTCTTTTTCGCGCCGCCCGTCCAAGCCACGAACAGTGGAGGCTAACACCTGACGCTACGCTTCATCCCAGAAAGTAAGAACTTTAAATCCTGACGATCACCTGAAGGACCAAATAATCCTTAAAAGTAGGGGCCCTTTTTGCCCATGTACTGTGAATCCTGTATGGTATATGAACCTTAAACCCTTTTAGGGTTCATATCGTCCTTAAGGTTGATACTTGTCTACCCATAGGCTCCATTGTAGTTCCTTTCTGGGATTACCTCATAGGATTCTGAGAATGAAACCCCAAAAAAACTCCAGCCCGAAGCCCTACCCTAAGGCTCCATGTTCCCATATAGTAGGTACTTAGGCCTTAAAGTGCCTATATAGGGACCCCTTTAAGGCCTATGTACCTACTATATAGGCACATGGAGCCTGTGGGCTAGCTGAACCCTTAATTGGGGTTATAAGTAACTTAAATATAGTTACCTTAAGTATAACCCTAATTACTAAGTCCCATGATCCTCTAAGTATACCCCCAAAACCCATATAGAACCCTTAAAATAGCCATTATATACCCTTATTATAGCCTCTAAGTAGCTGAACCCCTGCGGAAGATTCTGGCGACAGGCCCCGCAGCGATCGCTCACAGGATCCTCCACCACAGCGAAGGCGCTTCAGGGTTTTAAGCTTAAGGGTTTTAAGGGAGTTTAGGGATTATAGGGTTTAGGCTTAAGGGTTTAGGGAGTTTAGGGATGATAGGGTTTTAAGCTTAAGGGTTTAGGGAGTTTAGGGATGATAGGGTTTAGGGAGTTTTGGGATGATAGGGTTTAGAGCTAAAGGGTTTAGGTAGCTTAGGGGAGTTTAGAGATTAGGGCTATAGGGTTTAGGGAGTTTAGGGAGTTTAGGGATTAGGGTTTAGGCTTAGGGGTGTAGGGTTCAGGGCCTCGCTGTTCGCTGTTCGAAGCCGAAGCCAAAGACCTGGAACATGATTCCTTAAGGACGAAATGAACCCTGTTCCTTAAAGGGGGCCATAAGGGATCTATAGTAGGGTTCTATTAAGGCCACTATATCAGGGTGTCATTATCTTATAAGGACGAAATTAGAACCGTAAAAGGGTTTAAGGTTCATATACCATATAGGGATTCATAGTATCTGGGTATAGGGCCCCTACTTTTACGCGGCGTTTGGTCCCGCAGGTTCTCCTAACCCTAGCGCAACCCTAGATGCCACCCCTATTATAAGCCCTGAACCCTAATAGCAAATGGCCCTGTTAAACACAACAAAAGTGTGCCCTGTAATATCCACAGATCTGTTTGGTGGATGGCACGCTTTCCAGAATCTCAGAGGTACAGTTTAAGGTTTAACCGTTAACCCTAAACGCTATCGGACACTCCTAGGGCGGAGCCTGCGCGGCTCGAGCCTTTACCCGCGCGGCGCCAAAGACAGGCCGGATCGCATACGTAGATGTCCGGGTCTTTAGCTGTAGTTAGTAGTTAGTATGGTATTGGCGGAGTGTGTGTTTGGTATGCAAAAGGTTCCTAAGGACCTACAGGGGGATAAATGCGCAAGCCATCATACTGAATCCTAGCATAACGACTTTTTTTGCATTACGTGGCTACTTAAGACCGATTGGACAAAAGCCTTATTTGGGATTTCTAGACTCTACCCAGAGGCTGCATGGCATAGTAGTTCCTTCTGAGGTTTCATATTCAGAATCCTATAAGGTAATCACAAAAGGAACTACTATGGAGCTTATGGGTAGACAAGTATCAAAGGATAATGTAGGAACCTGATTAAGACGCCCTGGGCCTATAACCCCAAAATAGTAGGATCCATATAAGGAGCCCTGACAAAGGCCCAAGGTTTCTTAATCAGGTTCCTACATTATCCCAAAGGGTCCAAAGTACCTACATCGTAGAATGTAGGGTTTATATACTAGGAATTACTATTCCCAAAGGCTCCATGTGCCCATATAGTAGGTACTTAGGCCTTAAAGTACCTATATAGGGACCCCTTTAAGGCCTCAGTACCTACTACATGGGCACATGGAGCCTTAGGGATTATGATTTGGGGAAGTAATCCCCATAACAGTACCCAGGACCCTTTGGGTATGCAATTGCTTGGAGTTTAGGGTTTTGCGGAGGCTGCTTCAGACGCTTTTCATCGGAGCCTCGAGCTGCGTGTTTAGGGTTTAGGGTTCAGAGTTTAGGGTTTAGAGTTTAGGGTGTGGGGTTTAGAGTTTAGGGTTTAGAGTTTAGGGTTTAGGGCTTAGTTTATTGTTGGACTTGTCCTATATGACGTTAATTACAGATTCTGCAAGGTCGTGGATGCTTTGCCACATGGACATGCAGACCTTTGTTTCCTTTTTCGGCTTGAGCTCCCTTCTGAAGCTTTCTTTAAGTCTTAGGGTCTCGGCTAGGTTATGGGAGCATAAGGGGCTTACTAAGGCCAAAGTATATACTAGTTGGGAACATGGACCCTTGAACCCTAAACCCTATAGAACCCTTAACGGAACCATTAAAGGAACCCTGGGGTACGTGGACCCTTGGGGAAACGTTACTTGAAGACTTCTTCGTGGATCATGAAGCGCGCTGCCTCTGCGTGCACGAGGACCGTTTGGGGTGTATAGGGTTAAGGGCTTTGGGTTTAGGGTTTAAGGTTTAGGGTTTATGGTTTGGGGTTTAGGGCTTAAGGTTTATATATTTTAGGGTTTAGGGTTGGGGGTTTAGGGCTAAAGGTTTATAGGGTTTAGGGTTTGGGGCTTGGGGTTTCAGGGGTTCAGAGTTTAGCCGGGTCTTAGGGTTTCCAACTATCTGGCCTCTAGTTCACATTGGGTGAGGTCTGGGGTTTAGGATGTACCTGTTGAGGCGTTGAGGTTTTGTCACGAGAGTTTCTGCAAGTTCGGAATCCCAGTCACTTGCTGGATGTCTACGCGTGCATCCGCACGTATGTTTTTGCACATGCATGTAGTTTTGTATAGGTGCATGTCTGCACATACATTGTAGTAAATCGCATTTAAAACATTACATGACATTCTGCAATAGGTTTTTTAAAGACTATAGGTATATTGTTACTTGTATTTTGTATACAGCCATATTAGTTGGATCACGCTTGTTTGGACTATGTCATGGTTGTACATCACATATTATACTATGTTTTGATATATTGCATTATGTACTATATGTTTCGTGTTTATATATATATATGGACACACCCCCCCCCATGACCTACCTCGGCCTCTTTTCCATTGTAAATACCGTCAAAACCTTCTCTTGGCAGGGATTCGCGTTTGGCATACGATTCGTGTTTTGCGTAATTTTCGGGGATGATACCTTCTCTATCATGGCTGATGTGAAGTCATGTCTCTTTACAACGTCGTGCCTACTCATGTCCGCTTTCAAATTCATATGCCTGTATTCATAAGCAAGAAACATTAAAAGAAACCATACGATACGACGGCGGAAACCAAAAAAACCAAAAATCCAAAAATCCAAAGCCTTTCTGAGGGGCCCGAAACTTTTGGATTTTTTGGTTTTCCTAGGTCTTTTTTGGTTTTTTGGGCTTTGCCTTGGCGAAACCATGGCTTTTTTTGGATTTTCGGTGGAAAACCAAAAAAACACAAGGTTTTTTTGGTTTTTCTGCTGTGTCTCTCGTGAAAAACCAAAAAACACCTGTGTTTTTTTGGATTTCTGCTGGAAAACCAAAAAAAACCTTGGATTTTTTTGGATTTCTGCTGGAAAACCAAAAAAACCTTGGATTTTTTTGGTTTTCTGTTGGAAAACCAAAAAAACCCTAGGAAAACCAAAAAATCCAAAAGTTTCGACCCCCCTGACAAAGGTTTTGGATTTTTGGTTTTTTGGTTTTTTGGATTTTTGGTTCTCGGAGCCTTAGAGCCAATACAGCGCGCAGCATGCTTGATCGGAAATGGTTTCGTTGTTTACGCGCAGTAGTCTTCAGATGTGCATTAGGCATTAGTGTTAGTATTAGTATCTGCGTTCTAGCGTGTTGATTCGTGTTACTGTTAGTGTTGGTGTCAGTGTCAATGTCAATTCCAATGTCAGCGTTAGTATTAGTCTGAATATAAGTCTATACAATAGGTGTACTAATGGTAGTGTTAATGTCTAGTGTGAGTTTTAGTATTCGTATTAGTCTTGGTCTTAGTCTCTGCCTTATTCTTAGTGTTAGTATTAACCAGTGTATAGTCTCATAGTCTATGGTAACATTGGAATAGTAGTATACGAGTATATTATTTATTGGTATGTGAAAATACAGATTCTTTGGTACATTGATGTGTCTGTTTTTTGTATTTGGTTTGAACGTGATTATTAGTATTCGTAGGAGCATTAATATTGGTATCAATAGCAGTATCGCTGTTCATACATACTATGCATAATCGTATTATCTGGAGTATCAAGTGGTAATACTGCTATTCATGTTAGTGTAGGTTTTTTAATGTGAATATAAATACTGAGAATAATTAATAAGACTATGCGCATTAATCTGCGGAGGAACTGTATCACTTATGTGCATATTAGTATTAATGTTAGCATTTGCGTGTATATTGGTAACAAATAAAAAATAAAATTACTATCAATATGGGTATGTTTTTTAATATTCGTAGGAACACTAGTATTCATATTAGTATCGGTATTACTGAAAGTACCCGTCTTCGTAAAAGTATTTGTAATCATACTAATTCATATCAGTACGAGTATTAAGATGAATTATGATGCGCATATGAATACTTTCGAAGGAAATGCTGACCTTAATACGAATACCCATATTAATGTCCTATTATGTATAATCGCAGTAGCCTGAGTATTGGTATGAATATTCGGACAAGTATTAGTATTCCAAACAACTAGTACTATTAGTATTCATATTGAGAACAGTTAATAAGAATATGCGTATTAGTATCCCCAGGAGTGTTAATATTCCCATCAGCACTACTATTATTCGAATTAGTAGTGCAATTTTTAATACTAGTATTAACCATTAAGCCTATTATGTTATGAACAGTAATATCCTTATTCGTAGGAATAGAAATCTTAGTATCAGTATTAGTATTCGCACTAGTAATAGCTATTATACACATTGGCGCATGAGTAACCTAAGAGCTTCACACAGAATAAACATGTGTGCACATGTAACCCTCATTACGATCCTAGGTAGGATGCACACATCGTTCTGTTTTGGTCCCGTCTTTGGGTTATGCCTATGAGTACATGAACAAAATTAAAAACAGACAATGACAAACACAAAGTTACCCGGCGCATCTAACGATCTTACGTAGGATGTAGACACTGTTCTGTCTTGGTCCTGTCTTCGGGTTATGCCTATGGTCATTATATGACCAGAGTTATGAATATCCGGAACATTTAGGCAGTATCCTATTAAACAATTGCAGGCATTGAAGCTTGCCCAAATCCGCCAACGGCGATGTCGCGCCGTCGTAGGTCATTACAGTGTATTCAGCTATTGATTATACACGATATACGTTTCCATTGTTTATGTATGAGTGTATTTTATCCTAATGGTTTCCTCAAATCCTTACATGTTCTACTACCCATTGCTAGCCGAAGCACCTCGCGGTAGGTCTTGGGGGGGGGTGTGAGCATATATATATATATATGTATATATATATATATATATTATGTATATATATATACATATGTATACACAATATGTATATATATATATATATATATATATACATAATATATATACATAATATATATATATATATATATATATATATACATATATGTATGTATGTATATGTATATACACATACACATATAAATAAATAAATATATACATATATATATATATATATACATACATACACATAAGTCTGCAGTCTTTAGAAAGAAGCGTTGCGGACGTGCCGGGTGAGTTTGGTTCAAGGGAGCTCCGGTGCTTGCGCATCCGACGCCCGGTGAAGGCAGCGGGCAGACATGGCACTTCGCAATGGGCTGCTTTTGGCATTTTGGCTTGATCAGTGATGCACTCGTTGTCAGTTGTGTGTTCACATTTTTGCTTCTGGCTTCCCATTGTAAAACAAATGGTCCAAAAATGCGTATACTTCCCCCCCCCCTCGGGTTCCTGAAGATCCCAGGCATGGACCCTGGGCATGGCAGCCTCGGAGTACCAGTTTTTGATTACGGAAGGCTTCAGTAGCAGTGACTGCAGCACCGGCAAGACCTATTCGGACATCGGGGTCCCCGTGGATGTTTGCCACCCAGAAAATGCGGAGTACCGCAAGGTGGAGATTATGGGCGCAGAGGCCATCCACATGTACTATAATGATTCGGATTGCTCCGGGAATGTGCTGAGGAACGAGACCTTCAGCATGAATTGTACTCAGAATCTTGGTCATTCCGAGAGATCCTCTCTACTTTTGGAGTTTTGGGCGTTCCTGTATGGTTTAATTACAAATGGGAGCTGCAAAAAACTAGAGGCTGTTTCTTTTTTCTTTTGAAAACGGACCCAGGAGCGGGAATAGATGGTTTTCGAGACGGGTGGCCGTTCACGGAAGCTTTGAGAGTATGCAATGGGCAGATAACAACTGCACCAGCACAAGCACCTGGGTTCTTGTTCAGCAAGGTGGTTTAAGTTGCCCAAACAGGGATCTGCAGTACATGATATGGTAATTTGTCTTATGGCAAACCAACATACAGAAAATACCTTCTTCAACTAGAACTCAGGCAGTCGCAGTGGTGACCCACAGGCTTTGGGTATCTGCGCGATACCGACAGCCACCTTATCCATGATGTGGGTGTGCAACCTTACGCGACAGGTTGTGCAAATGAACAGCCACTAAGTTCCCCAGTAGTACTGTTTTTGACCTCTGTTTTTTGGTTTCGGAAAACCTTAAGAGTGTGAATAAGGGTAGCCTTATTATGAAGTGGCTACATATGGACTAACTACTGGGGAACCAACCTTAAACCCTAAAGCCAAGGCTACAACAGTGGCGACTGCACCGGGTCCTTCGATGTGATCTCCTTCATCCCTGACAATCCCGAGCTCTGCCACCAAGAGCAGCTCGGTTCTACTTGCATGTCAGATTCTTGGAAGAGAAATGGCACCCGCTCATGTTGTGTTAGCTGCTTCTTAAACCTCTGAGAGCGATGGCAACCTTGTTGAAAATGTAACTAGAAGATGGGGGCCTGAAGAATAAAAAACAGGGGTTTCGGGTATGGTGCACAATTATATTTGTTTTCCTCTGCACTTCTTCGGTTCCTGTACCCCGCAAGGCCCTAAACCCGCCTTCAAACTATACACGTAACCACCCCAAAACCTCAACCCTAAACATAACCCTACACCCAGGATGCGATACTACTCTGCAGCCCTTATCTGCCCAATAAACCCCACCAATAGACCCGAAACCCTGTAACCAATTATGTCCTCTATAGAGCTCTACACCCAGGATACCATGAAATTAATATTCGATAACCCCACAACCCTGAAACCTACAACCCCGAGCCCAGGATTGCTTCACCACGACGACGACCACCACCACGACCTCGGTGTCCTCATCGGCGACCCTGGCGCTGCCAGGAATCTTCGCCTTCGCCATTTCAATCCGTGGTCTCCTCATGTAGATCCCCAAAGGAACGCGAAGCTAAACCTCAAGCCTGAATAACCTACCTTCTCAGGGTTCCCTATTATGCCTTATATGGGTGGTAGTCAAATTTAGGGTCCTTTTTTGGGTCCTTCACATAATACGGCACCTAATATTTAAGGTACCCAAAAAGGGACCCTGTTTTTTGACAACCACCCTTCTGTAGATCCCTAAAGGAACCCTCACAGGGACCCGTCAAGGAACACTTAAGTTATTAAGGGCCCATCAAGGAACCCTTAAGTTATTAAGGAGCCCTTAAACGAGCCCGTAACGGATCCCGTAACCCGATTTAAGACTCTGCAGATCCAGATGTGTTCGGTTTTTGATCCCAATGACAACACGGAACAGTTCCGTGAGCTTCTGGGTAGGTACCCGAAATTCGTAATTAGTGCCACAAGGCCTGTCAATGAATCCGTGGCTGCATGAATTCGAGGACCAGGTTCTCTAAACGAGCCTTCAAGCCCATACCCCTACCCCAACTAAACCCTACCCAAATTCTTTAACTCACTGTTTACCTATTCACCTATATTATCTAGGCTTTGGGGCTTTAGGTAAACTGCAAACCCTAGACCTTAAACTCTGTGCAGAACCGGTCCTAGCATCCTGGTGAAAATGACCACAGGGACCCAGAAAGCGCATCAAGATCAAGGCTGAGGGTTTAGGGTTACAGGGAACTCCAGAAAGTTGCCATATGGTTTCAGGGTAGGATACCTTATAATATACCATAAATGGTTTAGGATAATCATATTCCAACTTTCTGGCTTCGTCTACTGTAAGGTTATTGGATTTACCCATAGGCTCCACAGTAGTTCCTTTTTTTGGTTCATATATTTTGGAATCCTGCAAGGTAATCCCAAAAAGGATGGTTATTGAGTTTAGGGTGTGGGGGTTTTAGGGTTTGACCCAGAAAGCACATCAACATCAGGATCTCCAAGAAAAGAGATTGAAACAATTGCCAATATTCTGCCTGAGGGCGCCTTTTTTGGAACTACTACCGGGGCCGAAATAATTACGAATACTGTTCTGATTGGGAGCTCCTTATTAGATTTATAGTAGAATGGGCCCCAAACCCTATTCTAACTATTAAGGCCCTAAATCATCAAATTCATAGCAGGCCCTTCCCATTCTGGATGGATTTCCATTCTCCTACATTTCATCGTTCTGGATGAACCGCTGAGTATGAGCTTGGTTGATACAGGGTGATTGGGAAATATTACAGGTACATGGTATGATGACATGAGTTTCTATCATGAGAAAAAGCAGACGACCGCTGTTTTGACTCGCCTCGCCAGCTCGTCACTGCAGCCGTCGCCGCTTGTTTTTTTCGGACTCGGCTTGAAACCTGTAGCATATGTAATATGCTTGCATCATCGACCGTTTTTTGGCCGACAGCAAAGTCGCCTTGTCTATCCCCTCATCTAGCTGCTCCTTGTCGATGGCCGGATTGTAGCTTGCACTGCAGCTGTGCCTCATTTGTCATTGTTGTTCTACATTCACCCTGACTGCTGCAAAATCTAATGGAATGCATTTGTGCTGGAAAACTAATAGTAGGATTTCTGCAACCATGTCGCTTTCCCTCGTACTTCTCGTCGCCGGGAAGGCGAACCTGGAAGTGGGGCAGAACCGTAGACCGATGCTCCACATGCGTGATGACCACATCATCTCTCATCTTGAACTTCGCCGTCAGGAAGTCGGGCACGGCTTTGCAAGTGCTCAGCAACCGCCGCGAAGCTCGCTTTCTCTCTTCATCTGCCTCTGCTGGAGCTTCTGCCGCTGCAGGGGCAGCCTGGGCATCTCCAGCAGCTGCTGCTTCATCAGGATTTCCGCCTTCAGCACCGGCATCAGCTTCTTCCTCCTTGCAGTTGTTCTGGGGATCTTACAGAAAAATGCATGAAAACGTGATTCAATCATCGACTCAGTTCTGCCTGCTGATCTACTGGACAGGCACCAGGAAGCATAACTGCTGATGCCGGGGTCCTCGTCCTCTTGCTTCTCCGCTTGCTCCAGCAGCTGTCTGGCGGCGGCCATTGTCTCATCCTCCTCCTCTTCCTGGAGATCTGCCTGGAGCAGACAACAGGTGAATGGCAAGCTTGAGTCTAAGTTTGTTTCCCTTCCGAGCCTCGTCGTCCTCCTGGTTGTCGGCCGAACCGGACTTTGTGCGCTTCCGGCGCTTTTCATCTATCTCATTCAATAAGTCATCCAAAGCCTTCAGCTCGGCCGGTGTGCAGGCTGCGATGACAGCTGGGAGCTGGCACAGTGCTCTGATCTTTGCACTTTTGGTGCTGTTTCGCCGAAGTTCCAAACCATATTCGGCAGCCCATTGGGTCAAAGTCTCCGAAGTCAGCTTGACGATGTCCTTGCTGCGAACCATCCAGACAAGCAGTGTCTGCCCGGAGCTGCTTCTCCGAAGCACAGCAGCACATCCAACTTTGTCGCAGAGGCGAGGGCTGAGGAAATGGATCGTGTAGGTGAAAACTTCAACCTCGTCAGCAGACTGATTGCATCGCTATCTACCAATGTTGGAGGGGCATTAGCCTTAACAGGTCTTAACCAGGCAGACTATGGCTCGGTCAGGAGGCATCTTCCGTCTGCAGCAGCAGCTCCTTGACCATCGGCCTTAATGGTGAAAAACATCGGTGCAATAGCATAAACAACGGAAGCTGTGCTTCTTTGGTTATACTGCCACGATTATGACTTGTAATAGAAACAGGTGCCAACATTGCGCAAAGCTACTTCTCAAGCCGGAAAGAAAGAGCCTTCACCTGCTCTTGCTCCAAAAGGCAGTCCTGCATTCCAGGTCTGACGTCGCTTTGCTTCACCTTTGTCTCGTCCACCTCATAGGCAGGAAGGCTGCCCTTGAACACCATGCCAAGCTCATCCATCTGGAGGGCCTCCGCATTTTTTTATACGTGATGCGACATGAGCTGCTGCAAAACACGTGATTCGATATGCGAGTCTAGCAGCATACAGGACTGCCGGTGTCGACCCCAAGACAATGTAGAACTTGCTCGCAATTCGGAGCAGCATTCCGGGCTGGCACAATGCCGGAATCCAAAATTTGGAGCTTGACTCTGCAGGATCCAGGCCCGACCTGAGCAGCATGTGCTGTTGACCCTGCCGTTGTTGGCGCCTTCTCAGAGGCAAAACAAATTCATGCAACCGGGAATCTTTGCCGAAAGAAGCAGGCCCTTTAACCAGTTCAGCTCCACCTTGTTGTGGTGAAAGGAGGACGTAGACTGGTAGCCTTTGAGGATGTTGTCCAGGTTGAAGTGGCTGCCTGGGATATGATAGTCTTAATTCTCTTAGGATGTTCGTAGCAATGACATGTATGTATGTCTATTCTATGACACAATGATATGTGCAGAAGCGAAATGATAAGTGTGGATGAATCTTGAAAAAACAACCGCCGTGATCTTCATACCGGAACTCGTTCGTCCACTCTCTCCATCATTCATTCTATGATTCACTCAGGTTCTTTGTTCATTCGTTGAACCAATCATCATCCAAGGCTCTTCCTGAGAAGGACGTCGGTTTCCAAACCGAGGCCTTCAGGGCCCGGACCTCGCTGCCCTCGAAGTCCTCCACACCGAGCTTCACGGACCGTGGCCGGTCTGTCTCACCCGCCTGCTGCCGCTTCTCATTCAAAGCCACCTTTTGCTCCACAGCCCGTATGGAAAGGCATTGCAGGTTGGCCATGCTCGCCTTGAGATTTTTCACTCCACGTTTGCAGCCATCCTCAACTGCAGCAAAAACCTGCTCCACATTGGCGCTGAAAGCAAGGCCTGGGTGCCAGCTGAGCAGCAGAGCCTTGGCCTTGTCCGTCATGGACCACTTTTCCAGCTCCAAGCAACTCATTGGCTCCCTGTAGCACAGCCATCTCGTGAAACCGCACTTCTGCTGAAGCAGCTGGTTGGAGCTCTCCTTGTTCTCCATGTCCACGATTGTCGTCCACTCCAGTTTGATGCTTTTCATAATCTCATCTTGCACTTGAGCCATTTGAAGGTCATCCTTCGGGTCGACGAGCAAAGCTGCAAAGCGAGCGGGGCTGGAACGGAGGTAGAGGACGTACATGCTCATCTCGAAAATCACAGCCAAAACTGCCATGAAATGATCTCGGACAAGATCTTCCTGCACCAGAGGGCGCCTCCGCGAAATCAGCAAGACCTTAGCTTGCCCGAAAATCGGCCTTCTGCTCCGTTCCAACTTCATCATGTGCAGCCTAGTCATGGTCCTAGTCTAGATGTATGTAAACCCCCGATTCTTGGCGGTTTGTTTCCGCTCTGGAGTGGGGCGATGGGCTCTGTCCAATGTGTGGTGTGAGTGTGTGTGTGTGCACATGAATGAAAGCCGAATGGCTTGAAGTGCTTGCTCTCGGCTAGCTGCCGCAATATGAGAACAAGGAGACACACAAAAAGCATGACTATCAGAGCTGTATCGAATGAGATTGATCATGAAATGAACGGATCGAGCATGAAATGAAATGATCCAACATGACATGAAATGACCCAATATGAAATGAAATGATATCGAAGAATGAATGAGCAGAAATGACGATGAGTATCGATGAGCAATGAAAACGAAAAAGAGCCAAACGAAAATGGCGGGACACTGATGTCAATGATGAAGTAACATGAAATCCAAACGTGATTGACATGAGACGGCAATGACTGACACCTTCCGCATGAGTTGCACCCAGGTGCTAAACATAGATGAAGGCAGTGCCAGGACCGTCGGTCTGAGGGCATCAAACAAAGTTGACCTACTATCTTTATATGATGTATCGCGATAAAGCCTTGGCTGAGCGGGGTAGTTCAGGTCAGGCCTTGATTCCTAGCGAGCGAATGACAATAAATAATAGCATGGCTTATGCGTCCGAAAACACCGTCCTCAGAATCGGGCACTTTCAATGAAACCTTATCATGACTTGCGACGATGGATGTGTCTGCTGCTATTTAAAATATCAGTTTGTTACATGACAAGTTTCCAAAGAAAGCAGTTCTGGCTAACTTGCCGCATGAGCCCATGTAAGGCCCTCAAGGCGAGTTAGGGGTTTGTGTATTTCCGTAAAATTAGACTATTGACTGAATTAGAAAGAGAGCCCCCGCGAATCATCATCATAACTGTTCATATTCATGACTCAATGACATCCTGCTACATGCCCAAGAACCTAGACTGAAGCTGAGCTGCCCCCGCAGCATTGACCTCTGCGTCGTGGCAGAGGTGCAGTCGCCCAAGGGCTGAAGTCCCCAGGGAGTCCCGGACTAAGCCCACAATTCGACTCTCGTAGTCGTTGCCATGAACCCAAAGCGTGTGCTCGTGGAGGGCGAACAACTTGCTCATGTTCTTTTCCTCAATGGGGAGCAACATTAGCCGTGTCTTTCATGATTAGGAGTTCGCCCCACCAGTGATAGTCGTACTAGTAGTAGTAGTAGTAGTAGTAGTAGTAGTAGTAGTAGTAGTAGTAGTAGTAGTAGTAGTAGTAGTAGTAGTAGTAGTAGTAGTAGTAGTAGTAGTAGTAGTAGTAGTAGTAGTAGTAGTAGTAGTAGTAGTAGTAGTAGCAGTAGTAGTAGCAGTAGTAGTAGTAGTAGTAGTAGTAGTAGTAGTGGTGGTACTAGTAGTAGTGGTAGTAGTAGTAAGTAGTAAGTAGTAGTAGTAGTAAGTAGTAAGTAGTAAGTAGTAAGTAGTAAGTAGTAAGTAGTAAGTAGTAAGTAGTAGTAGCCGTCGTCGTCGTAGGAGTAGGAGTAGTAAGTAGTACTGGTACCAGCACTAGTACTAGTCGTCGTAGTCGCAGTCGCAGTCGCAGCAACAGGGGCGGGTCGGGTTGTGGGTGTTGGGTGGCCTTCCCCGCGGTCTTTGCAAACACCAGTGTTATAGTCTCACCTCCACTCGGCCAGGGTGGAACCGCCATGCCCAAGGGGTGTGCATCTGCCAGCTGCGGGACTGTCCCAGGTGTGGTTCCACAGGACCCCTGACCAGCTCGCCTGTTCCAGCCCCAATGCCACCGGCCAATGCAACGTCCCTGTTGCGATTGACCCTGTCGTTGCAGTCACCGCGGTTTTGTACCCACCTGCGGTCTGCTTGGCAAGTGGCTTGTGCAGTGACCCCCAAGGCAGCAGGCCAGTGGCACTGCGGTGATGAATGGCGGGGGGTCGGTGAGAAGTTAATAGAAGCAGAACACTCACAAGACACATACACCTAGGGAAGTCTCGGGTTTGCAGCAGAGGTAGCTTTGCCAGGGCTACTGTGTTACTGTTGGTGTTACTGCAACTGCTTCTGCTGCTTCTGCTGCTTCTGCTGCTGCTGCTGCTGCTACGAGCACTAGGAAAACTTACCAGTAGTAGTAGTAGTAGTAGTAGTAGTAGTAGTAGTAGTAGTAGTAGTAGTAGCAGTAGCAGTAGTAGTAGTAGTAGTAGTAGTAGTAGTAGTAGTCGTTGTAGTAGTAGTAGTAGTAGTAGTAGTAGTAGTAGTAGTAGTAGTAGCACTAGAAAGTGGCAGTAGAAGTAGGCAAAACCGTAGAAGTCGCAGTAGTAGCAGCCGCAGCGGTGCAAGACTAACATTACAGTAGCAGCAATAGCAGCAGCAGCAGCAGCAGCACCCGTATTTGCAGCAGTCCTTGTAGCAGTAGTGGTAGTAGGACAAGAAGTAGCAGTAGTAGCAGTAGTAGTAGTAGTAGTAGTAGTAGTAGTAGTAGTAGTAGTAGTAGTAATAGTAGTAGTAGTAGTCGTAGCAGCAGTAGTAGTAGTAGTAGTAGTAGTAGTAGTAGTAATACAGTAGTAGTAGTAGTAGTAGTAGTAGTAGTAGTAGTAGTAGTAGTAGTAGTAGTAGTAGTAGTAGTAGTAGTGGTAGTGGCAGTGGTGGTATTAGTACTAGTACCAGAAGCAGCAGTAACAGTAGCTGTAGCAGCGCTAGTAAGTACTGGCGCCAGTACTAGCACTAGCAGTAGTAAATTAAAGCAGTTTTTGTTGATGGCGGTGTCGGTGATTGTGGTGGTGGGGGTAATGTTTGCATCATGGCGGCTGGAGTCGTCACAGTCCTGGCAATGCTAGCGGCAGTCCTGGCCGTGCTGCTAGTTGTAGCAGCAATGGTAATAGTGCTGCTAGAGGTAGCAGCAAACAGTAGTAGTACTAGCAGTCGCAGTAGCAGTAGTAGTGGTAGTGGTGGTAGTAGTAGTCGTCGTCGTCGTAGTAGTAGTAGTAGAAGTCGTAGTGGTAGTCGTAGTGGTAGTAGTAGTAGTTGTAGTAGTACTGGTAGTAGTAGTTCTTGTAGCAGTCGTAGAAGTCGTAGTAGGTGGTAGTAGTAGTTGTTGTGCGAGCAGTCAGAGTGTAGTACTGGTAGTAGTTCTCGCCGTCGTGATATAGCAGGATAGTACGACTCTTTGGAAGATGCAGCGATTTTTTCTATATTTCCAGAGGCGAACCCTTGTTACTACGACTTATAAAGAATAATACTAGCGGTCAGAATTAGTCGAAGTAGTTGTAGTTCTGATTCTAGTACCAAGATTGGTCAAGAAGCCAGCCAAAGACACATCTCGGTCATGGGCCTCACCACTTCCGCCACGGACTGAAACAAGCTGTGAGCCTCTTCATCCAACAAGGCCTCACGACAGAACATTGAACACTCCGTTGCGGCGTACCAGTTGATCCTGCCTTGACACACAGGTCGAGGACACGGTCGTAGGAGCGGTCGTTCTTCTGCTCTACGAACGGGTTGCGGCCCTCCTGCACAGAGTCTGGCTGCTAGCATCTGTGCTCCCAGACCAGTGGCTCTCCTCCATGCCCGTCCACAGGACGGCCAGGAGAGTCGCCGTGTACTTTCTCGTGAAAGACTGGGCGGAAAACCCCCACGAGAGCCAGCGGCCCTGATGGAACTTGCTGAATGCTCTCCTCGGCTTCATTTCTTAACAGCAGAAAGACAAGCACAGGTGTGCTGCTATCATTCCATTGCCTGCCACACGACAAGTGCAGAAATCTCGTTAATAATTGGCTGCGAGAGTCCCGGACAGCGACTGCAAGATCTGAACCGTCCGGTCGAAGTCCAGGCGCTCATCTCCCGACGGGGAGAAGCCATTCCTTGGCTTTATGCAACTCAAGCTGGAGAATGCAACAGGAGTTGGTGCCACTGAGTCTCTCCTCCAACACTGCGGCCCCAAAGAGCTGCTGCAAAGTGTCATCTGGCAAGGCCTAGATGTGGAGGCATGACATCAATCAACAGTTTTTGTCGACTCCCTGCCTTCCTACTAACTGGCCATGTTACATGGTATTGCTGCCCGGGCACGACTTCCACATACCGCCGTAGTGCCTGTTGCCACGTGGCTCCTATCTTGTTCGTTGCCCAAGGAGCTTTCCGAGCCCGCATCAGCCAGGAAGTCAGACCAAACATTCCTTGTCTGTCTCCATCAATGAGCCAGCCAGAGAAGCAAAGTCATGTAAACGAACAGTGAACAAACAAACAGACATACGTATACACATACGAACAAACATCCATCCATCGATCCAGGCATGCCTGTCTGCTTGCATACAGACAGACAGACTGGCAGGCAGGCAGGCAGGCATGCAGACAGACAGACAGACAGACAGACAAACAGACAGACAGACTGACATATGATATGAACAGAAATCATGAGATTCTTCTTAACATAAAACAACGTAAACGTGTGCAGCTGCAGCTGCGGATGTGTTAACTGACATACAAAGACATGTGCATAGACACACACACACACACATACATGCATCGGTAGATGCATAAAACCGCAAATATGTATGTGTCCGAAAAAAACAACTCCTCACATGCCCCACCTAAGCTCTGTCTGTTAAAAGGCATCCCAGGCTCGCTTGACACCAGGAGTGGCATTGAACACTCGACGAAAGTGATTGCTCAGCTTGTGCCTGCAAGTGGCATGCCAACTTCCGAGCCCAATGACACCCTATCTTCATGGTCATGATTGCGACCCAGCTGCAGCTCGTCACGTCGGAAAGCCACAGGCAACTTCAGATTTGCCAGGAACTGAAAACCGGCGAAAAGCGCCGACCCTTCATCCGGGTTCAAAATGATTCGGACTCTGTCATCATCTTCCAGCTCCAGCCATACAGCCTCACCCTTGTTCACATCATACATAAAGGGCTTGCCATCATGACACCGTCGCTGAGTGCCTTCTTTCGGGTTGGCACTTGGGTACCCAACATTGCCCGGCTTCAGCTCAACATCCAGCAGCTCCAACGAATGGAGCACGGCCTGAACTTGCTCACGAGTCGCCAACCGTGCTTGCTGTAGCTTGGAGAGGCTCTTTGGCCTGAGCTGTTGCAGATGTTTCGCACCGGGCACAATCCACCTACATGTTTAATTTTTCCGAGAAGCTGCTTCGCCCGGGCACGGCTGTCATCAATCATTTTGCCTGCCAGACCATCTGCAATTTCCTGTGCTGCTTCGAGCTTCGAGCTCGTGTCGGCGGTTGTGGCCAGGAGATCGCTCAGCCGCTGGACCACCCACGGCACAGCCAAGTCGTTGGTTGCGACGATTGGACACCACAACTCGGTTTCGAGGATACTCTCGAACCAAACTTAGACGGTTGTTTCATCATGAAGAGGAATGTACGTTTGTAACTGCACCGAGTCTCCTCCTTGAAAGCCTTCGGCGAGGCATCGCACAGGAAGCTGAGGCTGCGGAACGTCTGCTGGTTCAGCTCCTGCCCAGAGCTTCTGTCAAAGCATGCAAACTTAAGGTGTCTGCTGCATAGCAAATAGCGAATATTGGGTGCAACCCACACATGAGGGCACGGGCTGACAGCTCTGGGAAGATGGAGACAGAGCTGAGTCGATGAATGGGAATTTCTATGGAGAACGTCTCAGAGTGAGGCCCTGAAGCCAGCATCACTGACACTTCGACTGAATCCTCACTGAGAGAGAAGGGAGTGAACACGAAAAAGATTTGCCCTGCAAGCAAGTCTGATTGGAGCGAATGAATCAATTGTCAGTCAATGAAGATTGTGTCCAATGATTCAGCAGGAGCAGTCAGCAACAGTAGCCAGCGAGATTGGTACAGAGTCCTGACCAAACCAGAGTGCATAAGAACTAGACAAAGAGAGAGAGAGAGAGAGAGAGAGAGAGAGAGAGAGAGAGAGAGAGAGAGAGAGAGAGAGAGAGAGAGAGAGAGAGAGAGAGAGAGAGAGAGAGAGAGAGAGAGAGAGAGAGAGAGAGAGAGAGAGAGAGAGAGAGAGAGAAAGAGAGAGAGAGAGAGAGAGAGATATATATATAGAAAGCACGGGAAACAGGTAAACCAATGGGCACGAGTTACAGACACTGCAGAAGATAGGGTCTGTAGACAGCATCCGAACCAACTCTCCGGAGCCTTCGTAATGCTGCTGCCGGCCAATCGCAGATATCTGAAAGCCAAGTCGGATGCGAGCCTAAGCTCCGGCGCTCCACGAAAATCAATTCATAAAATTTACCTCACTATGTATGTTGCATCTTGTGTCCAGCCTGTGTGAGTGCGAGGGGGCCAGCCATCCCAAGTCGAGCTCATCGAGGGTCACATCGGTCTTGTTCACGAAGCCGGAGGCACGAGCAAGGAAACGTTCCATGGCCATGGCGTGCTTGACCTTGATCTCCCGTTTGGCTTTTCTGCCGTCCCTTAGATGACCACCACAGAAATTTCACGTGGTCAGAAGTTCTCATCCATCAGAGCACAGCTTCAACCGACTTTTGAAACAATAGCTTCAAACCGGCTGCACACGTGCCGGATGGAACTCATCTCTCGCCGATGGCTTTGGGATCATCGTCTGGAGGCTACTGTCCAAGTGACTCTCGCCAGACTGGGAGAGCAAGTGAATCAGTCTTCGCTGAAGTCTGAACACTTTGACTTTGCCCTGCAAGCAAACCATAAAGGCATGAGTGCAAAAACTATCTTGGAAACTACAACATGGCTAAAGCAGCACCGTCTCGATCACCAGCCTCGCACAAGACATCTTCGAACGGCAATCTCATCAGAAACCACGAGGCAGCCGACAGTGGCACACCTGGGGGCTGTTGGCCGTCGAATAGGGTCTTTTGAGTTATGCAAGGCCTGCTTGCAGCTTTTGTTGAGCATGCGAGATCATGGAGCACCTCTCCCACCTGCAAGGAATGTGAATATGGGCAAGACTGCGAAAACAAGGGCCAAAAAGAGTCCGAGCGACCTAGACTGGATGCCGAGGAATTTCAAGCATCTCTCCCATGCCGCCAAATCCAAGTCGAAAGCCAGACATCGCAAAATGCCTCGCTCAAGAGCAAATTACAAAATTCAAATTGCTGTGTGGCAACAGACCGACTCATCATGCTTCCTGGGCGCAGTCAGGCTCATTTGGTAGCAGCTCGAAGCTCTCATCGGGCTTGCAGCAGTTACTGATCAGGAGATCGAAGCCAGCGAGGCAACCATCCTTCAGAGTCTTCTTGCAGCCCTTGACCTGGAGAGCTGAAGCGACCTGAGTTGTGTCAATGCTTGCATGAGCAGTCGTCGGACCGGATTCAATTCAATGCAAAAGGCAAACATGACCACTGCAACTGCGTAGCCATGAAGTAGAGGCCCGGCAGAGTGACCCCATCGAAAGAAAGCCGCAACTTCCCTGCATCTGCTGAGACTTGCCTCCCTTTGTAGCCCACCTTTCGGGGGATGTGGAGCTCGCAGTTGACACACCACTTCTTGGTAAGTTTGGCCATCATCGTCTCTTTCCTTGAATCAAATCATCGAGCGAACCAGCTCTCTAGTGCAAGGAGTGCTTTCATGATCTAAGAAATCAAGCAGCAACTTGGAGAACCAATTCGTGAACTGCTGTTTGCGGGACAGCAAAGGCCATACCTCTGCGATGCGGAACAAATGCTCGTAGCCTTCCACACTTGTGCCCTCCACCTGCAGAGCCGGCGTCTTTGCCGAAGAATGATGGCAGGGACAAGCACTCATCGAAATGCATGTCTAAACTTTGATCCAAGTAACACGGTGAACACAAAGCACACCTTCACGTTTACCTTTGGTCTGCAGGAAGCGAGTGCTGGCTGAAGTATAGTCGGAAAGCGCCGCCGGACTCTGCTCCGACTCAGGCGGACTGGAAGCTTCAGCACCATCTCTGCGTGGAGAGTCGGCGACCACCTGTCCAGCCGGCGGGAACACCACGGGCCGAAGCACTAGTCCAGCAGCTGCAGCATCTGCACGGTTTGCTTCAACCACGGCCTCCAGAGGCATGTGGTTTTGCACAGCACTGATGCAATACTGTGACTGTTGGTCTGTTGAGGTGCAATGAAAGTCCAGGCCTCCCAGTCCGGGCCAGGCAACAAAGCTAGAGCTTCAGACTCTGCGGTCTCGCCACTTCGGATCTTGCGATCCAAGATCTCGATCTTGAGCAGGAAGCGGTCCAGGAACTGCAGCTTCTGCTCTGGATCTTCCAACCTGCAGGACAAGGATTGGGTTGGAGCTGCGGAGCTTCAGCTAATAAATCAATTTGGTTCCCTCTAGCACGGTTAAGGCCGCCCGCCTCCTCGCATCGTCTATGCGAGCTTTCAGCCATGTCTCCATGCCGCCTGCACGATACAGTGCCGGGTTTAGGGTGCTCGGGCTGCATTTGACAGTGCTGGATGAAAGTGCTGCATTTGATTGTTCTGGATGGATCGGGCACCAAGATCGGGCTGCAGTTGATGATGCTGGATGAGCCGGCCGCAGCCGGCACGTGGCGTGCACGTGCCGGCAGTATACATGCCCATCCAGCACGTTGAAATCAACGAGAACGAATTCCATCCAGCACGCGTTAATCGCACGTTTTCGCTGGGGCTTCTCAATAATTCAGAGTTTAGGCAATTCTGCGGTTCATCGTGCTGGATGAGCTGGTCGCAGCCGACACGTTGCGTGCACGTGCCGGCAGTCGCCGACACGTCCAGCACGGTCACCCGCACTCTCGCACACGTCCACAAACATCCAGCACGGTCAATCCATCCAGCACGGTCAACTGCAATTCGACCGCCGCCCCAGCCTTCCTCTTTAAATATGATCGATTGGACAACTGAAACTGCGGTCCCGCCCACCGGTACTGACGGATACTACTCCTGGTACTAGCCAGTACTACTCCTGGTACTAGCCAGTACTAATGGCTGGTACTAGCCAGTACTAGTCCTGGTACTAGCCAATACTAGCCGTCCAGCACGGTCAATCCATCCAGCACGGTCAATTGCAATTCGGCCAGCCAGTACTACTCCTGGTACTAGCCAGTACTACTCCTGGTACTAGCCAATACTACTGTTGGTACTAGCCAGTACTAGTCCTGGTACTAGCCAGTACTAGTCCTGGTACTAACCAGTACTACTCCTGGTACTAGCCAGCACTACTCCTGGTACTAGCCAGTACTACTCCTGGTACTAGCCAGTACTACTCCTGGTACTAGCCAATACTACTGTTGGTACTAGCCAGTACTAGTCCTGGTACTAGCCAGTACTAGTCCTGGTACTTACTCCTGGTACTAGCCAGCACTACTCCTGGTACTAGCCAATACTACTCCTGGTACTAGCCACTACTACTCTTGGTACTAGCCAGTACTACTTCTGGTACTAGCCAGTACTACTCCGGGTACTAGCCAGTACTACTCCTGGTACTAACCAGTACTACTCCTGGTACTAGCCAGCACTACTCCTGGTACTAGCCAGTACTACTCCTGGTACTAGCCATTACTACTCTTGGTACTAGCCAGTACTACTTCTGGTACTAGCCAGTACTACTCCTGGTACTAACCAGTACTACTCCCGGTACTAGCCAGCACTACCACTCGGGGCTGGTAGCCAATACTGCTCGTGGTACTTGGTACTAGCCAATACTACTGCTGGTACTAGCCAATACCGTACTCCTGGCACTCGCCAATTCTCGCCAATTGTGATACGACTCCTGGTGTCCAGAGTGCTCACCAGTACTAGTGCTGGTACAAGCCAGTACCACTCCTGGCACCAGCCTTTATCCTGCTTCCAGCCGGTACTACTCTGGTACTCGCCAAAACCACTCGTCCGGGCACTGGCCGCTAGCGAGTGCTGCTCCGGGTGCTAGGCAGGACCAATTGCCCTGGGTTCCAGCCAGTACCACTCCCATTCTGCTCTCTTCGCAGACTCTGAAACCTCGCCCAATGACAAGATGGCCCTCTGCAGACTCTGAAAGAATCTCCCTCTGAGCAGAGTCTGAGAACTCGCCCAATGACAATATGGTTCTCTGCCGGCAGACTCTGGGAAATCTCCTATTCGCCGCTTCTGCTCTCTGAGCAGAGTCTGAGAAATCGCCCAATGACACTAATGTTCTCTGTCGGCAGACTCTGGGAAATCTCCTATCGCCGATTCTGCTCTCTGAGCAGAGTCTGAGAAATCGCCCAATGACACTAATGTTCTCTGTCGGCAGACTCTGGGAAATCTCCTATCGCCGATTCTGCTCTCTGAGCAGAGTCTGAGAAATCGCCCAATGACACTAATGTTCTCTGTCGGCAGACTCTGGGAAATCTCCTATCGCCGATTCTGCTCTCTGAGCAGAGTCTGAGAAATCGCCCAATGACAGTAATGTTTTCTGTCGGCAGACTCTGGGAAATCTCCCATTCGCCGATTCTGCTCTCTGAGCAGAGTCTGAGAAATGGCCCAATGAC